>WAAB01020490.1:0-153048 GCA_013389865.1 Piaya cayana | reverse complement strand
TGGTTGATTCGCCTTCCCTGGAGGTGTTTAAGTTACGGGTGGACGGGGTCCTGAGGGACATGGTTTAGTGTTTTGTGGGAGTGGTTGGACTCGATGATCCAGTGGGTCTCTTCCAACCCGGTGATTCTGTGATTCTGTGATTCTGTGATATATAATAGCATGCTAGGAAAAGAAAACAAACTTTTACAGAAGACACTGTTATAAAATAGCTGAGCAGGCTTAAAATGAGTATTCAGGATTAAGGAATTTCTACATTAAAGTATACAATATGCTCTTTCAAAGATCCCACCGAATGTAACGGGGCTCTATCTGCAACAAAAATTCCAGAAAGAATTCTGCAAAGAATTTCCAGTTCTGGAAGGAGAACCTGCCTGAGCACAGTTCTCCTCTTAGTGATGCTTGTTCTTAGCTGCACTTCCTCTCTCGCTCATGGAGACAATGTCTGGGCAATCAGCAAGGGTGACGAGCCATCACCAAGTGAGGAACGCAGCAGGAGCTGGGAAATGGAAAGAACTGCCTTAGCAAATCTTGTTTGCTATATTTTTGATGGGTTTATCACCTGCCAGTTGGTAATGTGTAACTCTTGCTTATTTATCATCTGTCCATTAACATAAGAATTTGTCTTTGAAAGACTAGAATCTGTTCAGGACCCTCATCTCCAAGTGAAGCCAGAGTAATGGCTGGGAGCCAGATTACAAACATGAGTGAGTGGGAAGTATATTAGAGTAGCGTTTGCATGTTTGGAGGCAGTGAATGAATGACTGGATTGAAGAAGAGTCCAGCCTTTGGGAAGTTAAGGATGATACTAAAATACGGCAGGAAAATGCAGAATTAGCCAAACTTGCATGAATGGAAGAGTAAGGTTTGTGGATCTCTGGCATTAAAACAGAGTGGAGCAAATAATGAGGGGGCGGGGGAAGAGGTAAAATCTTTGGCTTCTGTGAATGAAGGTTAGAGACTAGACCATTGTGTGAGGCACTATCAAAAGGAGAGAGTAAACGGAAAAGTCAAAAGGGTATTATGTGAGACAGACCCTGGCAAAAGTAGGTGAGTTTTTACTTTTTCCACCATGATTGTAATGTATGGAAAAGAAAGAAAGAAACTGAAGAGAGAGGAAAAGGTACAGCTGGTTCTAAGTAATGTTATGATGGTAGTGGTACGTGAAATTACTGGGACAGTGGTGTCTTTAAAGGAGAAAAGAAAGCCTCTGATAAAGGTGAAAGAATGAAGGAGAGAGCTAGAGGAGAAAGTATTAGGGCCACAAGGGTATGTTGGTTTGATCTCTTTGAAATAGTTGGCAGAGAGGGAAGTGAGAGAAAGTAAAAGTAGTAAATAGACATCAAGAATATGATGTTTTATTTTAAGGAAAATTTCACTAATATATCCTGCAGATTAATAAAATGGGATTTTAAAAATCATATTTCCTATTCTCTTTTATGAGAGTGTAATATGTTAGCCTGCACAGCTTTTTGCAGCAATTCAATAGATATACTTCGAAATTCTCTTATGTATATTATAGTTGTAGACTTACATATGAAAAAATAGAAGGAAAACACACATGCAAAAGTGGTTACAATTTTGTTCAGACTGTAACTTTGAAAGTGGTATTTCTTACTGTGAATATTTCAGAATGCATTTATGGAGGATGCCACTTGGCATATTACTCATTTTTTTGATTCCCTGCTGTGCTAGATATGATACAAAGAGGAAACTAACATTATGACAATGCTGGAAACAAGTTCACTGTTTTGCATTCATTTTACAGGAAGTAATTTACAAAGCTCAATAGACTTTAAAATACAAAGTTACAGTGAAACCAGTATAAATTTGTGGATAATTATTTTTATTGGGTATCTGATTTAAACCGTGGAATAAGGAAAGAGATGAACAAAAAATGGACTGCATGCAACAGCAACATGTTTACAGAACAAAGTTTGATTTCTCTCACCCCAGTCCTGATGGACAAAAGCTGGTTCTGATTTGCAGCCCCCAAACTACTGCTGAAATCCCCATACTGACACATTTATGTGGTATCCTGACTCTAGCTGGCTTACATCCCATTAGTTTAAAGACAGACAGAGTAAGCTTATAACCATGTAGGAGGTTTCCCTGTCTGGATTGCAGTGGCTTGTTATTACTGCACACCTTTAATATGGGCTATGTCATGTTACATTATACCTACAATGTGAAATTCATGCACTGCTGTTGGTAGGTAGCAGAAAAGCTACAGACAAAACATAAACCATTCAAGCCTGGTTTATTGCAGTAGGCTGTAAAAGAATGTGCAGTAAGGTATTCAAAGAATATTCAGCATGCTGACTAGTCAAAGTACTTTTGGATAGTTCTTCCATATATTTCTAGTTTTCAGATTTCATTTGTGTTGGCTCAAGGGAGCAATCTCTCTATCATTGAAAAACACGTTCAGCATAAGTCAGTTCCTGAGAGGAATGTCAAGTATGAAACAAAAAATTCCAAACCAAAACAAAAAGGCCTCTGCAATACAAAAGAACAGAATTGTCTTGGTGAATGAAGTAAGAATTGAAAATAATAAACTTACTAGAGCAATGTGAATGCTAATATGGCTTGCCATGTATTTTTTTACCATAGAGGCTGAATATGGATTGTCACAGTAGACTCTACACATTAAAACACACTGTGTAGAACATATGTTAATTTTAAACTTGTGAAACTCAGTTTAAGAACTGGCCTGTAAAACATATGAACTTTAGTCGGGTTAATTAATCTGGTATAAATATTCCTGATTTAACAAAAGACACCTGCTATGAAAAATATGTAATTGAATAAAGAAACAATCATAGAGCATTTTGGACTACTTACTATTTCCTTTTCATTTTTATTTACCAATCAAAACCAGGGAAATAATTTGTCTTTTTATTTGAAACCACCACTCTCAGAATTTTATGGGAAGGGTCAGCCTAGAGCAATAACCATGGGAAGGAAGTGCTGTAGGGAACTCCTGCAGCACATTGTAGCAGGCAATGGGGCTGCACTTCAATTCCATATTTTATAGTAAGAAATTCTTTTCCCCCCAGTTATGTTGATACCCTCAGAATTTTAAAAGCACCACGTTTTCCCTGGCATTTTAAATTTTGTATTTAATAGTTAATAATATTTTGTGCTTACATTCAACCATGAGTACTTGGTGAATAAACTATGGTAAACATTACAGTTTGAAAAACATACTGGCTTTAACTCCTTAGAGTAAATCTAAATAAAACCAACTTCTTCACTATTTTAGAAATAGTAAATAGTTCTTATTTTAATATAAATATTAACATACCTAATGGCCAGAATTTCTAGTAATACTACTAGGAATAGCAATAGTCACTGGCAACTATATTAAATTAATTAATTCCTGGTTAAATTGTAAAGGACCAATGACATGATGAGTTCATACCTGAAATTTAAAATATACTTTAGGTGTATAAACTAAACTGAACAGATGCCCATCACTAACAGTTTTCCTAATTGCAGTACCACAACCTAGGAAGTCAGAATACACCAGCTTATCTTGCTAGCGAAACAGCATGACTGAGGAAGTCCTTGAAAACATACGTTCTTTCAGCTAAAGTTTTCATGCTGATGGTTTGTCTTTGTTTTTGTTGTTGTTGTTGTTGTTGTTGTTTTTGGTTTTAATTCAGAAATTGTCCAAGGCCATTGCTTCTAGTTAAAGCTCTCTATTTGGGTTACAGGAATCAGATCCTTCCTGATGAGGCCTTCAGTTCTTGTATTAACAGTATTAAAAATGAGAAACCATGAACTCAAAAATAAAAGGATGAAGATAGCTAAAACTGTGGTGAGACACTTAGCACCTCCCTGAAGACACATCTACTCCTGCAGCTCATGTTCTGCCATGCTTAGGTCTTGGCATTTTCCTGACTAATCTCTAACTGACCAGATTGATCTTCAACCAGTCACTACAAATACTGAACTAGATGTATTCTCCTCAGCAATGCCTTACAGCCATACACTAGAAATGAATGTTGTTTAGATGTTGTTCCACTTAAAAGCAGGATTCATTTAATTACTAAAAAGGAAACATTTAATTTATTAATTTACAAATATCTTTTATATTTCTAGTCAATTTAATTGTTTGACTAATATTCAGAATTGAGACGTATTTTTTAACCTATTTGTCTAATGACAAAATGAAGTAATTAAAAAAATTAGGTGGCACCTTGTTAAAACAGCAGCTTAGGAACAAAACACTTTCACACAAAGGGAAATTTTAAACAGTCATTTGCAATTCCTGTTATTGGATAGATCAAATTGGAAGCAGCCCATTTGTTATAAATATTAAAATTAGTTAATTGTCACATTTGCTTTTTTTTGTCATTATAGTCTATTTTCAGACTAAAGTGAGAAGCATATTGCACTCAAGCCTTGAACCTCTGTCTTTCTTTGTAACCCTGTTTACTTGAGGCAACTATTTCCTCAAAACTAAGGAAAAAAACAAGAGATTGCTAGATGTTAAAAATTCTGACTATGTCCTACCATTTAAAGTGAATTGAAAGGAGTTGCAACATTTATGTTTTTGATGGATTTGAACAACTGATTTTCTAAATTTTTCTGTCAAAGACAAGTTCTTTAGGTAATTCAGAACATTTGTGACAAAACACAAAATTTTTTGGTTATCAGAAGTAGATTGTCTTATTCACCTGGAATATTTTAAGAACACAAAACTGAGGAGAGAAACTTCAGGTTGATCTTTGGGTAGTTACAGATTTTCACCCAGAAAGAGTAAAAAAATAAATTAAAAAATCCCATAGTTTTGTGCCTAAGTTGGAAGAGTTCTTGACTTTCTGTGTTGCAAATCTGTTTTGAGTTGGCTGAGTTACCACAGTTTTATAAACACTGTTCATTCATGCACTGTATTTCTTTTATAGCAAGTGGCTTTTACAAATCATCACTTGAAGTTTTATTGGCACTGTGCACAGGCACTGAACTGAAGCTGAATGGAACTCTAGACCATCTCATTTAAAAAATGAGAAGTGGAAGCAGTCTTTCTATTTTCAAATTCATCTTTTAATTTTGCTTTTGTCTGGAATTACTTCAGTTAGATTTATGGTTCCACTTGCAGATATAATGACCTGAAATATAGTAAAGGAGGCTTTCTCACATTCTTAAGAGTCAGCTGCAATTTCATTTCTTTTGCTTTTCTGCTGCCTAAACAGAAAAGACCAGCCGTCCTCAAAAGGCAACATAACTTGCTAGCTCTGGAACAGGAAAAAAATGTTGCAGAAGGCTGGTCCCAGAGCTCCCCAGGGCCTCTTAGAACCCTGTCTGCAAGCTCTTTGCCATCCCCAGAGCAGGAATCCATCATCAGCTCAAGGCAGCATTCTATCCCTCCACTGCAGACTAGTGTACTTGAATAGAGCTGGGGAAGGAGGTTGGAGGGCTGCTTTCCTAAGGCACAGCAGAGTCACAGGGTAGAAAGTCGCGAGAACATGGAAGTGAATGAACATTTAGTATATGTTTAATTGCTCAGTTCTCATAATATCTCACAAAAAAGGTCCTTTGAGCAGATTGCTATTTCTACACTTGCATGTGTTACTGCATTCCAATTTGTAGCAACCCATATCCTGGGAAAGAATACTATTTTGCAAATTACTTCTTAGCTGTTAAAAGAAAATATTAGAGCAAATAGTGCTGTTTCATCCCAGCAGCCAACAAATTGGTAATGCAGGTCAATTTAATTTTACTGCAGATAATAGTATCATTTAGAAATTTCTTTGCTATGAAACAGTATGAGGCTTTAAACCCTGCATGGCAGCTCAGACCTTATTTTCTATGAATGAAGCGTACTTTTTGAAATGTTTCTCAAAAAGTGCTCTTTTTTGTTCTTTACTGAGGTGTCCAAGTCTACTAATTTGTGAAACTGTGAAGCTCTTGATACAATTGCAATGTGCTCTGTTAGGAGTAATGGGCTTCTTTTCAGTGCTCACCTTGATCTCTAGTATCTGGCAAGAGTATGAACTCCTACATCAATAAACAAGGTCTGAACATCCTATGTTAGAAATAATTGTATTTTTTTGGCCAATGCACTCTTAGGTTTAGATGAAAAGTTAGTATAAATAATCATTTTAAGAGGCACACTACTAGTTAAAGTCAGCAAAGAATTTTGCCCACAAAAGACTGCATAAATGAGTTCTGTATTTCTGAAATCCACATGAAAAATAAATCAAGTTAGTTCAAAATGTTATGGTATTTCATTCGTTAATAATTTATCTACTGTTTAAAGTTAAACTATTAATACAATGGCTGTTGAATTGTCACTTTTAATACTGCAGAGGAGAGTGCCTTTAAAACAAAAGTCCTGTGCTAAATTTATTTGCGAGGTAGCACAAAATTTCTGCTATAATCTGGCAGTTCAAAAAGGAAATTCTGAATGAATGAATCGGGAACAAGGCAGTTTTGAGCCTGGTGGCTCAAAAGGTGCGGTCAAGAGCAAATTTTGACTGAAACTTAGAAGAAAGTTCTGATTATCAGAGTCATCGGGCTTTGAAACGACCTCTCAACAAGAAGAGCGGGAGCAAGTAATCTGATGACTTTCAGATACCACTTGGATGACTACATCAACTGACTAAAAGACACCAATTGCCTGTAGTTGCCTGGAATAGGTAACTCAGATCTCTTCTGGTTCTGTGCTTTGGTGTAGATGGACAGGTCTTGCTTAGCCTGGCAAATTGCTTATTAGGAGTTTACACTGAAAATGCTGGTTTTCTGCTCAACAAAGAGGGTAATCTATAGACTCATGGCATAGTAAAAACAGTTTAATACCTCTTCTGCATCAGCCTTCACAAAAAGATCAGCTGCAAGCAGACAAAACTAATAACAGCGAAAAGGGATAAAATCTCACTCTATAATAGGAACAGGAAAAGTTACACAGTGCTTAAATAACATAGATATTCTCAGATCATCTGTGCTGATAAACTTCATTCATCTTAGGGGACTTAGCTGATTAAAATAGACTCAGAAGGCTTAGTGGTCTTTGAAAAATTATGGAGGACAGCTGAGATGCTGGAGAACTGAAAAAAGAGCAAATGGATTGCTATTTTTAAAAGGGAAAAAAAGAATAGTCTAGTCTACTTAGGTTCAATCTCTCTATCCTAAGTCCAACACTGTTCAATAATGGAAAAGAAGGTGCACTTATTAAATTTTCAGACACCACAAAGCTGGAGAGATTGTAAATATCTTAGAGAGCAGGATTAAAATTCAGTTATGTGTCTTACAGTTTGAAGAGTGGTCTGGAAGAGAGAGGGTGACTTTGTAATAGGGACAGGTTAAAAGTATTACAGATGGGCAGGTATGCCCAATTATACAAGTATGGAAGGGGATCAATTAATTAGGTTGTAATTATTCAGAGAAGTATCTCAAGGCTAAAGTGGAAAGTGATGAGTTAGCAAAGTATATGCCAATAATCTTACGCTGTGAAAAAGGGAAATGACAGAACTGGGATAGATGAGCAACAGTGCAACTGACAAGATACTGGGCATTTTCCTTGTGTTCTTTTCATAATCACCGATGCTCAGTTTTTGAGTGCCGTACACCAAACAAAGGGATCTGACTGGAAATAATTTGGAGTACAAAGACTGATCTAGAAAATATAATCTATGAGAAAAGATTTAAAAGGTTTGGATTGTTTAGCCAAAAAATCCCAAACAATGGGGGGAGGGACTGAAGAGGGGTCAAAGTGGAGATTTATAAATAGAAAAGACTTGCAATCAGGAGAAAAGAAACTCTCTTCTTCATATCATATGAACAATACAACTAGAGATAATGCAGTTAAATTGCTGTAAGAAAGATTTTGTTCAGGCATCAGAGAAAAAAAAGAAATTCTATTAGAAAGGATTAGGAACTGACTGCAGAGGAAGATTATGGAGTTTGCAGTACTTGGAGGTCAACTGTGAAGATATACATCAAGAATAAAAAGGATGTGGCTGTTTCTGTTATGGACAACAGCAATGGACTAGGTGACTTTCTGAGGCCCCTTTCAACTGTGTTTTTCTGTGATTAATAACAAAAGGTGCTGAATATGGTTTGCATAATTTACAGAGAAACACCGAGAATCATTAAGAATTAGAAAACTGGAAAAGCACTTAGTTATTTTTAAGTTTTCCATTCACAGAACCCAACCAAATGTAGATGGTTTTATTCTTCCAGCTGACACACAAAGGAAATATTTCACAATGTATTTCTGCGTAATTGCACTAGATACATAAAATATGGGCCTATGGTAGCTGAAGAAAACATGATTTTACTCAGACAGTATAACTAGGTCTAATTCAGTGTGGACAGAAAAACTGACATGAGTATGCATTTGGAAGAAGAAAATTTCAGGCTGTATAGACCTAACAGTAGACCTTTCTGTTGGCTGGCCTAAAGAAATGACATTTTTTTTCTAAATAAGTGAACTGGCACGTTAAGTGAAATGGCTAAAATAGTATTTTATGCTGCCTGCACTGTTTCTTACTTTTTTTCGTCAGAATATTTAATTTCCAAGAAAATAAAATGGACTAGCTCATAATATCCTGAAATCAAAATGCTTATATAGTCTTACAGGAGATATATGACCTTACTTCTGTAGAAGTCTACTAGTTCTATGTATGAGAAAGACTTCAGTGACTTGAGGTCTCCAAGAGGCAGAACAAATACCTGAGTTGCTCACATAGGGAAGTTAGCATTAGTAAGGTAAAGTGTGAATTTACAGTGCCTTAGATTCACTGAAATACTCCCATGTGGGGAAACTTACAAATGCAAGGGACCATTTTCTACTTTGAGGCTAGACTGACAGATGGACAGACAGAGTGTGTACAGGTGAATCACATTTTTTAGGCAAGCAGGCTAAAAATAACTAGAAGGAAAGTTCAGTGACTAGATTCCTAGTTGCCAAAGATCAAGGGCAGTATGTGGTGATGAGGAACCCCTTTCCTCAAATCAAGATAGAAAAAAATATTTTTTCTGGTGTTAAAAGATTTAATGAACTGCTGATTGGTGTCACCCTTGTTAAATCAGTGAGGAAAATACTGAATTACTGTTGCTCAGTTGTATGAGTAAATAGTGCACTCAGGCATTCATGGACTAGTGATAGAACACTGAAGGGATCATCTGAGACTGTTTTATAAGCACAACATGTAATGCATCTATAGTTAGCAATGTTCAGTTATATTTTAAATGTCTTTCCTATTTCACATAAAGCAAAAGAGCCTTACAAGTGGTGCTTTTTGCCTCCTAACAAATAAACTCAATCTTGTATTCACTAGGTTCAACAGAAGCAGTGCTCAAAAAGAGTTTTACATATTAGAGGACCAGATATTAGCAAAGCTATTAACTTCATTTAAATTATTTAAATTCTACATGGATATCAATGCATTTTGAATAAATGAGTTACACCATGTAGCTTCAGTTAACTGAGCACAGTTTTATTTTGTTTGATGGCATATTAGGGTTACAGTCACAAATGGCTGTTACAGGTTTTCAGATATCATGAAGGAAAATTATCATAGCAGGAAAGCAGTAAACCCATAAATTGCTAGAAGTTAGCATAGAGCGTTGCTCTGCCAGGTTGGGCATTATGCCCAATGAGACTGAGTGGCACAGAAATCTGCTGCCTCTGATACATGCTGACAGCTGAGGGATTTAAGAAAGGCTTTTGAAGGTAGCTAGGGGGAAGAAACGCACGAAGAGGGGATGGATTGCATGGACCAACTGAGGGCATTGACGAAGGGTGTGTAATGAGTTCACACTTCAACTTTTTCTCTCAAGATGACTTTTACCCTCCACTTCCTCACTATCCTGCCCCTTCACTTTCTTCTGCCACAACAGTAATTCACACTTGCCCCAAAGGAAAATCTTCTCTCAGAGTCCTCGCAGAAAGCTGCTCCTGTCACACACGCCTTCTTCTAGAGTAAGTCTCTTCATGTTCTAGCTAGAATTCATAAATTCTGTCATCAGCAAAATTGCCTTCAAACCAACATCTTCCCTAGATCCTACATTCTCTATACTTGGATTTTGTCTGCTTGATACATACAACTTAGATATTTAACAGAACTTTTGGTATCTTTCTGATCAGACTGAGACTCCTCATAACTAGCCTCTGCATCTGACCTTTTCTGTATTACACCTTCCCAGGTGATTATTTCTCCTTGCTATTTCTCAAGTTCCTTCTTTCCCCGTTGGCAAAGTTCATGTCTTTCATGAAGAAAATATATTTTCTTCCTCCCATCTGCATCACTGTGTAGTCCTTTGTAATCAAATATTTCAGATCTTGCAGTTCTCAATGAAATGAAAAATAATTGCAAGTGCTAAGAATGCTCCTAGAAAGTTTAGAAACTATCAGACACAGCATTTGCACGTTCTCATGTTACCTGCAGACAAGCAGATATGCCATGAAAGAACCTTAAGACTTTTCTTTGCCACACTCATGAAATGCTTTTGTACCTCTGTGGTTTCTTGCCTTTATATGCTGGAAAAATGTAACAAGTTTACTGACTTCAGCTAATACATCTGCATTTAGGAAAATAAAGACTTAGAAATCTGAATGTGTAACATTTTCCACAAGTACCTAGTTTTCGTGTGTCCATGCAATTCATTTTTTCAGGGGTAATTTTCATTAAATAAACATGGTTCAGCTTTCTACATTTATTTCCATTTTCCTTGTTTTTATATCATTGTACTAGTAATTATGAATCACTAATATAATGAAATGAACAATGTTTCTGTTAAAAATGCATTGCTTTCTCTTGTGTGAAGAAATTTCATATTCTAAAGAATGTGAATAGACCAAAAAAAGATAACAAAAATACCATTTAAAGTGTAGAACTTGGATTGCAGAAATAGAATCCAACCTTTCTTTGCTTTTTGAAAATCTAATGCATTTAATCAAAAGGCTTAATTCTTTCTAAAACTTCAATTTTCCCAACTTTTCAGAGCACAGTGTTAAAGCCAAAATGCTGTGAGCTAGTGCTTTATAGAATTCCACTGACACAGCAGCCAGTTAAAATAATGTCCTTTCACTTAACCACATTTAACTCAGAGAAAGTAACAGACGCTTTAATAGCTTCCAGCAGTGCTCAGTGATGGAATGGCTAGCCTAGAATGCAACAGAAGGTCACAGGTTCATTTAAAGGGCATGGTGCACGTATACCCTCTCACATGGTAACAGGTCAAAAGTAGATTTGATTTGACTAGATGCAACTACACTGGAGTTACTGTTGTTTGTATCACCCTTGGATTTAGTGGAGAGCTAGAAGAGCAGGAAGAGATCATGTATGATCTACTCTAAAAAAGTTTGTAGCAATCCTACTTTAGCCCATGAACAAAGGCCAGAATAGACATCAGCAATATTCTTCTCCCAGAGAAGAACACTCTAAGCAGTTATTTAACAAAAATTAAGAGTGGAAATAACTTTAAAAGCTTGTAATTAGAAAATTCCTCAAAGGTATCTCAATATCATGTCCAAAGTGAAGAAATTAGTAAGATAAAAGGTATGACTTCACAATATTAAATAACGTCACTAACTATTCCCACTCTTCACTATTTTAAGACCAGTGATGAAGAGGTAGGAACAAATGGGTAAGTTGAGATTACAGGGCTCAGCAGGTCCTTACAACGCTCAGATTTTTACCTATGTGATGAATATTTCAGATACATCCTGCAATCTTTACATTCTTCACTGACAAGGAGACAAGATGCATTTTGCATCTGCTAAAGACTTCTGATTGGCACATATGTTGAAAGACTGGCCAAAGATTGAAAGACAGAGTGTTCTTCAAAAGCTGTAGCTATGAAATATTTATTCTTTTCTCTTTCATAGAAATGCATTTGATGACTGTTTGACATAAAGTGCCACTAATAGCTCTGGACAAAATTATATGGCTCTAAAGATGATTAAACTATTATTCTTGGAGGGTAGAAAAGGTTTTATTTGACACATGTGATCACAATGGTATTACGAAGGTTTTGTTTACAACCTCCCCTCAAAAAATGCCGTACATTATCAAGTGCTATTTTCACTGGCAAATTCAAATCTGACAATAACAAATGGCAACAATGATATTTGTGATATATTTAGTAGGTATTTTATCTCTCAGTCCTTTGAATGGGTTGTTTATTAATTTTTAAAAACTTTAAGTATTTGACTAAGGGCAAGTGAATACTAAAAGACACTGTTCAAAATGTTTTGGTTTTATCTAAGTATATATATTTTATAGAGTATGTCATAGGCACATGGATCCCCAAACATTATTTAAATCTTTGAAGTTAGCTGAAAAGCAAAGACACTCATATGTATGTAATGTCTAGCATGACAACTTGAAAATTACGTGAAAACAAAAAGGCTCCTTTGTAAAGTCTAACGAAAAAATTCTGATAAAAAGACCTAGAAGTCATTCCTGCATCATAGACATCATAATGAATTTTACATGAAAATTTGTAGGACATTTGTATCTGCGAACATTATAAAATACTAAAAACTTTATAAAAATGTAGAAAGTTGATAGAATAGTAACAAGCTAAATGAATAGCTATCATCCTGTAAAGCACATTATCTCAATATCCATTTACAATCATGCATTTCATAAACCTCCTGCTACTGCAAATCCCTCAGTTGCATTTGCCATTGAATTGTCTGTTTCTCATTATCAGTGGCTGAAGAAATGCAGCATAGCCACATAACACTTTCTAAAGTGGACAAAAAATGTATTCCTGAGAATTCAGTTTATTTTTCCCTTCCACAGGGCTAATTGCCATGCTCAGTGTTTTCTTTTGCCAGAGCAGCCAGAAGGGTGAAAAAAGTCAAGCTGAAGTAAATTAAGCAGTCGTGTCATGCCCAAATCAATCACAGACATTATCTTTTAAATAGTGGGTTGAAACAGGTAGATTGTAGTTTAATAGTCACATGAAAAATCTTTGTTTTGAAAAGTCACTTTGCTCAAAAGACCTTTTAATATACTATAGGTGGTCATTCATAACATCATATTGAGTGAAGTGTACTGCTAATTATGCATATGTGCACCCCCTTGAACAAAACAGAGGGCTGAATGAGTCTGTAACTTTAAAATGGTTTGCAACCAGGAAAGACTATGCTACAACATGAAGAGATAACAGATATTGCTTCCTCTTGATTTAGATGTCCTTGAATAGGCTGCTAAATTTGCTGTGAATATTCTGTGAAAGAGGCAACAGTCGCTAATGGATTTTTCTAATGTACTTTTCCTCCTTTCAAAATACCAGGCATCTGTTTAGGTTAAAATTTCAGCCTAATGATTCTTTCATGGTTTAATATTCATATTTGAGCAGTAAATTTGGTTCTATAGAATGGAAATAGGTTTTGATGAGCAGTATAATCATAAATTTGACATATATATCTCTATATATCTATATATCTATCTTAAGTTTCTTTACTATTCTAATGTAAACTGAATAGTGTATTTCAATCACCATATATTTTTAGGTGAAACAATAAACCCAGTTATTTTCATCTTGCAAGGGTCTTGTAACAGAGTGGAAATGTCTTGGATGACCAAGTCTTAGTGTGCCTGTGAGTAGTTTGCAACCTTGGAAGGCAAAATACATAGTGAAAAGGATGGACAGGAGAATCTGTTCAGGATGTTCTCTGTGAGTAAGCGGTAGGGAATGTGTGTTGATCCTTCTGTTTATTTTATTTTATTTTATTTTATTTTATTTTATTTTATTTTAAAGTGCAGAAAGGAATTAACAGAGTATGATAACAAGCTAGAACAGTACAGCTATCAGGATCATCAGCATCTTGGATAAGGTGCTCCTACCAAGCTAGGTAGAGGACCTAACCATGAAACTTTAGAATTTCAAACTGGGAGTGAGGTTTTACTGCATGGGGTAGGAAGTGGCCACTTGGCCTAGCGCTTGCTTCACCAAGAAGCCAAACAGGAGTAAACAGTTATCATTACACAATAGGGATGGAATAATTAGATATTGTATGTTGCAGTGTTTCCCTGCTGTTCTTTTTGTTTCTCCTTTCAATGAAGTACTCTTGGCTAAACCATCTGATTCATATTTGCAAGGAGAGAAATTTAGCTGCCTGAGCAACAGAAAGACTATTTTAAGTTTCCCAGTTTTTGGTGTGTGAGTTTGATTTGCTGTTTATTATTCCTGAAATTTGAGACTGACCGTTGCTGCTGCTGCTAATCATGCAGCTAAGTGGGTGACAGGGCTGGTTTACATGCAGGTCATGGGTGATTGCTCATAAACAACTGTGTGGAATTCATACAGCTGTATCAACTGCAAACCCACACAAGTGCCTGAAAATACCTTTGTAACAAGTAATGTCCACTGAGGACAGTATTGCTACAGCATGATTTCTGGAGGCTGTTTCTGGAAGCATAAACACACTATAGTAAGTAAGTTTAGTATAGTATAGTAAGTTTAGATGTTTATACTGTACCATCTTTTCAACTGCATCGATTCTTTATTTTTTACTAAATGGAATTCTGTGGCAAGTTTCTAAACTTTATAATATTCTTAAAACCACTTTATCTCTAGCTACCTATTTAGTTGGTCAGTGGTTTGGAATGTTATAGTATTTGCATGAGGAAAACATAGTACATCTATATATTCTAAAAACCTAAATATATGCACTACTAATAAATGGTTATCACGTAACACGTAATATACTTAAACATATCTAATCTATTGATGTTGGCAATTACTATGATATGAAGTATATATTATAACTTGTACACACTATTTTCTTGATTTCTGTGTGCATGTTCAGCACTTCAGCTATTCTTTTTTTAATTTAAGTTCTTATATTGCTTCTGTTCTGTTTTTATTGGCAGAGAAGCAATGTAAGTGACATTGTGAAGACTCCAAAGTCAATGGAAGATTTTCACTTCCATTGTTATAACTGATTAGACATTGCTACATTTCTGAGATAGCTTCAGGATTAACAGGTGACAGCACAACCACAGTAGTAGTGAAAGCATCTGGATTAAATGAAAAAGAAAATAAAAGAATTCTACTTCGCAGTGCAATGCTTTAGGCTTATGGCAAATGGGATCAAACATTTTACCCAAGTTTCACTCAAGTTTACAAAATTATTCTTTATCTTGGATAGGGAATGTGATGCTTCATACTCAGGTTTAATATTCTGTGCGTTGCTTGACTCACAGACTTTTCTAGACATTTCTCCTGATGTTTGTTTTGGACTATATGTTATGGATGAAAGCACGCAGCAGAAACTTGATTCAGGGAAGCAAACATCATGCTCACTGATGTAGGATGTGCTGCATAACAGTCAAAGAAATCTACTAACGTATGTATTAAAGGGGCGTTGCTTCAACAGTTCTCAAAGGGTTTGTGTATCATCAGCAATTAAAGCAGCTCAACAGAAGGAAAACAGCAAAGTCAAACTGTTGGTGCTTAGGTCCTGACATCCATGTCAGGCATTTCAAGCAAGAGGCAGTTCTCAGGACTGGCTGTAGACTGGTTCCACGGACTGAATGTCCACTACAATACAGTTGCCTTAGGTGCACTTTAGTGCATCTTCCAGGTTAGTTTTAATCCATTTCAGCCATTCTGAATAGCTATTAAGTAGTAACCAAAGCTGAACAGAGGGTGGGACAGATCAGGAGATTTGATTCCAAAGCAGACAACCTGACCTCAACAAAATCATTAATATAGAGTCCCTCAAAGAAGACTATAATTGCCTGATCTCCTTTAATTTTCATAACTTTTGCACATTTTGTTTGCAAGAATAAAAATAACGCTTTTCTTCTTTATATAACAATGATATTATGCCTAAAATTCTCAGTACAATCTTTGATTGAACCATCTACCTATGATTACCACTAGACTGTACAACTGAAAAGTTTTTCCTGGATCTAGTCAGAATAGCTTGATGGAAACTGGTTGGAATGCAGGAAACCACTGGTAACTTCCAGGTGAAATTCATTCAACCTGATTCACATTTCATTCAGGGTAACAAAAGGTATCTAGTAAGACTTAAAGGTGTATTTAATTTTAAAAAAATGTTCATTTTTTACCTATTTCGCCTCTTTGACTCACCTAAAACATACCGGAACACACTGTAAGAGAGGAGTGCCTGTGCTATTGTCTGCCTACTCCACTTGACATTCCAGAACAGTCTGCTCCACAACCCATTCTTGGGCATCCTCCTTCTTGAGTTTTCTAACCACAGGCAATGAGGGGGACATGTATTTTTCACAACCAAATCTGACTGGCATCACTTTCCTCTTCCTGAGTTCAACTTATGCTAGTGACTCCTTATGCAAGTTTTTTTCTGACGTATACTGGCATTTTGGATTTCTCCATAGAAAATGAGACATAGAATAGAGTTTCAGACCAAAAATCTCCAGACCAAACAGAATTTTTCCTCTGTGGTCTGTTCTCAGATTTGTTTTCACATTTTCTCAGAAACCTTCAAAGAGACAAAACTTGGGATTGAATATATATAATTTTTGATGATTATAGATTTTCTGCACCCAATGTAATGCACTAGATACCTTATGACTGTTTATATTGCTGAATACTATAATGAACTCTTTCACTGCCTTTCTTCCCTACTGTCAGATAGCAGGTTAGCCATAGAGCCAAAGGAGGGTTCAAAAAAAGGTGAGAGCATACAAGAAAAATAGCATCTACTTTTTCTCCTTGATTTATTCTTATACTCCAACCTTCCAGCTACACAGAAAGATTATACCAAGCTTTTTAGAGCATAACTACACACCCAGAAGATTTCCAAACAAGAATATTAATATCTGTACATCCTTTATAATTAAGAAAATTTGAAGACAAATGAATTTAAATGAAGAAGTCATAATTCCAAATATTTGGAAGAAACTGTGTAAAAATGTTAGCTATACATAATGAAACTGGATCTATATATGAAAAGAAAATACATTACTTAAGTCAAAATATCACTATTTTATGGGGAAAGAGGATGGATAAGCTCCTTATATCTTTTTGCTCTAAGAAAATTGTATATGCTTTATTAGAGTTCTTTCTTTGTATTTACAAATTGTAATAAAGAAAATTTTATTTTCTTTATTTGTAATAAGATTGAAGTAACTAGTATTATTAAGCGAGATTAAAATAAATTATTGAAATTATTTTTCATTTATCATAAAGATAAAGCATATGAAAGTCCTTTAAATTGATTGGGGAATCATTTAAAACTAAGATTGACATTCAGGAAAATACCTATTCATATTTCCACTAATGGATTTATGACAATTTTTTTATAGTTCTTTGCTACTTAGTTCTATTATATATATATATATTACTCTTAATTAGTCCTTTCTTTTACCCATCTGTCTGCCAAATCTGTCTTATGGTAAATATATAGGAAAGATGTCATGCCTTGCTGTGCAGCGGAGAAGTTACTAGCAGAGTAGCAGCCTTATTTCTTATGTATTTCCTAGAAAATTTTTGTACCTTTTTGTTATTACAAACTGCTGAAGTGCAAGGGATTTTGATACCTACTGAAGTGAGATATCATCTTATTCCTTATAATAAAAAATTGTTTCTTTCCAAGGCTAATTCTGATGATCAGCTGGAAAGAGTCCACACAGGCTGAATTCAAGTGACAAATAAGAAGAAAAAGATGCCTTAAGTCCCCTCCATTTAAAAGAAAATCTTTGCATGGGGTATTTATTCATTGTTTCATATGTAGATAATCCTTTGCAAATGGTAAAGAACTAGAAATTAGAAAAATAGTAAGCAATAATACCACTGGGAGTCATTTACTTGGGCTTCACTTACCTAAAATTACTACAATTATTAAATGTGTTAGAAAGAAATAATGAAACACTACATCGTCTCTGCAGAAATATACAAATTATATTTCCTGCTACAGAAATTGTTTTAAAGATATAAAAGACCATTATGTCATGATTCAGCAACAATTTACTTGCAATTTAATAGAGAATTAGATTCACACACTATCATTTATTGCCAATTGTATTGGAAAAAAAATAAAAAGAGATTCTCTTGTTCAGAGAGAGATTTTGCATTTGGCACATTTGTTGGTTCTTAAATTAATGAGTTTTGCCAATAGTTTTCCTCTGAGTGCGTAGTGGCCCAGTGAGCTTCTAACTGCTCTGGACTGCCTGAGGCCGTGTGGTCTTTCAATGCTTCCATTCATGCACAGCAGATGATGCTGAACAAGGCTGTAATGCTCCTTGGAAGAAGTTTTATAGGAAGAGCTGTGCCATACCAAAGAGCTTTTGATAAAACTTTGACTCATGCTTCAAACTGTGGACACTGATTTGAAATAAATTGTGACTGATGATTAGTCAATGACCATTTCCATAATCATCATGCCATCAGTAATTTATCAAAGTAGTGTCCTCAATGTCACGCAGCCTGGATAGCTGAGGGGCAGAAGCACAAGCTGTGATTTTAAAATGTATTTTTAAGAATAATTAAGAATATTTACAACAGTAAAATAATCTATATGATGCTCTAAGCAAATAACGATCAGCTAGGACTGTAATACAGTACTTTTGAAAAAAAAATCCCTAGAAAAATGTGATGATTTTGTCCTTGGAACATTTAAATGAAAATTTTCTTATCAGATGGTTCAGCATAATTTGCCAGTATGCTCTGGAACAAAATAACTTGCTGGGTAAAACAATCTGTCAAAGAAACTCATATTAACTCTACTAGACCCTTTAAAAATATGTGTATTTCCTCTTTCTGTGTTACTAAATATCAACTGCAGCTCAGTGATTCCTTGTTTCCTTCTTATTTTGTTAGCACAGTAGAAAGACACCATATAAAAAAGTATCTAGTGTTTGCAAACTGCTCTACAATTACATGCTTTTTTCTATATGCAAAACATTAATGACAAAATGAACTCTAAGTTGCCACTGTTACTTTTATGTCAAGTATAAATAAAAGGCTAAAACATATATATGTACAACATGGATATGAACTAAGTAATGAAGTACTCTTTGGTATTCACAACATCTAATTTATGCATTTATCTTCAGGTTTCTAAATCTGGAGCCAAGTTCTGCAGGAAGCCAGTGGAAAGAGACAGGCTGTGCTACTGTGCAGCGTACGTATGAGCACTTGAATCAGCTCCTAGAGCAGCCTCCCTCTCTCCGCTGACTAGGGAGAGAGCTTAGTGAGACTAACTTACACATAAACCTTAAATTAGATACCTAAAGCAGATGGACTGAACACCTGTCTTTGTTTTGTACAGAAATTTTGACATTTTCTTTGAGGAAGGTGTTTTGCAATAGGAGAGGATTCTACTGACCTGCACAAAGTATTGCAAATATTTAACGATAACCTTATACAGCTAAGCTCATCCTCAGAGTTCTTTCCCTCTTTCTCATTTTCAGTTTCCAAATGGCAGGTTCATTTTTAAGATAAGGAAGAACTCCTTTTGATCTGTAGTTTCTGAGCCATCCCATTTCCACAAAATATATACCATTCTGTGGGCTCAATTCCAATGCAGTATTCCAAAAACTTTGGCATAAAATCTAAATTACAGAGAATCAAACCATTCTTCTGTCCTTAAAATTATGGAAAATTAGACAGACTTTACAAAGCAACTTTCTTGAATGTTTTCTGTCTAAGCAAGACCAAAACTTTGTACTATTTTACTTAAGTGCTCTAACATTTTAAATCAATATTTAAATTTACAATTATAAGTTAATTTTTAAAGTTCCTTGCAGTAATAGATAATAAAACCACAACAACTGTATATAAACAAACTTGCAATACATCCCATCCTGTTGTCAGGTCTTTTTCCTACTGTATAAACTCAACTACATTTTGCTAGCTCATTCATACAAGTGCCACAAGTAACCTGGTTGATAAGAAAAGGGAACTGGTCATTTCAAAGTGAGAGGACATAGTAAATATAAACATTATGTCTTAAAGATAAAAACTTCTCCTCTCCCTCTCCCTCTCCCTTTCTCTCTCCTCTACACCGGTGAAGTGTTTTTTACTGAACATTCTGCAGCATATTAGTTCCAGGAGTTTTAGTGTAACTTATTTTGTTAAAATCTTAGAGAGCCTTCATAAAACTCCATTTAAATTGCTTGAGCATATACCAGAGCTCCAGATAATGACCTGCATAATCAAAAGGTCCCAAACATCCACAGCAACTTGCCTCTCCTTCTCAAGGGACTGTTTGTTTCATATGAATATTCCTTCTGATCTTTTACTTACTTGTTCCAGGTGGCCTTTAGATTACTCACCCCCTTTGAGATGAGGTTATCAATAATGAAATTTAGCAGAGCTCTTTTTAAAAAAGGGAATGTATTTTTCTATTAATGATTAAAGTTTCTCTGTCTACAATTTTGAACTGCTTGGAAATAAACCAGACATTTACTGCTGACTATTAAAGTAAACAAGCTTATGATTTAATAAAGCATAATAAATGTCTTTCACTTCTTTATAACAGAACAAAATTCTTGTTTAACATCTTGTGATCTAGGCTGGAAACAAATTTCTGTGACAAATGCACACTCATTATCTGCAGAGATTAGAGACCTACTTAAAACAAATCAAAAACACTCAATGTCTATGCACTGGTTTTACATACCAGTGTGTTGACCTCTCTAAGAGATTGAAAGGTTTTGAACTTCAGCACTGTCACTTGGACAATAATTTAGGATTCCAATAATGTCAGGCATATCAGATGAACAGGAAAATCTTGATGCGAGCAGACATGAAAATGTTGAAGAATAGCTTCAAGCCGCAACAAGAACAGATAAATAAAGGAGTGTTGAGAATGGTGAGTATTCTGGGATAAATACTCTAATACGTAGATCAGCCAGAACTGGTGCAGAAGTTTGAAAAAGATTAGATTAGGATACAGATGCTAAGCCAGTCTTGTAAACTGAGTGAATTCTCCAGTGATAAATAGAATTGAGCCTCCGCACCAGTACAATCACAATGCTGTATTACTGAATTAGAATAGTCAGCTTTTCTTTAAGATAATCTAAAAAATTTGTTTAACACGTGGTTTTACTTAAGAGAAGACGTAAGAATGTATTTCAAACACTTATGTTTTAAAAAAAGAAATATACAGATAAACTGAAGCCTCATCATAAACCCCTGTTCTGTATCTTTCCTTTAATGTCACAGAATTATATTGTACTAACTAATGATATATACTTGAAATGCCTAGAAGTCCAATTTTCTCCTGAGAAAAAGACTGAAATGTCAGATGGTTGTGAGAATATTCAAATGCTAATAAAATGTTGAGATAAACAAGAACTTTTGTATATAAAACCAAAAATAATTGAGGGCCCTTTCCTAATATTTCAGGTTTGGAAGGTTTGTTTGGTTTTTTTTCATTTTTAAAAGCCATGCAAGCTGCAGAAATAATTCTCTACATCTATAAACCAGTTTGATTATCTACGAGAAAACTTTCAACAAGGATTCATAGAATATTCAGACAATATCTGTGTAGTGTCATACTGTAAGGCCTGAAAGAATAGAGAATATATCATTTTCACAGATGACACTGCATTCCATTAGCCTGAGTTTGGCTTGACTTTCTAAGTGGCTTTTAAAAATATTTTTGAATTTTTAAACACATTACAGAAACAGCACAATGCTTTTCAGATTGTAAGTATGTAAAGTACATTTTTGTGTAGCATAATTGAAACCTAATTAATCTTTTCCCTTGGAGATCTTTTATAGATGAGGGTAGTGACTATCATAGGAAGAGGACTCAGTAACAAGAGGTATTCCATTTACAAATATTTCCTCTGGAGTATCAAAAGAATGTTTGGAAATTCATTGCAACAATTTGACTTACATGTTTTGACTATGCATCACACATGCCATTTAACCTCATTACACCTCAATTTTCACATATGAGAAAAAGAAAATAATATTTACTCAATATGTTCACATGGTGTTTGCAGAATTTCATTAATTAGCATTTCAGCTGTACTTTAGAAATATTATATAGTATCTAAATAGAAATTTTCATGAAATCCTGAACGCTATCTTGGGAAATAATGGCAGATTTTTTTTCCAATGGCTTTTAATATTATAAAATGGCACATTCATATGAAAACAATATGTGAGGATATTTTACAGGGGAGAGGGGAATTAATCCAGCTTTTTATTTTTCTCTAGCTCTTAATATTACAGATTTATATGAGAACAACATATGAAGAAATTTTATTGGACAGTAGTAAATAAAGCATAAAAGTATCTTGCAGAGAATGAATGAAAAGCTACATTTATCTGACAGCAAAAACTGTAGTATGCATATAAGACAAGAAGTAAATTTAAATGCTACTAATGCATTTAGTCTGCTATCAGTTCATTCGAGTTACATATTATTAGTTAAAATAATAATAGAGATTAAACTCTCTACCTTCCCTACCTAATTCCTTCCAACACTGTTTCAGTGTGTGCTGTGCTACATTTCAGTTTTACAGGTACATAAAAAAAAACCTTGTTTTTTTTTTTTTGTTACACAAAGATCCAGTACTGGTGCCCTGAACATCCTTCCTTCAGTCCCAAAAAGGCACTGCTTTTAGATTTGGATTGACTCTAAAAGTACATTTGTATCAGAAGAAGGGTAAAGGAGGTTTTCCTACATAAATGAAGACCAGTATGTGGAACAAGGACAGAATTTTATCCCCACAGTATAAATATAGAAGGTTGTATCTGCCAAGCATTCTGTCACAATATCACTTGAACTTTTGTAAATAAGTCAACAAAACTGAAGGTAGAATAATAAAATACATCCTAACTTTAATAATCCTTTTATGATAACATGCAAACTGCATAATAATAATGAAAGTTGGCTCAATGCTGAGAAAATAGAAAAAAATTTTGATCCAAGATAGAAAATAAAATCTCAGAAATCTGAAAAGAAGTTGTTTTCCACATGTTAGCAAGTTTTCCACATTCATCTTTCAAAATTTTCAGTTTGCCTGACAACAAGATGTGATGTGAAGTTTATAAATTAATTTTGTACTGTTAAATGATTCCTTTAGGTATTGCGGCAATAGTTGTTTAAATTCTTATTTCATTTGTTTGTTTATTTGGTTTAGTTCAGGTTTTTCTTTTGAATGGGAGGTATTTTGGTTTTCTCTGTTTTTATTTTTCAATATTAAATAATTACAGCAAGCAACCATTTGGATGCTTCTAGCTTTTAAAAAAAAACGGATTTAATTGTTTTTTTTTTTTAATTTTCAGTCTAGTTTTAGGCACAAGAAAGGATTTGAATCACTCAGATGTTGTTCTTTAAACACAAATGAAACCCAGAAAAAATTTCATATCCCCTTGTGTACCCCAATTAGTTGAAGGGCAGTGTTCAATAACACTGGTCCATACAAGCATTTTTGTGCGTTTTAAACAACAATAGAAACACCTAAAATGTGTTATGCATATATGGCATATACTCTCATTAAAACATACATATATTTCTTTTAGCATGGTGAATAACAATCTTACACTTGTTAAGTCACAGCTACTTAATTTTTACATCTCTCTAGGTACTCAAGAACACCAAATTATCAAGATGACTCTTCTCACATCACATACAACAGTTCCTGCCTCAGTGCTTCCACCTGGTAGGCATCTGCTCTTGGGTAACACTCAAGTAGTAAAGTCTGTTTGGCAGAGCAATACTGCACATCTCAGAGGCTTTCTCCAGTTTTTCCAAGGGGTTTTACTAATTTCTGTCTTTAGTAGTCTTCTGAACTTGCTTTACAAACCAGCAATTATTGGTGACTCAATTACTTATCTTAATCACTGCAGTTTTAAATATCTATTCAATTCAAAATACTACTTCAATAATTAAAAGAGAAATTACTATAGAACTGTTTCCAAAGATGAAATCACTCCATGGAAGAACGAAAAATTAAGGGCTTTTAAATTCATAGGTCAACTCATTATAGATACTATTCAATTCACCATGAAGTCAATAGAAGTATTCTTTATAAATGCTCAAAGAAATGAATGGCCTTTAATATGGACATTTTCTTCCAAAAGTATTCAAATATCCATGTATTTCTCTCTAAACAAGGTATTTAGATGAGAGCACTTTTACAGGGCACTGCTCTTTCATTTATGTCTTATGTAATTTGCTGTTTTGCATAACATAATAAAGATTTTCTGTGTAGTCTTGTATTGAATGTGTTGTTGAAGGTACAAATAGAACTAATGAGACTACCTAGCACAAACAGCCAGTGTTCTAGGAAGACTGATTTAGTCTTTCATCTACCTGATATGGCTAACCAGAAATATAAGGCACTTTGCTGCATGATAGGGTGGGGTTTTCTCTTCCTTTTTTTTCAGATGCCAGCCTGAAATAAACATGCCAAAACTCTGCTTTGCGGACTGCATCATTAGAGCTTGCAAATGCTAGCACTTCGCTGACAGGCATTGTGAATCACAGTTATTTTTTCTTCCAGTGTCTACGAGGTCTGCCACCTGAACTGGCATACTTTGTAAGTGCCATCAACTTCTCCTCAGGGCTTACAAGCTATACTTGCTCTTTGAGAAGAATCTGAAAATGTTGTGAACCATAACTATGTTTCTGAGAGAACTTACAAGTTCTGCCATCTGTGCATGCAGTGCTTTAGAGTATCATAATATGGATTTGGAGATATTTTCATCATGGGGTTTACAATCTCTACCAGCTGCATCAGCAGAGATTGTTAGTGCTGTGAACCACAGCCATTTATCTCTCAGCACAGACGCCTGCTTTACTTTTTCATTCTTAATAGTCTATATCTGCTTGACCCACTGTTATACATATGCGTATATTTTTCAGTAAAATAGAAAACAAAAAACCAAAATAATCTTTAAAGAAGATCTTTAATCACTGCAGATCTGTACAGATCTCCAAATATTTATATTAATTTAACATGACCTGCCTAGAATGAGAATTTACTGCAAATACAATTATTGTGATAGCCATACCAGTTGTAACCCTTTTCTACAATCTGACAAAGCTGCAGCTTTTGCTTTTATTCACAAATTTTGAGAAAGTATTTCCTTTTGGAAATAGAAACTTAACTCTCTTTATGGTGTTTTTTGCATCTTCAGACTAGTTCAAATAATGCCATGGAAAAGCTGCCCTTATGAGGGAATCTTTTTTCTCATTGGATATCTTGAGGGAGTTTTTGCACTTGGCAATACTTCGCTACTCTCCCTACGTTGGTCCTGCAAAGGAAATGTGCTGGGTGTTTATGAGGAATCACTTCAAATCCAGATGGGTAAAATGAGGATATGCATGTGTCAGAGAGGGGAATGTAGAAAGGAGCTCTATCTTTTCCATATGCTGACAGAGAAAGAAGCCACTGCCATGCCAAAAAGCTCTGAGTGGTTGCATAAATGGAGAAGACAGGAGAAAAAAGGAAAGCAGTCTGAGGTTTTACTATTGATGTCATCATATCCATATACGGGTATGGGAGACATATGGAACTGCAAAGTCTACTAATAAAATGCCTATAAATTAACAAATTACAGCTTGGGAGATACTGGGCTTATATATCTATAACTCTGTGTCTGTGTACATATATGACTGACCTGAAACAGCCAGATGCAACTTAACTTTACTGTGATGAAGTGCTAACCAGGTGGATACTTGCAGGTTTTGGTCAATTTGTTAAGTGAACCATGAAGAAAAGGCCTTATTTCCTACCAGTAACATGAAGATTTATTAGGTACTTATGATTTTGCAGATATTGCTCCTGGGGCTGTCTGGCTCTGTCGGTTGCTCACAGCAGGGGACATGAAGGACCCCAAAGCCTCCAGACAGGAGAATCAGGTACCTAGTGATTCTAGAAAGTAACTAAGTAACTAAGCATGCTCCCTGCAAATCCTGGGCCTTCAGGACAACTAAAGTTTTCCCTTATAACATGGCTTTTGGAAGTCAATGAACAGAACTGGTTTTGGAAAAAAAATTGCTTAAGTTGAAGGTAATTAGTTTCGGCTTCCATTGTAAATATAAAGATTTTAAACATGAAAATGCTAAAATCAGTTTTCAGGATTTTAAAAATTTTCTCCAAAAATCACATATAGATTATGCTGATTATGAAATTATGGATCAGATGCAAAGATTCTAGTTTAATATAGGCTATTTTTTTCTTTGCAGAATATGAACAAAAATTCTCTAAGTTTTAGCAGTTGAGATCTAAATCATGGAAAACAGTGGAACCTTGTGAGGTTATCTAGTACTTATCAGCCAATAACTATCTTTTTCAAAAATTTATGTTCTGTGTTGTAAACTTATATATGCTAAATTTTATATGGAAGATAAATGTTCAAAAAGAAAACATGAGCTTCAATGCTCTATAGCTCTCTTAAATGCTAAGTCTTCTGTAGTCTTTACTGAACAGTCATTAGTGCCTCTCTCCACATCCTCAGGAGCATTCAAAATATCAGTTCTACTCCCTGTTTGCAAAGTTGCAGTAAGATACCTGACATTTTGGTTTATTGCTTATATAAATATATTAGTGATTCTGACATATTTTTACATACATACATTCCATCAGCACTTCAAACCACTTTATTAATATTCTTTCACATTCTTTCACAGTCTATTTTCATAGCACTCCTGCTTTCTAAACCTCTATATTTTAAGAAAAGAATCTCCAAAAGGAGTGAAGTAATTTAATTTGAAATTTTGAATTGGTGCTTATTGATTTTTTTGTGCTTTTCTATTGGATACAGCAACTGTGCATACAGAAGTTTATACAACCAGGGAGAAGGATTAAACTTTCCTTAGACTAAAACTAAATATTTCCATTTCTGAAACACTGCACTGGAATAGACAAAATCAAAACTAAGATAAAAAGGGAATTGCACCTGCTTCTAGGAAGTAGGTGGTATTTAAGCTGAATTTAATCTTGGTATTTATATACAGAGAGATAGCACACTGGCAAAAAATCCACATGAACCTAGTCCAGGTATCTACAATTACGGGATCATTACTAAAACAAATTATTTTCATGAATAAGTGCATCTGGCCATTATGTCATTGATTGGAAACCTGCAGTCAAATCTGCAGACAAACTAGAGAGAAAACAGAAGATTGCTGAAAAATTTAACTTGGTCCTAATTGACTATGCCTTGGGCTGCCTGCATGATTTCCCTCTTTTTCCTAGTATGAATATGAAAACATTTAGAGGTCTTATTGATCCCCAATACTTAACTGTTAGGTCATATGAATAGCAAATGAAATATGATATAAAATATGCAAAATAATAGTACATTAGCCTAAACAACACTAATAAATTGCAAAGCTTAGCATGAAATTGAAAATCACTAATGGAGCACTGTGCAGTTTGTTGAAGCAATGAGCAGTCAAAGAATCATACATAATGTAACAGTACAATTGCTAACAGCAGGCTCATAGAAGACAATTTAAACTTATTTTTTATGGACAAGAGGAATTGATCTTTGAAGCGGTTCCTAAGGAGATTCCACTTAGCCCGAACAGCATCTTGGGAGTGAGTTCTGGTCTATCCCTCGCATCAAATACATATTTATGAACTTCCAGAAAAGACTGATTTAAATTACACATGAGGTTATGGTTTGCGAACCTAAACCAGAAGAGCTAAAAATACTAGACATGTGGAACTAACACCTGAAACCAGTACTGAATTCAGTGGTTATGACAGTCTTGCAGGTCCCACTGAAAGACAGGTCATATGTAATGAGTTCTACTTCTCAAAATTTTTGTGTATTACAAATATGTAAAGCTACAAACAAAAAAAATACAAATAGCTTTCAAAATCAGAATATGCTATACAATATTCTGTTTTCTCAAGGCCATCTACACGAGAAAAACAGCTTGAGGGGAGCAAATGGAGAATGACAACACGACAGCCATTTCCCTGTTAAAAGACATAGGTTGCAACTCAAACAAAATTTCTCATCACAATAATTCAGATAAAGGTGTTTCTCTATATTGTTGGTATTGCCAAAATTGCATGTAGGATGTGCAACTAATGCTTCTGGACATGAAATAGAGACAAAACACCTAAACAACCACATTAAAAAAGTATGCTAATAATATGACATAGATATGCAAGTTTAGGGTTTGCTTTGATCATCTATAATTTCTCTACTAGTCAAAATAAACTGATTTTTATAGTCTTAACTGTATGAGGCATTCATGCTCCTCAAACTGTATAATATCATGACTTTACTGTCAGATAGCTATCAATCTACATGGGAACAAAGACTTCTTTTTTAAGCCTGTCTGATTCTTAATTTTAGCTGATCCTGTTCTTTTCACGAAGAAAGCTGTCGTCTTCTTTCATTTTCCCCCCCTTTTAAAAATTAACATTATTATTAAAAGGTCCGTTTTCTACATGGGAGTCAGCTAAGCACAATTTCACAATTTCCTTATCTCCTAGCCTTTGCATCAGATAATGAATTGATAAAAAGTATCCCTTTTCTGTAGGTTTCTTTTTCTTCTCTGATGCTAGTGTTTAGACACTCATCTTCTGGGATGAACTTCCTATCATTCTATGTAATAATACAAGTGTAACAAGGATGTTAACATTTTCAGAGGTGGCTACATCAGAAGTTAGCATCTTAGTTAATGATATTTGAAAGAAAATACCCTCCCACTAGATCCGTGAAAAATAACATGGTCTGTATTATTTTCATAAACAAACAAACAAACAATAAAGAGAGATCTGAATCTAGAATGTAGAAGTCGGAAAGTGGAAGTACATTGGATGCTGCTGGCTTGAGAGGAATCATATACTAGAATTAGAAATCTGGGAGCTGAAGTGATATGGGGGATCCAGAATAATGCATGGTGTTTTGCACAGGATGAGACTAGAGGAGACAAATCCACAGTAGTCCTGGCATAAAAGTATTAATTGCTTTACCCTGGGCAGTTCTACTTGCCTCCACTAAGCAGAGGAGAATAGTGAGAGAAAAAGAGTGAGTTAACTATAACATTATGTTGTCGCTGTCATCTTTTCTTCCCTCATCATCCGTTGGAAGGAAAAGCAAAGTGGTATCCATGAGGGTTGAGAATGTGAATTGACTGGGCTTCTTTACTCAGAAAGAGCAGGGACTTTCCAGAAGCAATATTGAACCCATGACCACAGGGGAGGTTGTGTGTGTACATCTTAAATCTTCAGGAAGTATTCAAAATCTGTGCTCGGAATGGACTGTGCTGCAAGTCTTGGTATTTAGGAAAGGTGATGTATATGTATGTTTTGAATATCTCAATATGATTCTGACTAACTTAAAATACAATTGAGGTGGGTTAAGCTAGAGATAACCCAGGTTTTCCTACTCATTGCTGCTCCCTCCCACAAACTTTGCAGGTGGTAATCAACAGGTATATCACTATTAGGCCAACTTTAAAGACAAAAAAAATTTGGAAATAGTTTTTCATAAATTGCAAATGAAAGTATGCCTAGATGAGGATCTAGGCCTGATTTCAAAAGAAGTGCATGGGCTTCACCCACTTCACTAACAGAATTCAAAACTAGACCTCGCACTGTAACCCTGCAAAAATACCTGCAATAGCAAAGGTATGGAAAATTGGAAGACCTGTATCTCCAGTTCCTGTTAGCCTTATGAGAAGAGATAAACACCAAAAGACACAGTGAAGTCTTACACACATTACTTTATATTGTCTGTACATTTTAGTACAATTTCATGATCCTTTGAAAATATCGAAACCCAGTGACTAAATAACAAATTTTGCTATTTAGTCATCTCCAATTAATATTTTTCTTTATTCTCTTCTCAGCATGTTTTCATTTTAAAGACATGAGTCATCAATAGTTACTGGTTTGGGATATATCTGAATATCTGGCAATGGAATAAATCTGGCAAGTAAAGCAGTAAAAGAACTAGTGAAAAAAAACGTAACTCCAAGTATAGAACTCAATTTATTGCTTAGGGAGGACAAGAATCCTTATGCTATTTTAAATGTGGAAGTGTTTAATCCTTCTTTCCTTCTGTTCTTTCTGTCTCTCTCTGTCCTTCACCCTCCCTGTTTTTGATAGAAATTGTAAGATTCCACCAATGAAAAGAATTGGTAGCATATGAAAAATCACATTCCTGTCTGTATGCTTTATTTATTCACTTATTCAATGGTGCTATATAAGTCTGCTGATGTGGTGATAAAATTTCCTGCTTAATAAAAGAGAGATCCCTAAATTGGCATCACATTTTAGTGTGCAAAATGTTCTGCTGCAGTTGTACTTTATGGAGATAGAGTAGTACAAGTAGTAAGTCTTTTTTTTCACAAATTCATGTGTAACTACAATAAATATGTTATATTACTCTATACTCATAAGCCCTTTTGACCATTGGTAAAGCTCTGAAAATCATACATACAGGTAAAAATATTATCCTTTTCAGAATTCTGAGCATATTTACTTGATACACCCAAATATGTGGTGATTAAGTATGACAAATCATGCTTCTAATAGATTTTTTTCTTTTTTTTCAGTCTATTTAGTTCCTGGGAAAGGCACCAAATGGACAAACCTCAAACCTGGATCCTTGCATTGTTCATGTTAGAAAAAAGCTAGTCCAATTTCCTACCAGCATATATAATTGCAGCCATTGAACTACTATTTGTGATGTAAGATGACAGCTTAGTCTGTATACCCCATTCAGTGCTCACTGTTTCTACCAATAGTGCAAACTAGAGTGCCAATTGTGGCATTTGCTTTTGTGGACATAACAACCTGTCAATTATGAAGTGAATTAACCAGTTCACTACACAATAATCATGACATAGTAACTCTCAATCCCTGCTAAGCTGAGCTATTTTCAAACTGGCAAATCAGAGGCCATCTGCCTTGTTTCGAGAGCTGTGTGCCATACATATGCCCCAAACTTGTTCATTTGATCATGCCTTTGTATGCTACTGCAGCATTAAAATAGAAAATACTTAGATCTTATTATTCCTTTTACCATTTCACTGGTGTGACTCTGATGGCTTGCAGGTAATGAACAAACACAATATGCTTTAGGGGCAATGATCAATACATCACTTTTCTTCATTAAATAACCTTGGTGATGGATTATTAAACTTGCCAGTTTCAACCAGTAATAAAATATATAGAACATATATGGAGATAACCTCTTTAAACTTGAAACAAGCAACCTGGAACTGATTTTTTCAGCTATTAGAAGCAGCTGACTTTGTCCATGCTTAGAGTCGTTTTCAACTGTATGCTGAAGTCACATTATTACCATAACTATGTAATCACCATGATGGTAATGATTATGCTGAAACCTAAATGTGTGAAATTAAGCCACTAACAACTGTAAATATGTCCAGCAAGGAAGTCAATGTAAGGTCATTACACTGAGTACAACTCACTTTATAGAAACCTAGTGAGGACGTTGTATTCAGATAATACATTGTGGGAATATATTTATTGTGTTTGTATTCTGGGCTTTTTGGTGATTTCATGAAGAATGAATGATCGCCATGAAGTGTCATATGAAATGTCCTCTAGATCTTGAGTAATTATACTGTATGACAAACATTGCACCACTTTTTAAGTGCGGTTAAACTACTGAGCTTATTCACTCTGTCAAGGAAAGGTGGACCCAGAGACAGTTATGTATGTCAATCCAGTATGACAAGGGCATATATGGTTATATGTAAATTTAATTGACTTGGATCCTCATACACAATCAGAACAGGATATTTCATTATAATGTCAGCACTTTCAGACTGAAAAAAGTAAACTCTGAAGGTAGTAGGCAGAGTTTCAGTTTGAAAGCGTTGATCTGCATTGGATGCAATTTTGCATTTGGCTCCAAATAAAGCCAAAAAGTACAAAGAATAAAATGCAATACAAGAGAAGAAGAAATAGTTTTCTAAGCACAATGTAACTTCCAGGAGTAGGTATAAATCTACAAAGAGTACCTGATCTGTTTTTGTTTCACTGTTATAGTCTTTCCTTCCTTCAGGAGAGATAGGGCAATAGATACAGAATATGTTTTATTTACTGTAAAATACTGGATGTCATAATGTACTTTACAAGTATAAATGACTAGGTTAGGATCTCCTAACCACAACCCTTGCAATCCTGTTATTTTAAGACATCATACTGAGAAGCATAAATGTGACTTAAGGAGATATTGGTGAGACCATCCTGACAAAGTTTGAAAAAAGAGAAAGATGAACAGGAAAAACCCTGACAGAATACAAATGTAATATGAACACAGGTAAATGTAAAGCTCATCTGTAAAGAAAATATGAAAAAGAACATCAAGGAATAAGATGAGAAAGGAAAGCATTTTTCAGTAATGAGGGCTGAACCACCCTGAATAACAGAAAAAAGTTGAAAATAATGGGAATGACAGAGACAAGGCAAACAAAGGTTGCTGAAGCTGCTCAAATTTCTGCATGAACAGCACTGTTTTGGGTCTTAAAAACATGGCAAGAACCAAGATTATTCCTGCAGTATTTGGAATTCTGTACCTTGCTCTCAGAACCAAACATGCCTGTGCTGGTCTCAGGAGCAATGTATTTACATCCCCATGATGTTGTGTCTGCATTTAGTAAGCTTTGCTGATCCTGAACCAGCTGTGCAAGAAAACCACTTTGTGTCTCTACTTTGCTCAATCTGACACTCAGATAAACAAATGGGGGTTTGCTGAACTTCAGCATCAAAGATAAACATAGATATGCAGAAGTTAGAAGCTACTGATGCCTACAAAGGAGAAAGGTGATAGAATCATAGAATCACCACCAGGTTGGAAGGACCCACCGGATCATCGAGTCCAACCATTCCCACCAGTCTCTAAACCATGTCCCTCAGCACCTCATCCACCCGCACCTTAGACCCCTCCAGGGAAGGCGAGTCAACCCCCTCCCTGGGCAGCCTGTTCCAATGCCCAATGACCCTTTCAGTGAAGAATTTTTTCCTTATGTCGAGCCTGAACCTCCCCTGGCAGAGCTTGAGGCCATTCCCTCTCATCCTGTCCCCTGTCACTTGGGAGAAGAGCCTAGCTCCCTCCTCTCCACAACCTCCCATTTTTGCATAACCCAGGACACGGTTGGCCCTCCGGGCCGCGAGCACACACTGCCAGCTCACGTCGAGCTTCTCGTCTATCTCCTCCACCACATTTATGAGGCAGAAAGGGAAATGCAAGAAAAACTACTGACAGAAGCAACATTACAGGCAGATTGGAGGAGGTGATCTTAGGGAATTTTAAAGTCCTTAAATAACACCCAGAATGTTACTAAGCATATAAAGAATGAGGGCTGAATTAATACTTTCATCTAAAACATATATATACACCACAAAAAGTGTATGAATGCTGCAGTTCTGTTCGAAACTCCTTTTTGCAATGATTCACTATTGACCAAATCATGAGTTTGAGGATATACTAATAGTCCTGCAGTGCACTCTTCAATGGCAATGGCCTAATCATTCAGCAGGTTGAACTGAAAGAAAGTGTGTTTCCTGTATTGAAATAGAATGCAATGTGGATCGGTCTACTGAAGGCAATGACCACTTCTTAGACTGGAAGATTTCAAATCAGATAACAAAAATATTGTAAAAGTGTACAATGAAAAATATACTGTAAAAGCAATCATTCTATCATCCAGAATTCAACAGTAAATAAAAAATAAAAAGAATGTTTAATTTATATTCCTAGTAAGCTAAGCCTTCTTCACGGCTGAAAAAATTCAAACATATATTAAGATGCATTCCTTCCATTCTATAGAAAAGATATTATAGAAGCTTGAGTGTATTTCTTCTTCACCCATGAAACAGCAACTGACTTTCTCTTGTGGTTGCATTTCTCTTTCATATTCTGTTCCTTTGATTCCTCACAGTGAGAGTTCTGAAAATATAAGTGGTGACTATCCCAAGTACCAGGGAAATATAACTAGTTTCAGAAAGAGGTACTGAAAGCTTATGCCTAGGACCTTTGCTCCCAGTATCATCTGATGACACAGAAATATCAGGGTTTATTGTTAAAAGAAAAAAAAGAGAAAAGAAAAAAAATATCAGTCCTCATTATGGCAAATGATGAAAAAACACAAGAGAAAAAAACCCTTAAAGAAAAAATCCAAGACATGTAACAGATGCAAATGAAGGTAATGCTGGAAGGCTGGAAACAACCCTTACTATAACTCCCATTTGTATGCTCTTACTGCATCACCCTTACTATAATTTACAGAATGGACTATCTCGTTTGTCTTAAATAATAGAATTTGAATCTGCAGTAGGTGACACCCCTGTTTCTGGTTCGGTCTTGCTTTTGTCACAGCACTACAAATCCCACTACAGATACAAACCCTGCACTTAAGTAGATTTGTGCAGAATTCTTCTCCTGGAGGGTTTCCAGTTCACTTGATTATGCATGAACATGCCTTTAAAGCTAAGTCTCAATGGTGACAAAGAGGGCTGTGATGATCATCTCCAGTCTACAATATGGAAGACTGTTTCTACTTGCATTTCAGATGTGAGGAAGACAGAGCACAGGGTCCTTCAATGGTCTCAGCAGATTGTAAAAACGATTCATTGGGAGCTAAAAAATTTACAGGAAGGTGAAAGGGGAAGCAAAACAAATCAAATCTTTAGAGAGTGGAGAGGAAGAAAGTAATTACCATCTCTGAACCCTTAAACACTTTCCCTGGTTTCTCCATTACCTTTCATATAATGGATGTTGCAACCAAAGAATAATTGCCATTGACAGTTGCTCACTATGTATTCTGTCTTGCTCTTTTTCTGTCTGGCAGTTCAATTTTTACCATTGTCAGCTCTGATACTGAGCAGTAATTAGCAAAAGTCACTTTGCTTTGACCTCCAGTGAGTGAGAATGTAACCAATTCCCCTCTGTACGAGGGAAGATGGACTCACAAATAAAATGGTAGAGTGGTTGGCAGCATTGGAATAGGCATTGCATTTTGGTTTATCTTTAGACATTTGGAATTATTCTAATGACATGAGCAGAGAAATTAGGTCAGTTGTAGATTAAGTTTCTTACAAATTAGAGGGATTTCAGAAAAGGAAAAAAAAATAATTCAAGCATCAGAGAGATCAAAATCTAATTGCATATTCTATAAAACTGCATATTTAACTTTTAGCTAACAGTTAGTTTTAACTTACACTAATGCAGCCACTCAGAGGAGTGTTAGCACAGTCTTACAGGGTGTGTGTATATATCTTCAACAAAGATTCTAACAGTTAAGTATATATGAGTAAAAGAATGCGGAACACTACAGCCTCAATATCTCTTTTTGAACAGAGGAGTGGCTGAAGAAGGGGCAAACAAACCTGTGACTTCCTTCACCACTTGTGCACTAACTAGTAGCTAGGGACTAGTATGAGAGGAGCATTTGTGAGTGAGTTGCATGTTGTATAGGCCATAATACCTGAGGGACTCTAGAAAGAAGGGAAGTTTAGGAAAAATAAGTGAGACACCTCTCATGTTCATTCAATTTCTTATTACACGTTATAGAAAATTTCTCAAAAAAACCCAAACCTGTTTAAATGGAAGTTGTTTAGAGGGGATACAACAAAAGGCTATGAAATATAACTGAAATCCTATAGACAAAGAAAAGGGAAATTATGTTAAGGACATTCTGTAACTGTTGCTTGGGCAGCCAGTAGTCCTCTACCTATACTAGAATCAAGGATGCTTGTCATACAACAAGTTATTACACTATATTGAAGGATAGAAGGCTTTTCCCAATGATATTATGTTACGCCACTTGAGACATTAAATAACTAGACTAGAATAAACACGTAAGGCACATTATGGAATTTTGCTATAGCAGAAAGAAGACAATATATTACGAATTTTCCATTGTGATTTACTATGCATAATGCAAAGCTTCACATACTAAGTGCATTTGATGCAAGCATTAGCAGCTTAAGTTTATAGATCTACAGAGAAAAAAATAATATAAATGATGGCAAATCATATTGCTCTTGTTTTGTGTGAGACTACATATCTAACCCACCAGGCAATGAAAAAGGATGTTTAAAAAAATTAACTCAGGAGAATTAGCTGAAAGGAGCCCCTTCTTTTCTTAGATGCTTTATGCTGTAGGTATCAAAGGGTATGCATTGCCTACATTCTGGTTATGTGTCTTCTTTCTATTAGACTATAAGCAGAAGCTTTGATCAAAACAAAGCAAAACCCAAATATTTTATTAAATACTTCAACATTAAACTTCTTTTATAGTATGGATTCTCCCTGTATCATTTGTGAGCTGTTAAATATAGTCCCAGTCTCTAAGTAACTGTTATCTAAGCCCATTTTATTTTAGTCACTAAAACAGACTTTTGTGCTGAGGATTTCCAAATCTGCCTGAGAATTAATTTAGTTAGAATAAGATGGTAATTTAAAGCAATCTATACACGTTTTCAGAACAGCAAAGACTCACACTGTCATAACAAAGAACTAACCTTATCTTTGCCCCTGTATTACTGAAGAGAGAAGTAGATAGTTCCCAGTAGGATTTCATTGAGGCAATACAGGTCTTGTTGCAACACCTTTATTTTAAAATGTCTTGATATATCAGTTTTTAAAATGCATCCTTCCTCAAAACCATGGAAAAGCCATCACTTCAAAAGCCTCTGATTAATCTGAACACAATCAAGGACATGTGAGATAGCTGCCATTTAGTTCAGCCAAAGCAATCCATGCCAACTGCAATAAACCCATCAAACTGTCATAGAATCAAGCTGTGAGAAAAAGACTAGAGTGATTACATGCAATAGTTTCCTTCAGTGGTTTTATAATTTCAATTTTTGTAACATTTCAAGATTTTCAATACTTATAGTAGTAATCCTTTAGTACAGAATATTTTCCCTGGGAGTTACTATCAACAACTTAGCCTATTGGTTTTTTTCCCCATCATTGAGTCAAGCATGTAAGCTCATCAGACAAGAAATATTGTGACTACAGTTGTATATAAATTATTTAAAGATATTTAGCCAATCAAAACAGATATTTAAGTACCTATCTCCTTTGGTATGTGCATATAACTCCCATTAAAAGGACACAGTCATGTTTGAGAAGCCTGAAATTGAACCAATACCTAAAATTAAAATTTCATTTTTTCCCTTACCCTGAAAGCCTTCTGTCCTTCAGCTATGACTCTCTGGACAATAGAAAAAAAGGGGACCTAGTGTGGCAGTCCCCAGATGCAGGATGTAAAGTGAAAACTATGATGTGCTTATTTTGACGCTCAAGAAGTGTAGACAAGAATGACACCCAAGATTAGGAAAATTTAAGACCAATTATTTAATTCTCTTCTCAAAAGCCCTGCATTATTTATGAGAATCATTCAGTCAGATGGAATGTTTGAACCTCAAAGTGTGTTTTCCTCTCCACAGATATATTTTATGCAGCAGAAATGCTATTGGGAACTTCATCAGTACACTGCAAAGAGTATACCACGTAGTAATGGATGGAGGAGCACAACTTCATGATTCTCTGCTCTTGGATTACCGGTATGTTTAAACAAATGCCACATTTCATAGCAATAAGAAGACAGTAAGTATGAGAGTTTGAGCTTTCCCAGACTGCCTCTTGCTGGGTTTACTATTCAGCTGACTAAAATACTTGCTGTCTCAACCTTCAGTATTAGTGGATATGGCAGACTATTAATCTATGTTCCTGGTATCAGCACATCTGTGTAGACTAAAAATGTCAGATTCCCTTCCCACCAGGCACCACTCTCTTCTATAATTTTAATATGGTTTACTAGGATGATAATCTCATGCTTTAGTAAGGTCTATGAACAGACACAAGAAACAAAAAGTAATTTTTTTTCCTGATTTTTTTCACAGAAAAAAATGTTTTGTGATGAGTTTGAGGGGGAAAAAAGAATTCTAAAGAGTAGGGCTGCGTGGTCCTAAGATGGTTAGACAATGGCCTGCTAGGATGCAACCAGACACTGAGCTGCAGCTGAGCTTTTCATTCATTGAAAGGGCTCCAAAGCAGAGGAATCACACCAGAAGACTTTCCTTAGAGTGTCCACACGATGGAAAGAGTGTGGTACCAAAAAGTGAAGGGGAGAGAGTGTTCTCCAGCCTTGTCCCCAGAGTGGGAAGAGATGGGCTCCAGAAAGCCAACCATAACCTGGGATGCATCAAAAGCAGTGTGACCAGCAGGTCAAGGAAGGTGATTCTTTCCCTCTATTCTGCTCTGATGACATCTCACTTGGGGTACTGTGTTCAGTTGTGGAGTCCTCAGCACAGGAAGGACATGGGTTTGTTACAAAGAGTCCAAAGAAAGGCCACAAAGATGATCAAAGGGCTGGAACAAATCCCATACAGGATGAAAGAACTGGCCTTAATATAGCCTAGAGAGAGAAGGCTTTGGGAAGACCTTATAGCAGCCTTCCAGAACTTAAAGGAGGCCTACAAGAAATCTGTGGAGGTGCTCTTTATCAGTGATGGGATGAGGGGTAATGGTTTTAAGCTGATAAAGGGTAGATTTAGAGTAGATATTAAGAAAAGGGGTTTTTTTCTGTGAGGGTGGTGAGGCACTGGAACAGGTTGTCCAGAGATGTTGTGGATGCCCCACCTCTGGAGGTGTTCAAGGCAGGGTTGGATGAGGCTTTGGGCAAATTGATCAAGTGGAAGGTGTCCCTGCCCATGGCGGAGAGGGTGGAACTGGATGATCTTTAAGGTCCCTTCAAACTCAAATAATTCTATCATTCAGTGATACTATGATTTTGTTCAGCACTATTGTGCTAGTAAGGGTTAGAAAAGGACACCTTCTGAAATGGGAAGAGCAGATAAAAAGTTCCGGACAGTATTCCTGGGGGTAGGGATAGTTATACTCATTAGGCACTTCAGTACCAATTTAATTCTATTGGCTTTAATCACATTGCTGAACAGTACTTAAGGAGGGAAAAACTGTTGTTCCAAGCATAATTCTTGGGTGGGCTGGATAGGGATGGTGAAAGAACTTGCTGTGTCTCAAAAAGTCAGATATTTATGGCTGCAGAAAAGAGAAAGCACAAACCAAACACACCACTTTCAGATGTTTCATAATGAGAAGTAACTGAAAAATGAAAGCAGTGACTTCTCAGTAACATCTAAAATTAACATGTGACCAACAATTAGCCAAAAACAAAGCAAGTGCCATACAGATGTCACTGACATTGTGGAAAAGGAGAGGTGAGAGTGTAATACACATTTCTAAGTCCTTCCCTTTAAGGAGGATTAATAATTTCCATATCTGAATTATCTGCCTGGATCTTGTTAAATACCACACTAGAGCTTTCTTTCTGTTACAACATGTCTTTCTTATTCTCCCCCACCCCGCCGCTATTATTTGTTTGCATAAAAAAGCATAACCAGGCTATGACATTGCACCCAGGGTTCAGGAATATATGTGAAGCATTAGAAAAAGAACCTGTAAATTAATTGGTTTTTTGTGTGGGATGAGGAATGTGGTAAAGGGCTCCTTAAAAATATTCTTTAGATTGACCTGTGAATCTTGTTCAAGTTTCTGTCCTGTATTTTTAATTTCTCATAACTGTTTTCTCTTTTTCTATTTATCAGCTTTCCTAAGGGTTTCACGCATTCAAAACATTAATCTCTGATTCTGTTATTGTTATGATCATTTTGCAGAGTATCACACAATATTGTTTAACATTTACATCAACTAAAGAAAATCAGATTGTGTAATAATTTCAAGATGACTATTTAGAATTTGCTTATTTTATTCTCTTTCATTTCCACTTTCCATTATATTCTACTTAGTGACAATTTACAATCAACTTCATCTTTGGGAGCATTGCCTTCTACTAATTAATGTGAAATATGGAAATATTTACTTTACTTGCCAAAAGATTAATAAAATAACGAAGAGTTGATGTCTGGGTACTTTTATTATTTGGCAAATAAGCTCTGACCAGAAGAATTCTGTATAATGAAGGTATAACTTTTTCTAGCTTCTTAATACATTTAAGTGTCATTTAACATTTCTTGAAAATATGTAGCTCTAGATACCCTTTACAGATAAGTGTTCTTATTAACTATATTTTTAAAATTGACCAATCTGAAATGTTACCAGTTTTTCAGTTCTTAATGCAGAAATTCTGGAATCTTTAAGTACATTAAAAAAAGAACAAAGAGTAACTAGTTGTTACTATATGTAACCCATAATACTAATATACAATATTTTTTATATGAAGTTCTATAGAATTGGCTTAGGTAAGGTTATTATGTCTCTTCTAATAGTTGGAGTTTTCATTTCACTCTGAAACCTTATTCCATTTCATGCACCAAAATTGCAAAGATAAACAAAAACTCCAGGATTTGAAAAGACTAAAACATAGGAAAGAACATACATGTCCTTAGAACAGCCTTTCAGCCTAGTTAAAAAACATATTTTTCTGTTCCTGTCACAAAAATACACAGTGGCACGAGTTTAACACAGCTAAAGAATATAATGCATTTGTTCTGTCTGTTGAATGTCTTTTTGTGTGTGTATATGTATTATATAATGAAAGTACCATTTTGCATGTAGCTATTTGTATAAAATAGGTATTATGTTAGTGTCTCATGTAAATTACTTTTTAAATCCAACTTTTTCAGGAACATTGAGTACAAGAGATTTCCAAACAGTCATTCAAAACAATCTGCCAGACAAAAATATGCTAAATTCTATTTACAGAGTATATGCTGATGTGAAGAAATCTCTTCAAGTTTAGTACTGCCACTTCATAGATTTACATGGTTCTCACACTTGTTTGTTTCAGTGAGTTTCCACACTACCTGCCCAGACATTTCCAATAGAAATTCATGTTGGGAAATTTGAAGTGCAAGTCTCCAATGCCTCTGATGTTCCTTAATCATTCAAATTTGCATTAAGCAAATAAAAACAGGGTGCATTTTACCAAATTGTATCTGTCAAATTCTTAAATGCTGTGCTCTCAGCTCTCTACACTGGATGTGTGGCTGACCACTAGCAGTGAAAGGCAGTGAAGGGGAAGACCCCTGCTCACAGATAAAAGGAGGCTGGCAGCACATGGACAGTTTTAATTCTGTCTGTAAAAAATAAATTTCATATAATAGTTGTATGTCATACATTTTTTAAAATCATCAGGGAAAAAAAATCATTGCAGGGAACACATAATTATGCAGTAAAACCAAATTACTCCCTCCAGATGATTTTCAGGTGATTGTTACACCTTCCAAACACATTTTGAGGTCTACTTGCTTCAGATTTGCTTTAGATGTGCTGGAAATGAAATGCATGAGTGTTTCCAAAATATCTTCTTTTCCCTTCACGACAATCACGGTTTGTCTTTTATGACAAAACTGTGGAATTAGTAAGAGCAAAGAGGAAATTGGTTTTGAAGCACATTTTAATACACGTTACAGTGTGTTGGGTTGCTAGAAGTGCTTCTGCAGGGGGTGACCACAGTGGGCTGCACTGACTAACCTCTCCTGAGCCTGGATAAGAAGGTACAAATTAGAGCACTTCTACCCCTGGCTGTTCTAATCGAGGACGGTGCTGGAGTAGAACTGACCTCAGAATTAGGGATCTGTGACTAGCTTTCTGTCCTGATGAAAGGGATTATGTGACATGGATGATCATGATAGCAGGGGACTGGGCTTAATAGCAGGAAGCTAAAAATCTGACCACCCAATGGGGGCCTGTGCCTGTCCATCTTTAGACTGCAAGAGAGACTATTTAAAGAAAACCTGTGAAAATACTTTGTATAAGCACAATATGATTATACAATTTAAAAATCATTATAGCTGCTGTTCTACAATATTATGCAGAGACAGGTCTCTGAGCAATTTTTGCCCATTAAGAGCTGTCTTTATTGATGTAATTTCAGAATCCAAGCCTAAGTTTATAAGATTCTGACAATCCTGTCCTAAGGTCTTTTAAAAATTATTTATTTTAAAGTAAAACATCTTAGTATTTATTTTCACTATAATGACCATGCTGTGTTTACCTTTGTTAAAGATGATTTATGTTCCTTTAATATGCACCTTTCCTTATTGTGAAAACCTGTGGTCTAATTTATCTCTGGATACAATTGCTCTGACTGCAGATAGGATTGCGTTTGCTACCACGCACACATGCAACACATCAGGAGGGACAGTCATTGTAAGAAATCAAAAAATTCACAGAAAAGATAGGTCATCTGGTTAAAGTTGTTCATAATGCCACTGGAACTGAAGCACAACAAACTCAATTGCTTTTGACAAAATTTTTCAACCTGGAACACTTCATATAGAAAGGAAGTAAGTGCAAAACACTATTTGTATTAATAAACAGATGTACATCTTATTTACTTCTTTCTTGCATTGTTGTATTTTCTTTAACAAAAAAGGTGCCTCCAGAACAATGTAGAAAGAAAATTACCTATAGAAGATTATACTGAGAGGGGAGCACCTGGTCCCATGCCTGAGAGGAAATACTCCTGCCTCAGGAATAGATCTAGCCCCACATTCACTCCTCGCTGCCTCCCCGACTGTCCTGGTGCCGAAGGGCCTGCCCATGTGGCCCCCACCAGCTGCATGCGGTCAGTGTCCACCATCAGCAGCCCCATTCTGCTCACCCTGGCTGGGTCCATTATTTCTACTAATGTTGAATGAATGTGGAAGACGTGAAAAAGTTGTATATTGCAACCAGCTTACACTGGTGTCAGCCCAGCAATATTAGAAAAACCTGTGCTGAGGTTCAAGTGCATTCTCAGCAGTAAACTCTTGAAGCATAGTGATGAAAACATGTTCCTTCTTTGTATAAGCTGAATTTACCTTCAGGTACAGCAGGATCACTATTATTAGGACTACTACTAGCAAAAGCAGACAGATACTGTGAACAGGGAGTCAAAATAAAATAGATCTAAGAGATCTACTTCTTCTCAATATGAAGTGATAAGGAAATGTTGTGCCTGTCCCTTCATTAGCTTCTGTGAAGAAAGTAGTTTGAAAATACGAGTAGAGTTGGGCTTGTTTAGCCTAGAGAAGAGAAGGCTTTGGGGAAACTTTACAGCAGCCCTCCAATATTCAAAGGAAAGCTGGGGATGGACTTTTTATCAGGGAGTGCAGTGATAGTATAAGGGGTAATGGTATTAAGCTGAAAGACAGTAGATTTAGAGTATATATTATGAAGAATTTTTTTTCTGTAAGGGTAGTGAGGTACTGGAACAAGTTCTCCAGAGAAACTGTGCATGCCACCTCCCTGGAGATGTTCAAGGCCAGGCTGGATGAAGTTTTGAACAACCTGATCCAGTGGAAGGTGTCCCTGTCCCTGGCAGGGGGTTGGAACTGATGATCTTTAACGTCCCTTCTAACCTAAACCACTCTGTGGTTCTATGGATATATTGTCCTCCAAACGCCTAGCAAGAACTGGACTGCCACAACACTGAGCAAAACATGAAATATAGTTTGGAAGTTTCAGTGTCTCTGAAAGCTTATCCTGGAACATTAAATTTTTTATTTCCCATCTCTTCCACCTCTGCATTAAAGTGCAAAACAATTTTTCAGGTTTTTCTCTATGGCATTATTTTCCAGGAATATTTCTGGCTGCTAATAAGAGGGTAGAATATAGATCACAGTCGTTCCTGTTAACCTATATCTGAATGTATCTTTCATTGCCTAAAATTTTAATCCAGCACAAAAATAACCCAAAATAATGCAACCCCCCATATAACTTTGTGCAAAAAGCAAAAAAAAGTATTTTTTCTAGCTAAGAAGTTAATCACAGAATAATAAATAAAAATAATTGAAATGTAAAAAGAAATTTTCAGTGAGTTTTTGTTTTAGGAATTCATTTACTACAGCTTAAGCAACAGCGGCTTTCCAGAGTCAGTTTTATTGCTAAAAACTTTAATGAAATTTGTGTTTGTTCAGATAAGGATTGAGATTTGCTTTTTTTTTTTTTTTAATATCCTTTATATTTCAATGAAAACCATTATAATTGTAGTCTAATAAGATCTACTTGAATAAAACCCAATATTTTTTTTTGAAAGGCCACTGTATAAAAGAATTTACTCTGTCATCATTCTTATATTGCATTCAGAGGTGCAGTTGTAGAACAAGTCTCCTGCAGTCAAAAGATTCACAGTGTTAGAGTTCAATATACCTTCTATTCTGCTGACTGTTTCAAGGAACTGTGTTAATCATGGTTATCTAATATGTAGGCTTTGCCAGTATATGGATATTTTAGATAACATATACAGCTGTCTTCCACTTCCATAAAGACTGTGTATCGCTACAATGACATAGTGTACTAAGTGACCACAATAAAACTTTGGTCCAACCAAGGAATTTTCAATTTCTTATTGTTACCTCTAGAAAAGATCTTTAGCAGATATGATGAATTATTAAAAGACAAACATAAACCAGATGATTAGGTATATATTCTCTTGTAGGAGAAAAGGTTTCACAGCATTTAATAGATAACAGTGAACACTAAAATCCCATAAATACTAAAATCCCTATGCAGGTATTGCTGTTATTTCTAATAAAGAAATGAAAGATAACTGACTTCCTGAAACTACCTTGTGAACCAATTAAAATTAGATGTCTTCTGTGTTCTCTAGAAGTAATAAAACTGGTCTTCTATATTTGTTTTATATTTGGAGAAGTATCTAGTATATTCTTAATATTGCTACAAATATCTTTTAAGGTATTTTGATTTTGGAGCATAGTTTTCTTTGACCAGCACTTTTGCAAGACCTTTTTGAAAACAGGAACTTTTTTTTGGGAAAGAACACAGATAAAAATATGTGCCGTCTCCAGATGGTAGATACCAAAGGTCCATTTGCAATATTAAGAAGTTTAAGAAACATGTTTAAAACATCATATGGTATGTGTTTGAATTGCCAAACTGAAGAGCAAGTTGTCCTTGTATGACTGTGGAGAGAGGAAAAACACTTTACATCCCCCTTTACATCCATGCTGGAACAAAAGGAAGCATTTCTGTGTATACTGTCAACCTTTGAAACTCATGGCTGCAAAAAAAATCATTGACTTTAGCCTTGAATTGATTGGGGTATTAGAGATAGGTCAATTGATTGTTTGATCGATCCATCTATCTATCTATCTATCTATCTATCTATCTATCTATCTATCTATCTATCTATCTATCTATTATTTATTTATTTATTTGGCAAAAATGGCACTTCTACTACAGGTGGTTTCCTTCAGTTATTTGCTAGAAGCCTGCAAAATAACAACTTCATGTGGTATCTCCAAATCCACACAGTTCAGTGTTTCCTTTGCACCATATCTGATATGGTGTGCAGGTCCTTCAAACCCCCTCATTGTTAGATTCTACAGAGAAAGTAATCATTTGAGCCACTCATGTGATAAACCAGCACTCGAAAGACTCAAATGTCAAGTTGTTTTCATCATGTCGACAGCAGGTCTTAGACTTAATCTTTCCTTGGTTTATGTCACTACTTTGCCTTTACTTTGCTGCAAAATGTGGAATTGCCTTGTATATGCTAATGGGAACTGCCTTGCCCATTAGTTCTCCAATTTCATCTATATTACCCTTCACCTGTTAGTGAACAAGGCAATGGTGCATATTATTCTCCCCTCGATGCACATCCCATTAGACTTCAGTGGAGAATACACTTCCCTTGTGTGTAACCAAGATGAGATTCATAGAGATTTCCATTTGTGTTTACAAAAGCATTGTTTCTTTACTATACAATCTGTGCTTTTTATATTCATATAAGACTCGCAGACACGGAGCTTGGAAATGATCCCAGCTTCTCCAAAGGTCAAAAACATGTGCATACAGAGTTATAGCTACATTCCACCATTTCCAGAATATCCAGCATTCCTTCCAATGACATAGATCACTTTGCAAGTAACACTACAAATTGACATGAGGTGATCACAAGCTTTTAACAGTCAATATTTTTCCAAACACAAGCTTCTATAAAAGAATTCCTGAAACATGGAAATTCCTTTGTCCATATTTGGAACTTAAATATAATCTATAAAAATAATTTTATATATATTTTCATACATCTAATTGTATGTGAACTTCTGAATTAAGGTAGAATTTTGATGAATTCAATTACTGTTGATGATACTGCACAACACTTTAAATACCTCTGTGATTTAGCACTGTATGATTTCCAAAACACCGTGACGTTATACAATCATAAAAACAATTATGCATTAAAATGGATAGAGAACAACTGGCAACAACATACTTCAGCTCTCTTCCTCAGTGATAGGAGGTAGTATAAATAAATATAATCAGTTCTACATCTGGGTGTATGAAAGTCAGTTCTATGAAGAGATACAACCCTAACTTTACTATGAACTGCTTCTACTGCAACAGCCTACATTTTCAATGTCATGCTGACACTTAGAAATATAAATTGTTATCTGCAGACCTCTGAAACCAATAGAACTGTAATCAATTTTTTACTTGTGGTTGGACACTAGAAGTCATGTGGATTTTTCTGTCCTCTTTCTATAACTCTCTTGTTAAAATATTTAGGTTGCTCCCAGGGGAGATGCTATACTATGTCTAATTTGAACCTGTTTACATTAGAAAGTGTAAGAATGTTCTTTGTATCCTGTTAGTCACAAACATTTCCTAGTCTTATCCTGTCACTTCCCCATGGGGGTTCCTGGTGCCATTCTTGAACGTACAATACACAGTTCTATTGAATGGCTACAGAGACCGCTTGTTTCATCCTTTTTATCTTTGATTAAAGTCTGCATACTGATTTCTTCTTTTTTACACTGTGTAGTTTCAAATCTATAGGGACTATATAAATCCAGAAGAAAATCTGAATTCTCAATTTAATGTACAACAGATGCAGTGATGGAGGAAATCTCCCCATAAATTATAGCGCATTCATAACAGTACATTTTTGGTGACCAGAGAACTATGAAATTGCTATGTATTCTGAAATGTGTTTATGACTTGGATTTATAATATAATGTGTTTGACTGAAAGCTAACTTCCAAATGTGCGCTCAGTATTAATGCAATTTACTGAAACTAACCTTAGAGAGGGTATTATAAATTAATAAAACAACTCAAAGGAAAAAATTAATATACAGTGTGAGACTATACTCACTTTGAATTGGGGTAGTCTGGTCTGAATCCTTCTAAATATGTCATAATCCAAGGATTTTATTTTTTATCAAAGGCATAAAAATAGTGGTTAAACTTTTTTTATCCAGATAAATTGACATGTAATCAAAAATGACAACAAACTACAAGCTATTTGAATGAAGGTTAAAGACTATTTCTCAGCATTTGCATAGAGTACTTTCTTCAGGCTTGTAAGTATTAGGAATCCACAAACACAGCTCTGAAATATCTATTGAGGTCTCGGTGACCTAGAAAATGCAGTGTAGGGAAAGCAGCTTGAAACAGAGAAGTCAGCTCAGACAGTAGCAAATAACTCTTCACAGAAAGATAAGTATGGATCTATTTGTCCGTGAAAGAATGGAATAACTGCTCTTTCAATTAACATTAAAAGAGTTGATAGGGATTAGGAAAGCAAAGTGAAAAAGAAGAGTCTCACAACTGTTTTTTTTTTTTTTAATTTGTAAATTCCCAGTACTTTTTTTTTGAGTGATTAGATGAGAATTTCATGGTTCATTAAAAAAAGCGTATAGCCTGATCTTCAAAGACAGGGAATGAAGTATAGTAGAAGATGGAGGAAAGAGACAAGCTGAGGGCATATCTGCAAACATGCCTGCAGATAGATCTTGGATATATGTGGCCTAAAGATCAAGGTGGCTGAATGCAAGAAGACTCTGAGAACCTTGTAATGCAGTGCAAAGCTCACAAGACCAACTGAGATTCCTTTTTAAAACTTGTAAAAGTTCTTTTCATCTACACTTATTTTTGTCTTAATGCAGTTTGAATAGAAAACTGTTCAGCATCCCCAAATGAGGAATCACATAAAGTTTTTTCATTTGTTTTTCTGGATTAAGATCAGCAAGTTTTTCAGAACTACTCATCTAGACTGTGTAATTTAGCTAATGTAAATAGTGAATTGGTTAGGAAGAAAACTGTGGATGAGCCCCCTAACAGTTGGAAAAAAATACTTGTATTTAGAGTGCAGATAGAGGATCACTATCCTTTGATGTCTGACTTTGAAAATGTAACTATTAACTACTGGATTTCCTTGACTTTTGAGGCTGATGAAATTATTTTTAGTAAAGCAATTTTGGAGAAAAGAAATTCATAAAATAACACAGAAACACACACACTGTTTCATTAAATCAGTCATCATGCATGAATAGACTGAGTAAAAAGGTAGCTTAAATATTTCCTTGATGGAGAATGAAATCACAACATTCAGATCTTAAAGGAATGAGTAAAAGGCAGATTTTGCAACCCATGAGACACTAGTGAGGCCAGGAAAGCAATGTTATCAGATTGCTCAGAATGAAGTAAGTGTATATAAAAAAGTGAACACCACGGACATTTTACTGTTTCTAGCTAACAGAACAGGTAACCTATCAAAAGCAATTCTTTTGGGAGTTTATGTAGAATAATTATAATTCAGAGTATTCATTTCTCCACCTGCTCTTATAGATGCAGATGAGTTTAATTTGGAGAATAAAGGAGAATTTGGAGATAATGAGCTTTATTACATTGTCTAGAAAAGAAGTGGAAGAAGCCTTGCTGGAATTAGGAAAGCAAATGATAAATCCCAACAAGCTCAAAACTGGAACTTTAAGCAGGATTTTAGCTCCATTCAGTTCACTGAAGAAACACAAAAAGTAACAACTAGCTTCATCCCCAACAGGAATATGTCTTGTAGAAGTTAACTATTTCCTATTTGTACCAGAATTAAATTCTGCTCTTTCCAAGCAGGATTAAACAAAGCTATAATAGGCACAATATATAATCTGCTGTGGCAGGAAGGAATTGAGAGCATTTATGACTGCATGTGATTATGTCCTACTACATAGGAAAGGAGAATTATAATTCATATAGGAAGCACACCAAATACTACTTTCAAAAAAAGTCAGGCTTGTGTAACAAAGATTTTCTTCTTGTCCAAGAAGAAATTTGTGCCTTAAGTGCTTGAGAACATAAAAATCCTAAGCATTCAGCTGTTAGAATTTTGTATCTATAAATTTTACATTTTGTCCTAAAGTTTCATGAGCAAAGGCACACCACAAGTTTTTCCAGCCAATTATTTTGTGTTTGGCTATGACCAAAGCACATGCAGATGTAAATGTGTAAGAATAGCCCTACTAGTGACCTATTTTTTAAATTACATTGTGAATGACTAGTAAGGGTAGCACTTCTCATAACAAACCACTCTTTGTTTTTCATGGGTTATATATTGAATTCTGTTAGTACAAATGACTGTATGGTATACCTCTAAGCAGATAACAACTGATGACAAAAGTGGAAAATCCAGGAAAAATACTGCCTGTAATTTGTAAAATCATACTGAAAATACATATGATTTTTACACTGTTGTCCCAATACTGCCTGGAGCAGCAGAACCAGAAATGGTTGAGGCGAAACAGGTTTCTGAACTTTCAATATCCAATAATTCTTTTAATCAATATACAATTTGAGTATGTAAGATATGTTAAATACATAAAATGATAAATCACACAAAATAACTATCCCGTAGCCACAAAAGTACACTCCATGAATTTCAGTTTTTCAGAATCATATGTAAGAAACTAGCAGTCAAAAAATTCACTTAGGTCTTGATTTCAAATAATCAGAAGATGATTACTTAATGAAATAAACCCAAGTAGTCAGATGCAAGGCCTTTCTTTACCTGGCCTGCTTCCTGAAATTAAGTTATAACTATACAGTAGTGGTGCAAATAGGCAATGTTTTTAAAAAAAATGTATGTTTTCATAGCCTGCATAGAACAGGGAAAACAGCACATTCTTTACATCTTGGGAATGCACAGAAATTCATCAGCAATAGTCAGAGGACTGCAGGCATTTCTGTATCTTGTCCAGCTTCAGCAGACTTAGGTCCACCTCACAGGAACACAATGACCATAATAGTACCCATCATACAAACTATTCTCCTCAATTGTACAGGCACAGTGAAACCATGGGGCCAAAGCTGAGCTTTGAAATGGCTGTAAAATTGCAATCGATGAGAAATGTTTGTGCCATAATTTAAAAACCAAGGAAAGAATGGCTGCCCTGTTGTCAAGACAGCATGCATACGCTATTAGAACTAAAACATCTCACCTGGAAAACTGAAATGCTTTCTTTGTTAGACAACAGGCTGCACTAACATCTTCCATATTTTCCTGTTATTTGGGATCTTTTACTGAAGTATCAGATCAAACTTTACAACTTTCTAAGAAAGGTCAGAAAATAGGGAAATTTTTTTGGTAGGAAATGTGAAGTAATTTTCTTCTGGTATAAGTTAATGTATTTCTTTAGTTAGACAACTGGAAAAAATAAAAATAGCATTGGCATTATGACCACAGTCAGCATAAATTATGGAAAATGATGCTGCAGTAAGTCAAATATATGCTTCCCACTGTGAAACAGTATCCTTCTTAATCTTGAAGATCTCAGGAACCATGTTTGCCAGGCTTTGCAAGAATAAATATGAGGACACTTACTGAAAAGAAGCAAGAGGGCAAATAAGAGAAATAATTCTTTACAGACAATAGAGAAATCATAGTGTGGAAATAATTTAAAGATCACATAACCATAAAATGGTTTGGCTTGGAAGGGACCTTAAAGATCATCTAGTTCCAATCCCCCTGCCATGGGCAGGGACATATCCCACTGTATCAGGTTGCTGGGAGCCTCATCCAACCTGGCCTTGAACATCTCCAGGGATGGGGTATTAACGATTTTTCTGTGCAATCTGTTTCAGTGCCGAACCACCATCCCAGTAAAAACATCTTCCTAATACATACTCTAAAGCTACCCTCTTTCAGCTTAAAACCTCTAGCTCTCATCCTATCACTGCACTCCCTGATAATGAACCCCTCCCCTTTCCTGTAAGCCCCCTTTAAGTTCTGGAAGGCTGCTATAGGGTCTTCCAAGAGCCTTTTTTTTTTCTAGGCTAAACAAGCCCAACTCTTTTAACCTATCCTCCTATGGGAGGTTCTTCAGCCCTCTGATCATCTTCCCTGCCCTCCTCTGGACTTGCTGTAAGAGATCCATGTCCTTCCTGTGCCGAGAACTCCACTGAACACAGTACTATGGGTGAAGTCTCACAAGAGCAGAACAGAAGGGGAGAATCACCTCCTTCAACCTTCTGGTTACACTACTGGTGCATCCCAGGATACGACTGGGTTTCTGGGCTGCAAGCACACATTGCCAGCTCACATTGAGCTTCTCATCCACCAATATCCCCAAACTGTTCTCTTCAGGCTAGTCTCAATCCATTCTCTGCTCAGCCCATGACTGTGCTTGGGATTGCTCAGAACCAGATACAGGACCTCGCAATTGAACTTAATGAGGTCCAAAGAAAGGGAGAAGATACTTATGGAAGTCCTTGCTAGGGAAGGCTATACATATGCAAAGCCTACATGGGCTGAAGGGTAGAATGGAAAAGAGATAGAAGAAAGACTCATGAATAATTAAATGCATACAACCATATCTGTTTCTGTGTGATACTAAGCTTAAAACAGTTGGTAATTGGGAAAATATTAGGGAATATATTATTAATATATTCTTAAAAATTAAAGCACTTCCAGAAATGTGCCATGCTGGAAAGGAATCTACCCATTTTAATTCTCCCATGCAATTTCAGTGACTACCAGCTTCATTGTTTCTTGTAAGTTAATTCTTATGTTTGAGATATAAAATACCAATCTCTGCTTTCTTTAATATGCAGGTAGTTCCATTTAATAGTAAGTGGTTTATTTAGTTAGCTACTGTATTGAAATTATTTTATATGCCACATTCTTCTAGGCTTTTTACTCCCTTGGACATCTGCATAAGCCTTCCAATTGCTTGCATAGGTCAGCTATTATAATTGTACAAATATTATCTATTTGATTTTAGGGAAGTTTTTGAAATTAATTCTCAAACCATGATTATGCTTTGATTAAATAAATATTGCTATTGTGGCACTAGTTAGGACATAATTTAAATCTTCCATGAATAATTTGTTAACATATCTGTCATCCTAACTCTGATTTAAACTGTGGATATATTTGTTGGAAAGGCATCCTGTTTTGCAAATTTGACATCAATAGCTGTTTCATGATTGTATTCGACACTGTTTCATGACTGTATTTGACATTATTTCTAACATTATTTTATGCCAATTGCATTTATTCTAAACTACTTATTACTTTATTGCTGAAAATGGCAGCATGTATTTATTCAGGTTTTTACTTTAGAATCAGCAGGCTATCACTTGCTTTACTAATCAGATCCAACCTTAAGGATTATAGCCACCAGTTTCAAGTTTATTTAATTGCTGCTACTCAGAACTTGTGAACTTAGTAATGCGGTTACATTTACATCTTTGATGAGCTGATTTTTACAGGTTTCATTATGTTTAGACAGAAAAGCTTTTTTTTTTATTCTTTCTCACTGCATAGAATACATCTTATTCTATTCTAAATAATTTTGAAATGTTAGTTGTTACATACTAAGTGCAAAAACAAAATATCAGTTTCAGGAATTAAAGGCAAAACATTCATTGGCTAAAAAAGTTCAGTAAGATTGCTAAAGCACCTGTGACTTAAAAATCAGAGCTACAGTAATTTCTTCTCAGCTAGGAAGAGTGTTTATCCATTCAAAAGGATAAAAAACACCACCCCTTTTCTTCCCAATACATTTGGGTGCTGCGAGACCCATCAAGAGCACTTCTACTTTCTCCCACATTCCCTGCAACTCATAATCATAAAAATAGCTACCAAGTTACCAACATAGGGAAATAAAATTACACAAACAAGATGAAATTATGGCTATGTCTTCATACTAGTGTGATCCCATAACAGTAGATTTGTAAAGCTCAGCTGTGGGTTCTGAGACTTGATCATCCACCTAAAGTATTTTACACTGTGCTATGGAGTATGTAGTTTTGGTCCCACAGACTAAATGCCTAGGGACTAGATCAGATTAGGTATACTGCTAGAAGCACTTCAAATTTTGGTTTAGCAAAAAGATATCCAGTTCAACCCTGTGAGATTGCTCTGCAATGAGAAGTAAAATATTTTATGAATGGCGTGAACGAGATAATTTTGGAGTTCTAAGCAGAATCAGATGGAGACATCTCATACATGTGGTAAAAGAAAAAAAATTATCTCCTTACTATAATTGATTCTTCAGAGCTAGCTATGTATTTTTCAAGAAAGCAGGATATACTGCAAAGAGCTGCTTTACCCTCTGATCCTCCAGTTCTACAAAGAGTACTACACTTAGGACTTGCATGAATCATGGAGATCTAACATCTCCTTTGATACCTCCCTATTAGCCTTAAGGTATATAGTCTAATGTGAGTTTTCTATGACTGACCAGTAGTCAAATTAATGCTCCATGGTTGTTTTTTGTTTTCCCAAGTTTTCTTATACAATGCTTATATCACTTTTCTACATGAATTTTGCTGTCTATCTCATTAAAATCAGATTATAGAAGAAATCATCAGCTCTTTGCCAGAACCTTCACCAGAAAGAGGATATTACTCTTAGAGACATAATTCTAGGAAGAAAGTTGTAACAAAAAAATTACAAAATTTCTGGATTCTCATTCTCTCCCCTGACCTATAGTAAACCAAAAAAAAATCCTTAAGCTAGGCTGCTATTTCTTCACATTATGCATGGAAAAATCTCTCCCACTGATCTATTAGTTCAGCAAAGAGGAAGAGAGAGAGATGGCTAGAAACTGTTTTTACATTCACTAATAGCAGTGATCATGTGAGAATGCTGCAAGCTGCAAGTCTCATATATATGCTTGAATATGGAGTATGACAGATCTTAATTTTCCCTGATCTCAGCACTACAAAGGAAATGAAAAGTAAACTGAAAAGCATTAGGCAGGACTTTATAATGGAAGGAATTGAGGCAGCAGTACTATTCATTGCTAAGCTCCTGGTTATTTTTAAAGGATAGGCTTATATCTTCTGAGACCTGAAAGCAGCCTGCAGCCTGCTGGAAAGAATGAAGGCAGATAACAGAGTCCAAACAGGATACTTTGATTGACAGTAAGCAGACTAGTCTATGAGTACTGAAATCATAACCAATATTTCATATAAAGTCATATAGAAACTTGCTCATACAAGTTTTAAGAGTCTGTACATGTTAAGAGGAAAAGTGATTTGTAATTATTGTGGGGTTTTGCAGCTTTGCTCTTTCTAATGGCATGCTAATTGACTGAGGATGAAGAATGTCTCTGTGAAGTTTTCATGGAATAATTTGCCCAACCCTTAGGTATAGCTGCTGAAATATTTTATGTCATTCATTAAGGAATTGACCATGTTAACTCCTAACCCAAATAAAAAAATATTTACAGTGACGGAAAGCATCTTTGTAAGTAGAAAAGATGATGTATGTTTTAGGATAACGGAGAAGGGAAAAATATGTTGGAGCCAAGTTTACACTCTGTTAGGCCTGAATGTTAAGCTGAAAGTTAACAAACCACATTAGCAGATCTGATGTAACACAATTCTTCATTGGTAGCTCTATGCCACAGCAATGGAAGTGAATCCCTAGCTTGTTGCTGTCTTTTCACTCCTCCAGATTATCTCATTTTCTATTCTTTCTAAATGTTCTTGTTCCATTTGGGTAATTTTGGTATCTACCCATACCTTTATTATTTTTAAGTCCACAAAGCCGGCTATTTTTCCTCCTGTGATTCAACATTGTAACTTGCACAGCTTTTGCCCCATCCTGTACTCAGGTTTCTCTCAAGTTTTTATATGATGTTTACAAAGACTCCCAGACTTATTAAAGAAAAAGTGGATGGAAGATAAGGAGAATGGAAATTCTGCCTTTACAGTTAAATTTAATATTTAGAGAAACATAAATTTTGTGAGAGGTAACCCCTACACATCACAAACAGGTCTGTATCTTCCTTTTTTTTTTTTGTCCTATGCAGTCACAAACAAAGGTTTTCCACAGTTTCTTGGTTACGGAAGAAAATCTACACTTCAAAAATGAAAAAAAACCCCCCACATTAGCCAAAGCACAATTATCATGTATATTGGAAATGCCCTCTTCCTATAAATCCTTTGAGAATTTATAAGGGGGAAGAAGTTTTCCAATAGCATGTTACACATGAAAGCACAATCACTAAAGGTAACACAAGCTACAAAATGCTAGATTTTTCTGCAACAAAATGGGCTTCTTCATTATCTCCTCAAGTAAGCTCACAGACAGGCATGGCTGCCAGTTTGCCAACTTACAAAGAGCTGAAAAAAGTCTCCAGTGTCATTATTATAGGTCAATGGAATATAAGCCAAAAGCAACACAGTATTTAGGAAATGGATGTTGATAATAAAAGAGCCACTCTAATTTCCTGTGGAGTTCTTAAATTAGCTCATCCCATATGCCTACTGGTTCAAACTGATAGTTCTGCAAGATAAGCACTTTTATATACCTCATTGGTAAGTAACTGATTTTGTTCTTAGAGAACAAAAACTGTGTTGAGTTAATATTATAATTGTGGATTAATGCTACAGGAAAGGCTAGCTGTTTGTTTTTCTGTTGTTCTTTGCTAATTCTTAGATGAACTATGCTGTAGTGTTTTGATGCAGTCAGGTATAAATACAGTCTCAAATATAATTATTAACAGAAAATGGAAAACATATTTTAACTTTAATACTTGTTTATCATTCCCATTAATTCTGATGACAAAGTGCCCATGTAGTCAGAGAAAAATTAGTCCTGTTTCTATCTAGGAAAAACAACAGTTTGCAGATCAGAAAGGCAGTTAAATATAGAGAGCTGCATTAGTATACTTTTGTGAAATGCTCATTTCCTGCAAGTGAGAGGTATTCACTGCCTTCTGTCGCCAAAGCTTGGGTCAGCCAAAACATTACAAAGAAATATATACAGCAGTAAAGAATTTGTAGCACTTATTTAAAAAAAAAACCCAAACAAACTGTGCAAGACAGATCAGACTGCAGGATACATCGCACTGTTAGTAACCTGACATCCAGTGGAATCACATATGTCACACAAAATTATTCAGAGAAAAATTTTCTACAACATCTTTAGGCAACAAAGGACATTTCTAGTCATCGTGTGAATTGTGTGTGACTCAAACTCTGATACAAACCCAGGATTTTCTTCTTTGTACTAAGTATGGGAAAGCCTGCTCCTTTGAGAGTTAGAATAGCTTTCGAATACTTCTGATTTAAATTTCAAACTCTTGATCATAGTCAGGGAGTAAATGTTTTTATCCTGGAATTGAAAATTGGGTTCTTTAGCTCTATACCAAGTGAAAATATTAAGCATTTTGTTGTATCCACTATGTGAGCCAAGTTCCCCACTGTGCCTCCAAATCCACAATGAATGAACCATATTTGGATCTGCTTATCAGAAGGAGACATTTAGAAAGACAATGAGCCTGTCCTGCTAGACGGAGACTCCTGATGCTTTTAGATAGGCCTGCGGTGAACTGCAAAATGGGCCCTAAAATCAGGCTGACATGGTCGCTTAACAAGCTGTGGTATTAGCTGTTGGCTCAGAGAATTTCTAGTGTCACCCACAGGGCTGATGATGGCAGCCATCATAATTAGAATGCATGAATCAAAAACACCAGGTGAAGATTTTGCCTTGGAATAAAGAAAAGACAGAAGGAGGGAATTATCATGCCCTTTGACTATTGAGCTGCTGCATACAGCTGGATCAGTGACCAACAGTGACTGGGCGGATTAAGCTATGGAGATACTTGCAATAGCCTTATACTTCCCACACCCAGTGGCTGTCAAAGCAAATGCTGTGAACGACTTCAAAGAAAGTGATACAAGAGGCTACATGGGGAAGAAAGGTAACCCCATTAAAGATGGAGGGAAAAAAAAGAGCATAGACGTTCCTTTGAGTTTAGCAAACAATTTCATTTAGGAATGGGTTTATTTTATTAATTCTATTACTTCAAATTTGTTCCTAAAAATGCTAACCTCTAATGTTTGCTGAAGTGGAAAATCTATGTAATCTTAACTGATATGACCTTGAAAGAGATTTGCTGAACTTTTGTATGATTGGATTTTTCCCAACCTTTGTACACTCTTGATTTTAAGATCTGCCTAACAAAAGCTCTGGCAGGAAAGCTGTTATTACAAAGATGCTTCTCAATAGGGAGAAGTGGGCTAATTGCAAGCTCTTCAGTGAAATAAAGGAAGGTTTTGCAAACAACTAGAGAATTGACAAAATGTACCACATTGCTGTTAGCAGAAACTATGGGGGAGAAACATCAGAAATGGCAAAGATGTCTAGTATAAATAGATGCTATAAGACTAGCTAGAAGAGGATATACAAGATTTCAGATAATTCATAAACAGTAATTGCTCGTCTGACCTTGATGTGACTACAGAAATTCCATTAACTCACAAATCTTGACATTTAATTACATACTAAAAAATATTCCCCCATTTATTTTGACAGGGTCTACAATAATCCTGCATTTGACTTTTATCCATGTTTTCAGCTGCTTTTCCCACACTGCAATTTATTCCCAAAGTCACAAATAAAAAACATAATATCAGACTGTACTGGTACCTAGAATGTTCTTTATTTCTCTCTGAAACTTGAACTGAAACGCTGTGAAAAGGTGGGGTTCACAATGACATGATGCCCTTCACCTGTTGTATTACACAGCTGAACTGAACCTCCCTGCAGATCATTCATCTAAGACAGCAAAAATTCACTGAGGAAGACTGCAGTAAATTAGTTTATACAGCAGTTTAAAACTAGCCATACAATTGTAAGCATTTTAATAATAGACAGTAAATAGGAAGGAAAAAATATTACTATATTTGGAAATGCTATAGTAGTGTTTGTATGTCAATATTAATCTATAACACTTAATTAAAAAAAAGGAAAATATAATCCAGATATTGCAGCCAAGCTAACAATTGGTGTGATGAAATGTGCTGTTTTAAGTGCTAATGAAGAAGGTTTTGGTTTTTTGTTCATGTGGTCTAAATGAAGTAGACTCTAGGGAGGTAAAAAAATCAGAATACTGCATATTAACTGTATAAATATACTCTAGGATTACTGGATTCCAGCAACATTTAGTGTGTTTTTTGGCTTGCTTTCATGACATTACCAACCAGAGTACAGTTTTCTTTTCTCTTTCTACTTTAAACTGAATTTTGAGGCACTTAAATTTCACTGTCTGTGTCTACCTACTGTAAGCCTCAGTGATTCAAAATCACCATATAAAACTTTTTAATTCAAATACCACACATTTCTTTTCCCACCTTAGAACAAAAGCTAACCTTATTGTTGACATTTTTTTGACTTCATGTGAAGATTTCACATCACCATTTCATTTGAAAAAATAATAATTAAGAAAGGAAAGAAATATTTTACTATCTCATACAAACCAGGAAATATAATGGTTTTCAAAAGCATTTGATTATCAAAATTTATCACTCCAACCAAACTACTATGTGCATATGAAACACATGAAACAAATTCCACCTAGGTTTTTTTTTTTTGGTGCACCCAGCAGTCTAGCGGGAACAAAATTATTTCTAATAGTTCCTTATTACAAAAAAGCATACACCAGATCCTCTAGGATTCCTACAAATGGTATCACTCAATAGCCTAGAACTAGGTCATAAGCTATATTTTCAAAATACTTTGAGAATATAATACTCTACTTAAAATATCCATAATAGTATATATACTTATATACATACACTCTAACAGGTCAGTCTGCAAAAGTAATATTTTATGGTGTAGAAATTCTTTTATTACTCCTCAAAAGAAACAAAACATTTACATTGAAAGCATCAATACTCCACCTGCACAAGTATATATATTGTATATATACACACACAGTGACAGTAACAGGTATTTCTTTTTGTTAAACATGTGCCTACATATTTTTAAAAAAGACATTTCTAAAACTGAAATCCTTCCCTTTCTTCCCTTTCTCAGTTCTCCTTATTACATTACTCTCTTTATCTTCTACTCTCTGGTAGGAGCTACATCTAAAAATTTTTTTTTCCTCAGTTCTCTTTCCTTATAACAGCCCTAAGACACTCCTCCTTTCTGAATCAGTCAGAAAGGAATCTTTGACTTCCTCATTGGCTTCTTATGATCCTTTCCCTCCAGTCCATCCGAGATCGTTCTTGGCTTACATCTCTTTAATGTGTGTCTACATTCTGACTTTTTTTTTTCTTCCACGATAACAAGCTAGGGTTTCTCATTTGTGCAGCACCTCTCTCAAGGTGTAGACTCCTGTAATGCTCTCCTAGTCTTGGTGCTTGCTTTTCCCTATTTCTGCAGCACAACTAATAAATGAAAAATGCATCCTTGCCTGCATGCGAAAGTTACCTCTCCTTAGCTTATTAAAACACTGCTATTTGTGTCATCAGCGATATTTTATCTTCCTTTCGACCAGTTCAAATAATTATATAGTATGACAGCTCTATTAACTCCAATATACTTATTTATGCCAGACAAGATATTCCCAGACTTTTAATAGGAAACATTATAGCTAAGACAAAGAACACAGTGCAAATAAAAATGCCCCTCCACCCCCACAGTTCTGTTCTTATGAACAGTTTGTATATATACTCACCTAACACCCTGTTTCTTTCATTCCAGGTTTACTGTTATTTTGGACTCTGACACGAGGAAATACTGAACATACTTTGAAATTGAGATCAAACCCTTTAATTGTGCACTTTGGGAGGAAACTATTACGCTTTCTTATTTACTTGTTGTTTTCTAAACACTTCAGCACCCCAGCATATAAAAATTTCCTGTATGGTATTTTGTGTGTGTAATTCTTTTGGCTTTTTCTGAAATAATTTGACAGCCTGTTCTTTAGAATTTGGTTCCTTAAATTTCACTTGCTCTTGGAACGCATCTGCCAGGAATGGCTCACATTAAACCTTTCCTTTTTTCTCCTACACTTGTCTTGGAACCTCTTGAGGAGAAGAGAATATTCAAGGATTTCTTCCATCCTCTTTTCAACATATCGGTAGCTACTGAGTTTGTAGTTTCTGGTCTGTTTCCTAGGGTACGACTGTCCTCCTGAAATCAAGTTCTCTACTGACTTTTGCAAGCAGCACATCCCCAGGAATATACTGACATCCCTCCTACTTCCCTCTTCAGAAGAAAAAATTAGTAAGGAAATACTGCCCTTTTCTCCATGTCTCAGATGGTGAGGAAGAGAGAAAGAGATGAACGCAGTTCAGTAAATTTCCTTGCTTTTCTCAGCAGGGAGTCTTGCACGTGGTTGGGCATAGCAAGAAACATGATTTCCACAGGGCCTCAGGCAGCAGCCAAATTTCACAGCAGGGGATGGATCCAGGGCCACTTCTGAGGCTACAAACTGCGCATAACACAGGCCTCTCATTATAAGGTTGGACAATCCTCAGAAGACTTTCTGCTGTTGCCATATTAACAAGAAATGAGTGGTTTGTGTATGTCACAGGAGCAATGTGTCAAATATTACTGCCTTGTATTATGCAGACTTGTATGTGTGCATTTCTTTCTGATAACGCATGGAGGAATCAAAGGAGGAACAAGGATTTATCTTATGAGGCTTCCAGCCCTGTGTGCAAGGCAACACAGGTTGTGACAGGCACGGTGATATCATCAAGCTGGAAAATAAATGGGAGCCTGAGGTTCAGCTTATTTTTCAGCTTTACTAGATGTTTCAGAACTTTCTCCTACCACTTTTATGTAATTCTTTAGTAGATTTCTATCACATAGAGTCACTTTTAATACATTTGAATTTTTTTGATCTTCAATAAACACTACTGCACTCCTTTGAGAAAAATCTTGATTACTTTAAAGATATTTCTCTACTTGTCTTCACTCTGTAAAATTCTTTCTAAAATAATAAAAGTTAAGTATAAATTAGTCTGCTCAAAACAACCTTGTAGGTAGATAGATAATCATTCACTGTGCCATATAAGTTATAAGGCCCAGACTGCATGACTACAGATTGCCAGACTATTTTATTTTCATGTGCTAAATGTCGCACCCAAAAGGGAAGTATACATATCTTGGCCATTTAAGAACAGAAACTTCATGAAATCAGAACCAGTTGCAAGAAGATCATATTAGGGAATTGAAATAAAACTGAAACTGTTAATGTTAATTAGGAAAAAATACTAATTAAATTAAAATAAACATGGGCTACAAAAAAGATAAGAGCAAAACATAGAAAGAAAAAATATGGCTATCAGAGTTAAACATAAGAAACACAAATGTACAAATACAAATTCAATGAATAGTTAGGCAGAAAGCGTGATAAACATGATGACGGATGAAATCTCTTCCCTGCCAACAGTAACTAGAGATAATGTTTAACACAGTTCTTAAACCCATCATTTTAAAATCAGAATGTCAGATAAGTAGAAGAGTTTTAAAAGAATTAAATGTTGAGTTCTCTAGATGAATGTAACTTTTTTTTTTTCCAGTATATGTTGGGGTTGATTGGGATGACCTTCAAAACTGAGTCAACAGTAAAACAAATACCATATCAATATGTGAAAGAATCAGTTGGAGAGTCCTTGCTACTATGGACCTGCAACTCACCAGCAGTGCCAAGTGCAACATGGAAGTTTTACATAAATTATAAAAGAAGAGAAGGAACACAATGAAGCTGGTTTTAGTCAAAATGGGTTTATGAAGAAGTGATAAGAATTTTAGTGTGAACGTAAGAGTTTTTGACTTTAGTGAGGCGTCTAACTTGATTATGCAGGGAATCTTGCTTACTTAAATTAATACCATAAGCAGTCATTTTCACATATATTTAATGGCAAAAGTACTGGTTAAATAAGTGATCTTACAATAAGAAAAACAGACTCATTACGATGCAGATACCTAAACTTCTACTTTCCACCTTATTTACATTTATTATTTTGTAGCAGCGAACAATGGAAAAAGAGACATTTAAATATCAATGAAGTTGTGTAACTGGACCTAATAATTCCTCACCAATTTTTATAGAATAGCCATAACAGACTTTAGAAATGTGACTGCAATGGTTTAATCTTTTGCTCTCAATGGAATTGTTGTACTAGTTGTTCTTCCTGATATTTAAGACCTACTAAAAGTGTAGTAATCGGAGACTATCAACCTATGACATTTTAATGTAATTCATTCTCTATCAGGTAAGAGCTGGCCACACAGTTGAGGGTACAACATAGTTCTCTAATATTTTTCTAATACTCCTTACTCCCAGGAATATCTAACTGCCTGTTTTCTACCATGTTTCAGCACAGAGCTCATTCCTTCACTTCTTACATTCAACTTTTTTTTGAAGTGCAGTAACACTTAGCTAACTCAGAGCACAGTGATACTTTAAGGAAGAAGTCTGGCAAAATGTTTTATTTTATATTATTAGAATGGATAGAGTTCAAGACTATCCACCTTTGCTTATACTTCTTATCATCATTTATGTGTGATAATGACTATTTTGATTAGAAATTTAGAAGGTAGAGATTATAAATTCCATACTTAGATTTTATTCTTTTTTAAATATTGCTTTAAGTTTGAGTTGTTCTGTTTTTCCCAGGGTGAAGATGAAGGTTAGAAGTAACTTTAGGAATAAAGAACAACAAAATAAGAAAAAACTAATCATTGTATGTAGACATACTGAATTAACAGCATAAAAACTAGAGTGAATCTAGAAGTTATCATCTTTGTAAAATAACAATATTTTTAACTCAAGAAAACAGGAGGAAGAAAGATAGAAGGAGAAAATGGAAAAAAAGGAAATAAAGAAAATAAAAGAAGGTGGAAAGACAAGTCCTACACCTTTTCATCCTTTTACACCTTCATGCTCTGATATCCAGATAATTTTGACTGTATCTCCCACTGTAAATAACTTCTCTCCTTCTATCACATCATTATAAACCACCCGATAATTGTATTTTGTTCAAACAGACATTCTGATAACTAAACTGCATTTCTAGCCATCTTAAAGTCTTCATTCTACACAAATGAGATGCGTGCGCTGTCATAAACAGCTCGAATTACTGTCAGCTAATGGTATTACAGTGCTTTGAAATTATATTTGGGAGAGTGCTCTACTGGAGCATTTGACTACTGGGTTTTCTTTTAGTCCATTCTGAACTAAGGAGGCTCTGTCATAATAATCAGAAAAGTATTCCCTCACAGTATACAGACGGAGGTCTAGGTAATTATCCTCAAGGGTTAATCTCCTCTACCATTCAGTTCTTAGAAGCTTTTGTTGCAAATAGGAAAAGCATATCTAAGCTTTACTTGAGCAAAGGTTTTCCACTATTTTGGTAGCTACTTATCAAAATATAGTGGCATATTTAATAAGTGCCTTTATAAAATTTTTCTTCTTCAATGAAAACTGAATGATGTCATGAATTTGGAAAGAGGAAAAAACAGACAAGACATCTGAGTTTAAAAGTGGAAAATAATAGTGATTATTTAGGAAAAGTACCTAACTCCTCTATGACTAAAACCATATGGGAATGATGCAATTCTATGAAAATATGTGATGATATAATGTTTTATAACATGAAATTTCTCTGTTTTATCTGTATTCTTATGCCAGTATTAAATGCTCAATTCTCATTCTCAGACATGTAGCATTTAATTAAACGCTCTATAACAAATCTTGAAAGAAATAAAAGGTGCTAAGAACTAAAGTCCAACTGTACATTTCATAAAAGTTTCTAATGTTCTAAAAGTTTCATAAATGTTTCTAGCTGACTTCTTTATTAAGATTGCATAAAGGGAAACATCCAGTTGAGATTTTGATTACCATTGAAAATTTTATATTTCTTTTTACTTTGCTCCCTTCTAAGGTACAGGAAAATATATATGACCTTCTGTAACCTTCACTTTTCCTCTGCATATCATTTTCACAAAAGAGTTGACCAAAATGGAATTTAACAGTCAAGGTAGGGATGTACATCAATTTATGTAACATTGTAATATTTCCCATAATATTCCCTACACAGCCTAAATATTATTCATTTTTTTGACCTCTGATACATTTTAAGCAGATGTCTTCATTGAGCTGTCTACAGTGATGTCTAGATCTTTGTCCTGAGAGGCTACATCTAATTCAGAGTCCCTCAGTACATGAAAGATACTATAACTTGCTCACTGCAGTCTGTACTGTTTCCCACTCAGAGAGAATTAATTTCATCAGCTACTGTTGAACTTATTTCTCTGGATGTGTCAGGTTCTTTTGGTGTTCCTCACAATTTTTCTTAGTCTTCAATAATCCATATGAACTTTTATCACGGGCAAGTATTTCCTCTTTAGTGAACTGCTCCCTCCTCTAGGATTTTAGCAGCACCAGTTGCAGTGCATATTCTGGAGAAATACAATTGTTAGCTTTCTCCTAGACTTTTCTTTCTTTTGTCATTTTCAGTAAGCTTCTGTCAGATAACATGGGCAAATGAAGAGATGTCCTTTGCATATTTATGTAATTATTCCAAAAAGATTTTTCAAATCCTCTGCAAAGTCTGAGAGATCCATGCTGTAACTCCATAGTCAAGGCTACATATTAATAAGGATTTCATTATATATTCTACAAAAATGGCATATATTTTAGTTCTAATCTTCTTATCTCTCATTTTTTATCTGTAAATCTCTCTGCATTGGGAATTCTACAACTGCTTCAGTGCTTGGAGAACACCCTAGCATTCTGAAGACAGTACTCGAATGCAAAACTGTTTTACATACTCTGTGGCTTCTTATGCTGACAAAGAACTAATCAAAGAAAAAACATCTGTAGCTAAACCTTTTTTTTAGTTTTTATTACATTTCCTTAAATTGTGTTTTCTGAGGTTCATTTTCTAATGACCACACATAGACCTATGTTTTGTAATTTTCCATACTAGTGAAGGCTCAGAAAGCACTGACTTGACAATATAGAGAAATTATTTGCAGATCTTTGACAGTAGATGGCTAATTTCCACTGACATAATAGATTTTAGGTAACTAGCTGTAAGACATCCTTTTGAAGAAAATAAACTATAGCATCTCTATTAAAGTCTAAGTTACTGTAAATTACATGTTCAAAGTGTCAGCAAATCATACAATAAATTTAATTAGAAGGATGGATAACTTTATAATGTTCCATATGCCAAAAATAACTAGTAACAAGAAATTTCTGGCAAACTTTATAATGTTTCTGAAGTTTTACTTTAATTTTGCTTTTCGAGTTATAAAATGACAGTTTGTTCGAGGTTTCTGTTTTGCTGTGTCAGTTTGGACTTGATGTAGTAACTTCTTTACAAAATAAGATCAGGTATTAAACTGACTCTGCAAATGGTCTAAGAAACATTTCTTTTTATGCCATTTTGTTGACTGAATTTATCAGTGTCACATTCATCTCTGATGGTGTTTCCTATACTGTTTTGTGAGCTCTTGATGAACTACCCAAGGAAGCTTTGCAGCAAAATTAGACTGACTGTTAGTCACAAACCAAATCCTATATCTGGATATCTTCTGCTGTTGTCGGTTGTTGATTTGAATGCTAAGATGTCAGTAAAATCTATGAATGCTAGGCATAGAGTAGCACTCAGAATACTCAAGGTAGCAGACAAAAAAAAAAAAAAGAAAAAAATGAGTACAAAGTATTCTGTTGAATTCATAGTGAATACCCATATAGTCTACCTGTATGGATGCTTTTAGTGACTAGTTTAGGAAAATGCTTTTATGGTTAGTGGCCTGTTACCACACGGGGTCTGAATTCATGGCCTCTTTTTCAGTCACCTACAGTTTCCTTACTACTGCTCCTGGTTTATACTTCTAGTGACCCCAGGGCCCAGGGAAACTGAAGCAATAGGAATACATTTATAATTGCAAACCTGCTTTATATATTCAAATTGAAGCATAAACAGCATACTCATATGTTCAGCATAGTACTATTCTCACAGATGGAGATTGTTTAGACTGCCAAGAGGCAGTGTAAGTGCATGAAAGCTTTTCTATTCGATAAGAATACCAAACCTAGATTGCCACAATGGCCATATATTCCTATTTTTAAATTCATGCATTGTCACTTGAAATAGGATTCATTCATTGACTGCATGCTGTCCAGTTCTGCAACGTGTTTATCTAGAGAGGGGAAAGGAGAAACTGAGGAGGGCGAAATACAATTAGTTTTAGCTTTTGCAGCTAGAATGATTGAGCAAGGGTACTGGGGAAGAGGCATGGCTCTTTTACAGTGAAGGGACTTCAACCATTCTGCATTGGAAGAAAGATCCCCTTGGATTTTTATTCTGCAAGTGACTACATCTGTCCTGAATAAACAGTTTCACAAGATTCCTGTTCAATAGCAGCTATTCCATGCATGTAAAACTGCATCTTCTCTATAGGTTTGAGAAATAGCAAAGGTAATCAGATCACTGTAACTCAAGTAAATTATGTTAATGTGAATCAATCATATATACATAGATTATAATGTGCAAAACCACATTAGGACCTGATAATAAGATTTGACTCCTACACTTCTGAAGAAAGCTTATATTTAGGCAGGCTATATTGCAGGCCAAACTATTTATTTTCTGGAGTTTTTGTAACTGAAACAGAAGTTTCAAGCAAGCAAGAAGCTTCACCTCTATGTTAAATCAGTAAAGCACTCATTAGATATCCTTTACTGACCTTTTTAATAGTATTTATCAATTTCTCTGCAGTAACACTTTTAATTTTGAGCATGTGTTTGTTAGATTTCCATCTTAAATATCACAGACAGTGGTTGCTACATGCTTTCTATTAAGGTTTTGAGAGATAATCCATTGCTCTTGTGTAAATTGTTTTCTGTTGCATTTGACTATCACAAACTGTTTCAGTTATAACATACAGGAAATGATTAATGAGAATTTATTAAATCATCTCAGTAAAATTCATAGTGAAAGTAAAAAATAAATAAATCAATACAGAGCTGTGAATAACTGACATGAAAGCTTAACTAATTTCCAGATTTGAAGGGAATTCATTAATGTTTGTATAGTTCAACTGATCGCAAGTAGCTTATTATAGCTAGATAATGGCCATAACCTAGATAATGGCCATAACCTAGATATTATCTAAAATACCTAAACCACACTTTATGTCTTTAGGAAGAATGCTTAAGCAATATGATTGGGAACAGTGCTGTTTGTTCAAATAGGAATGTGTTTGGCAGGCAGGAGGCAATGCAAAAGTATGCGGTACTCTCCATCAGATTAGAATACCTAGCCAAGAATGTCAAAATGGCTTTCTTTACTGAATGTATATGTCTGTTCTTGATTTCATATATTTTTATGCCATGTGGTTCACTCATTAATTTCATACTATTCAACACCATAAAACCCTGCTAATCTAGAGAGAATGGAATTAGAAGAGTTTTTCTCTTCAGTTTAGTGTGGATTGAACCTTTGAGAAGGGAACCTAATTGCAACTCTGGCTTCTTGCACACACAAAACACATACAAGGACCTCTTCCTGACAGTTAAAAACAAAGGCAGGACTTCGTACACTTTGATCATTACAGTGTACACTGTATTTTATAGTATTTTACTCTCAAAAAAGAAGCTCACAAACCAGTCCTTCCAAACATAAAATAACATTATTTCTCTTTACTGGACCCATAGATAAACTGAGTATCATTTTATATTATCTACTAGTCAGTATACAACGATATACAAGAGGCTATAGTACTTCATGGATTTTCTTCAAGGGTTTTCTATGAGTATTAGTATAAAAATTGAAAACCTGGAGGAATGACTCTTGCAAGGACAAGAATCTGTTCACTCTGAAGCTACCCTGCTCCCTACTTGGCTTTTATTTGTGTACATACCCATATATAAAAACCCCTCTGTTTAACAGACAGAAAACTATATTGAGAATATATCCAGGTGTTTTTGCAAGGAAGAAGATAGTCTAAGAAATAAAGCAGGTAGAGGAGACTTCAAAGGGAAAAATCAAAGGAGAAAAAAAGACAAATAGAAAGGAGATCTAGATAACTGAAGACCAGAAGGCAAATTATTAATCTGAGATATGCATTAAAAAATTAACTGCAGATTTTAATGTATGAAATTATGGTAACTTCCAAGCAAGACTATAGATTGTACCTTTTTAATTAGCAATATATTTTCTACATACTGGCAGTGCCAATGCAGAGTTCATTGTTTGTATACTCTCCATTATCTTTGACTTGAGAAATGAAAAAGGAAAAAGAAATTTAAAACACCACAAATAAACTCACGAATCTAAAAAGAACTGTGCTGATCAGTATACTACAGGTAACTCAGGAAAAAAAATCCTATTTGGTCAGATACTGGATACTGGGCATGGTTAGCTTTATGTGCTGAATAAAGATTTAAGTTAAACACTAGACCTTACTCTTCCATTATTCAGAATAGCACAACATTCTTTAACAATAAAGAAAATGCCAGAAAATACTTTCTAATGTTGCATTTGGATAGTTAAGTAAAAAAACCCCAAACAAACACTGCAACACTCATTTATGTCTGCAAACATGCATAAATACATTAAAAAAGGATCATGAACTAGCATTATTGTATCCTTGCATATGTGTGTTTGTGCACTTGCACACATACACACAAGGTGTGTGTAAGGGAAGGAAGAGGCATAAGCAAAATATAATATAAAGTTTCAAGAAGAAATGCTACATCATGTACAAACTCAGATTTAAATAAAAGGATATCAAATAAATATCTGGGCATATTAACAAGTCTGCATTAGGACAGAAGCCAAGGTCTGGTCAAAATATAACTTATTTGCTTAGTAACTGCACTCTTCCAGGTACAGTTAGAAATTAACCAGGTCATTTTAACATTTCTTAAAAACTGACTAGCTGCAGGTCAGAAGACTTTCACAAAATTCATAGTCATTCCATGCTGCCTTAACTCCGTCAAAGAGCACAAAGTGAATAGAAATGTTCTTAGATTTCACAAATAATAAAAAATGCTCCCTTTATTTCTCCTCCCTCACTTCATTCCAGTCAGAAGGCAATTCTCTATATGAATATCAAAATGCTTAATACTAAAAAGCATTAATACATTAATTTTGATAGGATCACAGTTGTATAAATCTCAATGAAACGTAGAGAACTAAAAACGTAGCATGCTTATCTAATTTATTCTTGTTTACTCAGTGTATTGGACAACGGTATCACAGCATGCTAAACAAATGCAATGCGTTTTCTTTTATTTTATTCCAGTCTGTCGTTGTGTTCCGAAGAACATTCAAGCTCTGAGCTCGAGAGCAGTAGTTAAAAACAGCAACTGGCTGTCAGTGGTGTAGTTTGTCATTGTTCCACAGACAAAAGGCAGACTGTCACAATAAACAGCGTTTATTCATTTCAGATTTGTGGCTTAGGGCTGAGGAAGGGGAGGTGTCAGCCGTAGTAATTGTAAAACACATAAATAATAATAGTCGTCTGCAAATCATATATCAAAGAAAACAGTGGGAGTTGGCAGTGATGGAGGCAAGAAAATGGATGCTTCGAGCACAACCTAATTTACAGCTCTTTTTTAAAAATATTTTTTTTCTTTAAGAACAGTAAAATGGAATGTTTTGTATTAACTGCTTGTGTGGTGGCTAAGCAAGATAGAACACCTAAATCATGACTTTAATGACTTATCTTAAACAAACTGCCGTGTAGCTTTCTAAATGTGATTACTCTGTACTCAACTACTGCAATTTTATTAACCTAATTTCACTAATTAAAAAACATTTAATATTGATATCACCTCCTCTAGCCTCTTTTACTTAAAAACAGCAGCTTTTTAAAGAAATTACATTGCTCTGTGAAAACACTCTGCATTGGTGTTTGAGAAGAGGAGGCTTCTTATATTCTATCAGAATGCTTACGACTGTTTTTTTCCAGAATGGCTTTCAAATGCCTAATCTTACATTTTAGGTATTAATTTCATGGACAGAAGTTATAAATCAGACAGATTAATCTTGCCAAGGTTTGTATTAATATTTTTTTTAATTTGAGTGCAATTTTTCAGGCAACCATTATCTCCTTTTGGTCTTGTCAGTCCCTGTTCTGGTTTATGAGGCTGAAGTCCTAGCTCAGTGACATGTATTAACTGAATTATGACACCCACTGGCCAGTCCTTTGAGGGTCTGCAAAATTCTGGGAAAAGAAATGAGAAGAAAAGACACTAGCAGCTAAAGAGGTATTCTGACAGGAGACTTCTAATTTACTGCTGCTTGGTGAAAGTCCTCCTTCAGCTCATAACCATTCCCAATACTGTCCAGAACACTGATAGTATTTATCAGACAGCAACTTCTTCTGACATACCCAGAAAAGACAGATGGATCTGAGTTTTTCTCTGGCGAACCACACAATGCTCACCAGATGGAAACAATGCTCCCTATATAGATTCTCAGGCAAGTTTTGCCTACAAATCCTTCCCTCCCAGCATGTCTCAGTTCGTATCAGGAACAAGGGCATTAAAGGGCTGAGGAAAGGAAAGGAATGTCCAAGAAACTGAACTCATGTTTTAGCATGGATGCCTTCCATGAAAAATCTTATGTAATTTGCCGGAGAGAGAATAGAGTGAAAACTATGTCCTGTATTGAAAGACTAGAGTGTCCTATCAGTATTTCAACCAGTAAATGTTATCGCAGGTGTTACTGCTTCAGGTATAATGGCAAAGCACAATTCAGGAGTTGCCAGAAGGCAACATGCTCAGCAATGCAAGGGAAGCACACTAAAGAATGGACACACATGAACAGATCTAGGATAAGTTTTGGTGATTCTTGCCTTAATAAGACAGGATTTTTCTTAATTGATTTTAATATTGAAAGAGAGGGCCCTGTCACGTCACTGAACAGTCATGACATGAATATATGTGAAAATGGGATAACACGTGTAAAGCTTTACACATTTAATACCTACAGCTACCAGAAATAAAAAAATTAAGTGTGCTGAAAAATAAATATTTATAAACTAATTGCTAACCATCCTTTAAGGAAAGACTAGAAAAATGCATCTTGCAAGATGAAAATATCCTCTGAACAGAAATGGTGAAATTCAGGATTAATTTTAAATAAAGAAGCACAAAAGGAGGGGTTTGTCCTTCTAGAAGGGACATTTTCAGTACAAGCTCAACTACACTGCTGTAACCTTCAGTTCCTTAAGCATCCATCCAAGTGAGACAATTTCATCTAATCTTATTGCTAATAGCAACAAACAGTAACTTGAAAATTTCAAGCCACAATTTATTCAGAATTACTTAATTCATTTGAGAACAGTAAGAAGTCCATGCATAAATCTTTAGTTAGAAGAGATGTATAATGACATAATGAAAATATTCATATTTATATTGACTTGCTATTGAGTTCATAGAGGTTCTCTTGAACTTTTTCCAAATCCCTTCTACCCATCTTCATAGATTTAAATACATACATATGTAGGCTCACAGTACTGCTCTTCTTCTGGGTTCAGAACACTGTCTAAATTCAGCTTAAAATGAGAAAAAAAATTCATAGTATGCCACTCCCTTATGCAGACTACTAAGAAGCTCATTTTCCTTCTTCTGTAAAATCTGTCTCTCCTGTTGTGTTAAAAAATTCTGGAATGATGTACTTGAAGAGACTGAGTTTAGAGGTGCATTTTCTTGGCTAGCTTTTGCCTTTTAAGGAATCTGTTAAGAATTCAAAGTTCACTTTTCTGTAGTTTTCATAAAGCTAGTCCCTTTTACTCAGGGATGAAAGCTTGTATGATATATCTGAATAGATGTGATTTTTATCCTGGGCTCAGTCAGGTGCTTGGTTTTTGTAGCATCCTGTACGCAGTTATTCAGAGTGACAAACACATGCAGTCGTTAAAGAGCGATGATAGCTTTCTGTCTAATTACATTAGTAGACCAGCTTTCTCAAATGAAGGTAAATTTCCCATAACAGGAACAGTTAAGCACAAATGTAAATGTATCAACAGTTCACTCAAAATATGATCATGACCAGTGTTGGATAGTGTACAATCACTCACGTAACAACACAATCACTCTGCAGTTAATGCATGTCACTATTTATTTGCAGGGAAATTTTTGAAACCAGAATTTGCATGGTCTATTTGAAACTTCCCTGAGCTGAATACCTAGCATTTAGCTTTCTAGTGGGAGTTGTGACAGTAGCACTGCTTGCAGCAAACTGCCACTGTCGTTTGTTCTGCTTCAGTGCTGTTTGACTGTCACAGCCTGTCATGTGGGAAGAAAGCACCACATCTAACCCCCTGTGACAAGGTTTAATCACTCCTATTACTCCTATTGGCTGTTCAAGCCACCTTGGAGTGTACAGCACACAGTTATGTATCTTAAGTTATCCTTGCTTTATAAATGAAAAGGCTAAAATCTGTTTTGATCCAGTCAATCATCTAATACACGGATGAAAGGGACTAGAAAGATTAGATAAACAATATTAATACAATCCCTGAGATAATTTGTTAATTGTAGTAACTTTTGCATCATTAGGAATGTGAAATTATCTATTGTTCTTCAAGATTACCTTTTTATGGATTTCAGGTATGAATAGGTATTAAAACTATGAATTTCTTGCTATTTCTTTCTAGCAATCATTGTTATAATGTGAATACATATGCAAAAGAGTCATGTTTGGGGTCCATTTGTTTATACCAAAATAATGTGACAAAGGTAAATATTGTATTACATGGTATAACTGCCCAAATATTAGGGCTGGGTCAAAAGGCAAGAGGAGGAATGCTTAGACTAAGCTTTGTAGAAAGGAAAGATTAAACATAAGCCTTCCACTTACAAATCAGCACCAATTAATTCAAACTTGATATGTGCCTGATCTATGTACTGAAACTGTATGAACTTATGAACTTTACTGTTCCATAAGGAAAACATTTTCTTCATGCTAGTTTTAACAGTGCATTTTTTGAGACTACAGTTCATAGTCTACTTGAAGTCTGCAAGGTACATAGGTCAACACGTTCAGTCCTCTTGCTAACAGCTAGTTACACATCCTTCCCCAGAAGCCCAGGTAACATAGACAAATCATATATTGCACATTAGAAAAAATCTCCATGCTTGAGCTGGCCTTATTAAATTCAAGGTCTATTCACTGGGACAAAAAAATTATTTCAATATGAAAACATATTAACACACTGTAAGTTTAGCTTTAGCACAGTAATCTAGTATTATTAAGTTTTAGTTACTCCAGAAGGCTAATCTTAAGCCTGATAAAATATGTTAGCTTGAAAATTACAATGAGATATTTTTTTATGCATATGAAAATCATTCACACTTGACCTATATTTGTAAATATCACATCTGTTTTGCACAGACTGGGTAGGAAACAAGTATATTCTGATAGACCAGATAGCTTGGTGGACCAATAATGCAGCACAAAGATTCACACTCTTATATCTCTGTTCTAGTCTGGCTCTGAAAATATGTAAGCAAATGCCCTTCCTATAGAAAAGCACTTGATATGACAATAACTCATACAGGGATCAGAACTTAATAAATAATCATGCTGCTCCAATCACATACCTAAGAAGGTTTCTGTAAAATAGGGATGAAACTTTTTAAAAGATGAATAAAAAAATCCCACAGCCACAACTGTCAGTACTCCTTTGTATTATGATTAAAATGCACTATTTCATTTTCTTTTCTAAGAAGTGATTTCAGGTGAAATAAAACATAATCGTGAGCCAGAGCATTTCAGAACTTGCAAAAAGCATGTGAATGTGTGAATGGGCAGAAAGTGCATTACATAAGGTTTTTAAATTTTCATAAAAACTTTATCTAACAGGAAGGTAGATTATTTTTACATTTTCAGATACAAAACCACTTAACCGTGTTCCTTCTGACCAACTTAAATAAGAGAGAAAAAGGACAAGTTCCTACTGAAGTTTCTGTGCTCCTTCTAAATTCTCTTCCTGAACAACCAAATGGAAAATATCCTTTTCTGTGTAAAAGTTGTTTGTAGTGCTCTTAGCAGCTTGTATCACTCACCCATGTCCAATCTAATTTACACAGAATTATAGAATGGTTTGGGTTGGAAGGGACCATGAAGGCCATATAGTCCAATTCTCCTACAGTGGGAAAGGACATCTTCAACTAGATGAGGTTGCTCAGAGCCCCTTCCAACCTGACCTTGAATATTTCTACGGATGAGGCATCTACCGCCTCTCTGGGCAACCTATTCCAGTGTTGCACTATTCTCAGCATAAAAATGTCTTCTTAACAACTAGTCTAAACTTCTCTTCTTTTAGTTTAAAACTATTACCCCTTGTCCTTTTGCTATAGGCCCTGCTAAAATGTTATTTCCCATCTTTCTCATAAGCCTCCTTAAAGTACTGAAAGGCTGCAACAAGGTCTCATTGGAATCTTCCTTTCTCCAAGCTGAGCAACCTCAATTCTTTCAGCCTCTCTTCATGGAGGAGGTGTTCCAGATCTTTGATCATTTCAGTGGCCCTCCTCTGGACCTGGTCCAACAGGTCCACACCTTTCCTGTGCTGAGGGCTACAGAACTGGACATGGTATTCCAGGTGTGGTCTCATCAGAGCAGAGTAGAGGGGCAGAATCACCTCATCCACATTTTTACTCCCCCAGTGAAGAGAAGTTATGCTGCCTCAGACTGTCAATCAGATTAACAGTTACAGGACCATTACAAAATTTCTGGTATTAAAGACAAAAAGTAATTTTGTTTTCTTTTATCTATCCAGAGAAGAGCAACGAAGCTGGTGAAGAGGCTGGAGAACAGACTTTATGAGGAACGCCTGAGAGAGCTGGGGTTGTTTAGCCTGGAGAAGAGGAGGCTGAGAGGAGACCTCATTGCTCTCTACAACTACCTGAAGGGAGGTTGTGGAGAGGAGGGAGCTGGCCTCTTCTCCCATGTGACAGGGGACAGGACAAGAGGGAATGGTCTCAAGCTCTGCCAGGGGAGATTTAGGCTAGACAATAGGAAAAAAAAAATTCACAGAAAGGGTCATTGGGCACTGGAACAGGCTGCCCAGGGAGGTGGTTGAATCACCTTCCCTGGAGGTGTTTAAGGCACAGGTGGACGAGGGGCTAAGGGGCATGGTTTAATGTTTGATAGGAATGGTTGGACTTGATGATCCGGTGGTTCTCTTCCAACCTGGCTGTTCTATGATTCTATGATTCTATCAAATACCTGTGAAGTATCATCTAGAAATAATCATCTAGAAATAACCGGCTCTATAGATATGTGTTGATTGTTGCAGCTAATGCATCTCCAGGACACAGTGCATGCTAGCACCTATTTTGAAGGACAGTTCATCAGCTACAGGTTTACACTATACATGTTCTTCTCCATACCTTCCATCCTCATAATTTGACTTAAAGTTCTCTTTCTCCAGCTTGCTTATCAATTCTGGATGGCAATAAAGGACAGACCAATACAACACTGTACCGTCATCTTGAGAGCAAGCTCACAAATTTTGAGTACTAGACCACCTAGTTGAAATATCTGGTTTCTCGAGTTGTCCAGTCACATAGAATAGCTTCAACAACTTTTGTAAACTGAAAAGGATCAATGTTTTTGTTCTTTTCCTGTCCAAAGGTGTGGTATTAACAATGAGAAAAATAATACTTCTAAACTTTTGGATTAACTATGTTTTTTTTTAAAAAAAATCTACATGATATTCTAGGCAAGGATATTGATATAAATCTTTGGATATAAATCATAATAGCAGATTTTCACATCAGGTATTTGATTCCATCTCTGAACTCTGAAGCTTCTGCAGTGTGAGTGGCAGCAGGAAATGGCTTTCAAACTCTTCTAACAGATGGAATAAAATCTGCCAGGTTATTAAATTACCACACAACTATTTTTAGTTTCCATTTCTAAATCCTTTTTCTTCTTTTGTCATATAATGTCATTGCTAATCAAATCTCAAAAGCATTACTATTTTGAGAAAGAGAAGCTTCAACTGGCAGTTTATTATGTTTTTTCTTATGTTGAGTTTCTTTTTGGTTGGGTTTGTGTGTGGTTTTTTCCTAAATAATGGAGTATTTATACTGTATGTATTACAAAAATGGAGAAAGTAAGAAGAATATCAGTTTACAGGAGGTTCAGGCATAAAAATGTTGTAGTTATTGATGAATAATCACTGTCAGCAATAACCTGAGACCGTAGTCTAGATAAAAGATAACTGTTTGCTGAAAACTAACAAGTAGAAATGCCCTCCTAATCCTCAACTGGCTGTAGTAAACCATATCAGAACTGCAATATATTCTATTTTCGATGGATTGTGCTTAGAAAGGAGGCTGCTCAACTGAAAATTAAACCAATTCTTTCCTTCCTGTGAACTCTATCATAGTGACAGATTTTCTTAGTGTACAAAGAAACCTTTGAAGGCAAATTTGCTTGTAATTAAGTGTTACAGAAAAAAAATTGTCTCTTTGTTTATCTACCAGCCTAAACACTCTCTTCAAACATGAGGTCTATTATTAGTAATACAGCTACACTACAGTATGGAAGCAATGATATAAGAAAAAAGCATCAAACATTATTTGCTAGTATTACCATAGTAAATATTGCAACACTGAGAGGAAGCATAATAATTGTAATGTTTTTAAGTCAACTGTCAAATTATGGTTTTACTTAAGGATGACAAATTTCAGTCAACTAAGTTGTTAAACAGCAACTTCCAAATTGATCACATATGTGATTTTCAGTAGTGCATTACACAATAGTCAGCCTCAGACTGAACACAAAAACGCAAGTGAGAAAAACCCCATAGAATGCAGACAGAGATTGAGATTGGACTGATCCTATACTGTGGAGTTGTGACTTCTGGAAGCTGTATTGATTTATATCACTGCCACAAAAGCAACGCAAAATAATGAGAAACCCCCATATTTTAGTCCAGTTCTGTTGAATCTCATAGCTGAGAAGAAATAGAGGGGTTTTTTGAGACCACTAACCTGACTGATGTTGCCCAGCTTCAAACAAATAAATGTATGAATGGATAAGGCTTCCAATTTATCTCAATAAGAAAATTGCACACACCTCAATTAAGGCATGGAACCTGCTGAACCTTTTCTAGTCAGACATGTAAAATGTGAAATAACTTTGCAAAACAGACAATAAGGTCTGATTTCTTAATAGTCGTAAACATCATGCATTAGAACACTGACTAGATAAGTTTTGCTACTTAAGTCATATAACCACTGAAAACTCAGAAAAATATCAGAGCGTATAATTTTTTTCAATGTTTCCCACTGTTAATAATATCTTTGATTTTATGCTTTGTAGCAGAGAACTATAATAGCAGCTCTCACAATCTTGTGTTTTTAATTCTTACTATTTACTTCTCTTCTGATGATCAGGGAAAAAAAGTCACAGAAAATAAAATTTGTTTAAAAAAAACCAGTTAGTCTGAGAGGTGAATTTGAAGGGCTATATAAATAAGACATCGTCAGAGAAGGTGTCAATAAGGAAGAATGGGAAGAAGAAAAACTGTGCTTTCAAAGGGCAAAGGTAATAATAAAGCCTCCACTAAATGCAAGTCTCATAGGTCAGAGCATTTTCACAAAATTCTTTAGGAGTTGTACACTAGTTCTGTCCAATTAAAAGAAGGAATTTAAGTAACTTTAACTCCTCAGAACTGTATGCATTCTATTTATTTTAGGAAAAATATTATCAAAATAGCATCCTTCAGATCTTTCAGAAACAATTGTTGTCAGTATTTAATTGTCATTTAAATCTAAATATTATATGAAATAGAAAATCTCTCTTTTCTGTGGTAGCCTTGGCAACAAAATAGTTTACTAAGGGAGTAATAAGGTATTAAAAAATTAGAATATGTAATCTTTTCATTTAAAATGTAATATCTTACATTCATTGCAAAGTGATATGGTATTGTTTAAATTACAGCATACAAATTCATTTCTGTAGCATTCAGTGTCACCAGGCCTTTGGCCTCTTGCCTAACAATACACTAGACAAGAATTATTACATTGTAATTCACACACTGCCATGCCTTATTGCTTAATTAAAGCACGACCCTTCATGACATGACAAGCAATTTGATTGTTACTGTAGTGGAATATTATTCCACCTAATATATTTTAGTTTTACAACCTATTATTTTTTCTATCCCCATTAAAAATTATCAGAAAAAAACACACAGATGTATCTTTTTGTGTAAAGCTTGAGGAACAGGTTTAGGAAGAGTAGCTGAGAACACAAGGTTTGTTTTGGGGGTTTTTTTGTTTTTGTTAGAGAAGTTCCTTAAATAAAATTTGTGGGGTTTAGCTTCATTTTGCTTCAGCAATTATTTCCTGCAAAAATTTGCAAAATATTAAGATTCAAATATCAGATTAACTAGCTACCTGTGTAACGTGGTACTGCTCAACTACCTAAATGGTAAACTTATAGAATTCTGTTGAATTCTAATGTGGAACTAAATGAAAAATGAAGCTGAGATTATAGTGTCTTTAAAATTCCACACAACAAAGTTGCCAGTTTAATTTTGTTGCAGTACAGCAGTAAGCTCTTCTGTGGTCAACATTAAGTAATTCTTAAAACATATTTTGCAGGAACAGCTCCAATGTTTCTCATACTTAATAACATAGAAAAGGTAATCAGTTGCAATTAAAACACATCTGATTATTATTAAAAATTGACTGTGTGAAATTCTACTTTTGTAAAAGTCCATGGCAAAACTCACTGACTTAAGTAAAACATTTGTCCATGAGCTGAAATGAAAAACGTGTCAACAGCTTTGAATACATACTTCAATATTCCATCTTACATTGTGATTATTTTAATTCATTTACCTATTTATTTCATGCCTTCACACGTGCCTGAAAGTGTGTAATATAACACAGCCATTTGGCTATTAATTTTTTGGTAACAACCAAATCCAACATAAAATATGCAAACATGGATCTCTGAAGTTATATGTGAACAAAAGCCTGGATTTCTTGAGAAGATATACAGACAATGCATACAAAATGCATGCAAAACAATTTTAACATGGAAATTATATATATCATACCTACTAGATGTACTACCAGTTTCGTATAATATCAAGATGCAATTTAATGAAGATCCAATGAACTCTGTATGTCTGCAAGGTGACTGGGTTGTCCCTGAAACTCTCTCTCTTCTATAACTATAAAATGGCTATGATGTGTCTGCGATATAAATGAAACAGCTGCAGTGTTTGATCATATGCTGGCAGTTTGTGTACAGAGGCAGAATGTGTAATAAGGGCACACTTTACTAACTTGACTGATGTTCTGCTATTTTACTGGTTGCAAAAGCCAAAGAAGATCAGGCTTCACCATATTATCCTGAGAATAATTTATTGTTGCAGCTATTAAAAAAGAAATACCTATCATTAATGTTTAAATGATTAACATAAGCAATAGATATTCATTGGCTTCAGCAGATCTGACATCTGCAATGATCTCTAAAGCTGGTGCTATAGTTAGGATTATTCTTTTGAGTTAGCCAAAACCACATTTTAACTACAGTTTAAAACAGCTGCCAACACTCTGTGTGTGTGCATATGTTTCCTGTTAATAAATATTTCCACAGATATAAAGTCTAGTGAAACTTACGGTGAGTTGTTACTATTTCAAAAGTATGAAAATACACAAATTCAGAAAGCTTGATAACACAGTTAGATCCTGACAGACTAGTGGCCGTATTATGTTGAACAGAAGCATGTATGTTCTCTTTAAAGCATTAAAACATTTTGTTTCTACGAAACTGTTCATGTTTTAAACAATTCAGATTTCTCAAAGTATCCAGATTACATTAGATGTTATTTCCACAGGCCCAGAAATAAACAAAAAAAATTTTGTTAATACCTAGATGTTATGCCCTCACACATATAATATGGGAATCACAATAACATTACAAATTATAGGTAAGTATAAAAATTTACAATGGATTATTTGGACAAAGATTTATATCACAAAGAAGATGAAATCACAAAAACTTTTCTTTCCTTAGGTGTTAACTTATTTTTAATGATATTCTGTGGATTAGGAATAATTATAGACAGTGTTAGTATCCTCATATAAGATCTACTAGTATGTGCACACTAATCCTAGAAGTGTGAAGTTAATTTAGAAAAGGGAATTTAAAACAGCTACCTTTTATTTACTTTATTATTTATTTCCCATTTTTGCTCCTTGTCTCCATTTCCATCTCTGTAGTCTGAATTTAAGTTTTGTTTCCCTTTGTCCTCATGTTATTGGAAGAAGTACAAAGATCTGGATTCTAAGTCACTCAGCTCCCAATTTGCTTTCTTCTATAGTCTTGCGTAGGAAATATACATTTTCATAACCTTGCTGGACACCTCGTGTAATGACGCTCTGTTTTTACTAGAAGACCAAACAACTTTTTCTTGTTCAACTACAGCATGTACATTTTAAAGAAAGCCAGCAATACACAATTTTATCCCAAATCTCCCTTTTGGGCTAACATCAAAGCAGACATTCAACAGTCATTACTGTGCTCCAGTATACATTGGCATTCCAAGGTAGACAAGTGTAAATAGGTATCCCAGTTTGGTTTGTTTTGCAGGGTAGTGTATATCATTGTAGACTGTCTTCTTTTTAAAAAGGGAAATATTTTGCCTGTTCTTTACCACTACATTTTAGATCACATCAGATCCTCTAGAAGATGAATTGCTTCCCTGAAATCAATTATGTATGCTCATGGGGAAAAGTATCTGAATCCCAACAGCTGGGAAAACAGAAAATAGAAAATAAGACAGACAAAGTAAGCAGAGAGGTATTGATAAACAGGGACTCTTGAGATGAACTGGTGGCAAACTCACAGCCAAGCCTCTGAGGAATGGGAAGAACTCAGAAGTGCCTGTATCCTTTATTCTACTTGAAAAATTTACTGAGAACAACTGGAAAAAGACAAAAGAATTGACCTATAAGGGCACAGTATAATTTTCAGAGATTTATTTATAAGCCTCTCCCTAATTCTCTGCTGAATTTTCTGCATTCAAAACTAACCCTGCTAATTTGTGTTCAGATAAAACATTTTAACCTGGACAATCCAGGGTCTCATTAGACCTTAATCTGAGGATGAAATGCATTCAAAGATAAATACATTAGCCAGGAGTTTCTACTATGACTGCATACAATGTTGTCAGTTAGGTTTTTTATATAAACACTGGATTGGGCAAAAAGTTACATTTGTTTTCCTGTTAGTCTTTTTTTCTCAGGAATGTTAGTATCTTTGCACCCAGTCACATTATGTGATTCTGCTCCTCCAACTCCCCACTCTCATTCCCCTTCTGAAGTCTTGCTCTTTTGTTGTTATTAAAACACAAAGTTGAGTGCCAGTTCTGTGTTCACCTTGTTCAACCTATCGAGTTCAAATATTTTGAGGGTTTGGCATATTGCTGTTTGGTATTTTTGCTGTGGTAAGCAGAGATTTGAATTACACCTCCTAAATTGCTCAGCAGCCCCAAAAGTGTTTAAAATATCCCAGAAGCTAAACAGTTCCTGGTCCACACACATGCACAGACATATAGTTTTTCCCATAGATCTGTGTACTTTTCAGACAGATCTGTTTGTATTCCAGATTTAAGGATATATCGACAAGCGTTTACACTTTAATCGACTCCAGCACAGACATCCCTCAAGGAAATGTAATTCCTCTAGCTGAAAAGCTTAGCACCATCAAATAAACCATTGGTTTCTTTTTAGAATTCTAAAATATCATCTCTGAAACATGTTTAAATCTTTTTAGATACCTTGAATACTTTCCATTTCTAGCAAAGAGTAAAATAACAGGTAAATGAAAAATATAAAGATTGAAACTGAAGAGATTTCTTTCATGAAAATTTGATGCCTATCTTAAGAGGTCCATTTTCACTGAAAGTTGTTAGAAGTCACCAGAAATTAAAATTATTAATACAAAATAAATAAGTTCATTTTAAAGTGTTCTAAGTTGCCCAGACCGTCAGACAAAAGCTGGTTTTTGACACCAAATAAGTTATCGTTATATCCTGGATTACTCTTTGAACCATAAAGAAATCTTTATGTAGATATATATTTGATCTAATTTCTAGCTTTTTTTCTTGACCGCTTCTGGTACTTCCTATACAATATGCAATGTAACTCATCTGATAAATATTTCTCTGATAATGTTCCAGTGCCTTTTGTTCTTGTCCACCCACCATGTTCTTACCAGTGTGTTTTCGTTTCAATACACTTCAGCTCAGATGAGAATACTGGACTTTATTTAAAAACTTCAGTGACTTCATCTTAACTGTCTTTAGAATGCAAAGTAAAGTACAATATTGAGGTATGAAACCAAAACCCAGAAATAAATAGTTGTTTAATAAATATAAAATCTTTAGTTCTGACCTGGGTCAAAATTAAGAGAACATTTACAGATAAAACTCTACTTACATAGTGAAATATCTATTTTAATACCAAATAACTTCTGCCCACAAAATCTGTATTGCTTTGTAACACTAGTTGTGATCTATAGAGTCATCCACTGACTCGTACGATTTTCTTGGTTTTGACTAGTAAATATTGTGTCATTATTCAGCCATACATCACTGAATTAAAAATGCTGATTTTCAAAGTAAAGCAAATGTTATGTCTGAAACCTGAGAAGAAGAGTTGACACCCATGGTAATAAATGTTCAATAGTTCTGCAAGGTTTTTCCTCTTTTGAAAAAAACAGATGATAGCAAAATAATTTTTCTGAGACTGGTCTGCTCTCCTACCTTTTCTGATGAGTTGGCTGCAGAAAAATGTAGAAATGGAAAGCTCAATTAATGTAATTTATGTATCTTTGGATGTCAATCATACTGTTGAGAGGTGGGACTTTTGGGATCTCGGTGCATTAATTAAGAGTCTATCTCAGAACAGCAGTCATTACACCTAAGGACCAAAAATAAGTTTTAATTAGATTCTGGAAGACAGTATGTCATGTACATATGATCCAGTTCTTTAGGCGACAAATGAACAGGTATGAGGCATTATTAGTAAAGAGGCAAAGGGCATAAATCTGTTGCTTTACTTAACTTTAGAATATGAAAGCACTTTCATGTATATGTCTGTCTGGAAAAACTGGACCAGTTCTGTAATACTATGTGGACACAATTCAAAATTTCAGCAATGTTGTATGAATGCTAATGTGATTATTAGACTCCCATTGAATTGCTGACACTGAGTTGACGCTGAGGGAAGGTTATTAAACAGGTGAAGTAAGATTGTATTTCTCACTCATAGCCAGATTTTTTTTTTGTCTTGGCTGTCTTCTGACTGCTCATGCAATAGGCAAAACAATGCAAGTTTGGCAAAAGGGGGCAAATGGGCTTGTACAATGCATCAGTTTCATTCATGGAGTCATACAATATGTAGACAGTTGTTGACTGCCCTTAGACATGTCAAGGCTCAGGAGAGGTTAAAAAATAGCTGTGCTAACTGGTATCAGCTGCCCAAGAGTGCTTTGCTCGTGGCATGGGTTATCTAAAGACAATCAAATATTCTGCCTAGGACTCATTAGGGAAATAATGTATAAATAATTAATTATATCATTTATAAATTAAACGAAAGAAAATAAATTTTAAAAGCTGGTCCAGAAAAATAAACATGTCAGCTAATAACTCAGGCATGAAAATGGGTAAAATTTAGAGAAGTTTGCATTCTAGAGAACAAGAAACATCTTGTTTGTTGATGGCTGAAATAAGAAATATAATGAACTACTGAAAAAAACCCCCAAACAATGGACTGCTTGAGGAGGGATGAGACAAGAAAAAAAAAGAAAAAAGACAATCTCCAACATGTAAATAGAAAAGAAAAAATTAGTCATAAGTATGGGATTTTCATGTTACAAATATTGTGTTAACCTATTTCATGGTGTTTTACTAAGTTATTCATATTTGTAAATACCTTAAAGAGACAGAATTATTTCTCAAACATCTGTTTGAGAAATATATCAAAAATGTCCTACCTAGTCAATATACCTGAGTGGTAATGAAAAACAGCAGCAAATACAACAACAAAGAGCTGCAGCTATTACTAGTGGATTGCTTAAACAGTTTTCTTCTAGATAATAGTGTGGGATGAAACTAATACTACCATGAGGGAACGATGAGTCTTTTAAAGACATTCAGAAATATGTGGACAACAAACTATGTTAATGTCACTAATAAATATTTCTAATAATTCTTGTTGAAATTCTTTCCCACACTTTTTTCCAGCTAGGAATTGTTTGCTGTACAACAGACAAAAGCACTTTCCCAAATTTAGTGACTAGGAATACTACTGTCTTTACCAGAAGATTTCGGTGAGTAGATTCACACCATCAAATACAATGTCAGTACACACCAATATGCCATTGAGAATGTCAGTACTGAAACTTGCTTTTTAAAAGCTCTATTTTTATTCTGTGAATTTGAGGAATTGCAGTGGGAAACAGAGTATATCATACTGCTATGGAAATGTGCATATTTCTAATTCTGATACCTTCTTATCTGTAGACTTAATTTTTTTTCACATGATGATAAATTTCATTAAAGGATATGTTTAATACTGGCTGGTACCATGTGTAGGTATTTTTAAATGGAAAGGGACATGAATTTATCCAAGGTTTGTCACTTATACTCTCTGAAATGAAACAAAGTAGACTCTTGTTGTCTGCAGTCTCCTGCCAGTCATATTTAGCACTTTTCTTGTCAACTGCTTGTCCTGATTAAGAAGATGGCAGATATAACAGACACACTAAACTCTGTTCCTCTAAACAATGATATGAATTTAACAATGCTTTAATTTGCTGTTATTCACAAGGGACAATGCCAAGAAGTGAACCAGAGGACTGCTAGCAAAGTATGGATTGCATGTTAGCAGCATGGTGCCTTCTCAGGCCTTTACTTCTGTTTCCTAGTTTGTTTCTTCTCCACTATGTTGCTTTGGAAGCCAGCCATAAAAGAGTCTAGCAGACAATAAAATCTGGGTGATCTACTGAACTGTGACTGAGATTTGTGACCTGCCTTAAAATGAATCAGATTCAACAACAAGACTTCTTACAAGCAGCTCTCACCAAGAGCCTGGCAGAGTGTCAATACAGTTGAACTAAATATTTGACAAAAAACTTGCTGAGAACTGCATGGTATCATGTATTATCATTAAAATAACTTCTGAATGAATTCACATGAAAAGGATAATAAAAGTAGCAATTCCAAAATGTTTTTTAATGATGGAGAGCACAATATAACAATTAAATNGAAGAGGCCAGCTCCCTCCTCTCCACAACCTCCTTTCAGGTAGTTGTAGAGAGCAATGAGGTCTCCTCTCAGCCTCTTCTTCTCCAGGCTAAACAACCCCAGCTCTCTCAGCCATTCCTTGTAAGGCCTGTTCTCGAGTCCTTTCACCAGCCTTGTTGCTCTTCTCTGGACTCGCTCCAGGGCCTCAACATCCTTCTTGTGGTGAGGAGTCCAGAACTGCACACAGTATTCAAGGAGTGGTCTCACCAGTGCTGAGTATGGAGGAAGAATAACCTCCCTGGACCTGCTGGTCACACTGTTTCTGATACACCATTTCTGATTGCACAGACAATCAGAAAGAGGAACAAGACTAAAGTTACTTCAGGCACTCTCCTGGATGACTTCGAAACCTTTACTGAAGGTTGAAAGTTTGACATCTTGTCCAAAATCTAAAATCAAAGCTGGATATCAACATGCTCACACAAGTAGTGGAGATGAGCCAAGAAACATAACACCTAACTTTTAACTCCTATTAACACTTGGAATCTTAAGCAGTTCCTGCTGAAATGGTAGTGATGTCAGATAAACATTTATGCAAGAACTATACAGAAGTGTATAATAAGACACTGAAAAATATAAAAGTATAAAGAAAAATGAATGTAAATTTAAGTTCAATTTCGTAATAGCAAAACAGAGCACAGAGCAATTTCTTCATAGCCAGCACTATGGATCAAGCTATCTTCCTGAAACCCACCCATTTATCATACAGCATTGGAGTCATTTTGAAAATGATTCCATTGTAGTCAGCAACACCTAGATTGTGAATGGAAGTTATTAATCAGGCAGCAGTAGCACAGTGTTTTCTACTGTCAAGACAACAACCACTGCTGACTTCAATGAATAACAGAAGAATTTGTTTTAAATTAGGATGCACCTGTATGTGATAAATTTGGTTTCAGCATTTTGCTGCCTCATTTTGCTACCCAATTAGCCTTTCTGTTTGACAACTTTTTCTCAACTTTCCTCATCTCAGTTTGTGCATTGGTGTGTAGGATCACAGCAGAAACATGACAAAAAAAAAATTTAAAATTTAATTTTCCTTGATTATTAATTGGATTTTTTAATTACATGATTACATTGTTAAGAATTGAAGAAGTTAAAAACATTGTGTTATCATCATTATAATATGAATATGTTTATAAATTATGGGGGACAAAAAACATAGCCATAACATTTTGTAAATATTTTGTGTTCGTGCACTGGCTGACATTCTATCATTCTAGATTTTGTTAGCAAAACCAGTTATCACAGATAAGAAATAATATAGAAGTACTAAGACATATTAAGAGAGAATTAGAAGAACCACCAAATGAGAAACTTTCATCTGTCAGATTTCAGATGCATTAACAGCTTTTTATTTTTGGAATTTTATAATCTAAAAGGTGTTAAAATGGTAACAAATATCACGTAGAAAGGAAGAGATCAAGCCAGCACTGGAAAAACAATGTGAGAGACTGAAAATCCAACAAGGTTCTGTAGAAACACTTAAGGTTATATATGAATCAGCTGGGATTGCCTAAATGTGAGAGAATAATATATTTTAACCAACCTGTCATGTTTACTTGTACACAGTCATGCTGCTGTGTTCCACTGACCTGGGCAAGAGAACCTATTATGATCTTCAACCTTTTCTGTATTTTTATTTTTGTAGGGAATGGATAACACTTCATAGGGAGACACTCTGTAAATTTGATCTTTGTTACAAAACCTTACAGAAATGTGTCACTGAGACAACATGAAAATTTACAATTGGGCCTGCAAGGTTCACCCTTGGAGTAGTGTACTGTTTAAGACTATGAAGAGCACCATAAAAGAGGAAATAGTGACATATTCTATCTGATGAAGTACTTGTAAAATATGCATGATGGAAGCATAAGGCACCAACTGGCATGAAACTGGTGAAAGAATTTGAGAACAGTGATGCGGTCTAAAGTTAGGTCAACTGCTGGATGCAATTCTGCAAAACTGCTGGTAAGGTCTGTGGCTTGAAAGGCAGCCTGCAAGAGAGACTGGGAAGGGACCACAGGTGCAGCTGCCCCTGTGCTGTCATAACAATAAATAAGGTTATCTGTCATGATCAAGCCATCTGGAGAAGTACTTCATACTGTCCTGAATAGATGCTACGCATTTATTTAAGATTACAAAGAATGCTTAAAATAACATTGATTTGATAAGAAATAGTTTGTGTCCTATGATTAAAGTCAGTATCACAGTAAAAGTGCAGGCAAAAACCGTAGGGAGAATAATGATATTTTGGTATTATTGATTTGTAAGTGATAATACATAACATTAAAAAAGAAAAACAAATGATAGTTCAAAATGCTAGATACCGCAGCTGTGGCTTTCAGTCAAGCACTGAAAGCAGTGATCCAGCCATCACTGCCTGGATGTTTTATTCCTTTTTATAGAAGTTATTTAAGGCAGAGCCCAGTTCTTTCACTATACATCAACAAGTCATAATGTAAGAAAAATAACAATCTTCCCTGCAAATAGCAAGTTCACAAAAGTAATGTCACATCTATCCTCTTCTTTTTTTTTGCTGGCAAGGTATATTCTTGTGATTAAGGGCATATATATGAATCCACCTGATCATGGGATGATCTGTGGGATAAAAACTAAATTGCAACTAAACAACAGGATCTGGATTGAGACCCCTTCTGCTGTAGAATACAAAAGGTATGTTAAGGACAATTTTTTTTTTCAGAAAACTGAATAATCTCGACATTTATTTTTCAACTGCTGTCTCTTTGAACAGTCTTTAGTATACTGCACCCTTGGTATGCTCCCTAAATGTCACAATGGGAAAATAAATGACAAGTATAATTTTTTTCCTGAGAAGCAGACAGGTAGATTAAGATACATTATGTACTAACTACACTGATAGTCTACAGTGTGTGCAAGTGAAATCAGCACTGGAATCAATTCCCATTCTCTTGGTTTTTCCCTCATGACCTCTCTACTAGCAGACTCAAAACCTCCTTTATTTTGTGTATGTAAAATATGAATGATGAGGACACATTTGGTATTCTGAGAAAGACCTGCCTGTTACCTGTTCTCCACATTAAATCCAGTTCACAGCAAAAAGCTTCTGTTGCAGTGTTTTTATCTACAAGCATAAGGTTGCTGCAGGCTCAAATATAAGCTCAATGAAATAGCTCATTCTATGGCTATATGTTCTTTCCCTGATAAACTTAGCATAATGAACACATTTCTCTCTAACACCATCTCTCTAACACCCAGACTCTACAATAAGAACGAGTAGTCATATGAGCAGAAATTATTCTCTAGAAAATCAACATTTCTTTACCATGTGCTGCTTCTGCATATTTCGCTATGTCTAGACTATGTAGTAAAACATCTAGTTCACACTACAGATCTAAAACGAAGTGATCTGAATGATGATGGTGAAATTGCCCTTTTAGCCAAGCAATGATCTGCAAAAGTATCTAATCCTTCTGATTGACGTTGTGAAATTTGTAACTGTCTTCATAGAGAATCAAAATGAAAGTAGGCTAATGGGGTGTTTGGTCTGACTAAAACAAAGCAACAGCAGCATCCTTGTGCACCAGAAGAGTAAAATAAAAAATAAACGACATGCAGGTGTTTTTCAGCTTCTCATGGACACCAGTTGAAAGTGTAAAGTAATAACGAAATTAAGACAATTTATCTTACATTGCCTTTGCCCTGTGGCTCACATTAAGTGTGATAATGTCTATCTGTATGCATAACACTGCTTCTGTTCACTGTGCATAACTAATGGGAGTGATACCCATACCAAACTTTCTAATTCTAACAGGCTGGCTTAATTTCCACTTAAAATATCTATGCACTTATTTGTTATTACAGTTATTCAACCACTAAGTCAACAGAGTGATCTTTATCAAGACAGCCTGTATTTGTCACACTTAATTGGGTGACATACAATTTAAGCACATGAAGTAAAGTCCAAGTAAATTATTGATTGATTCTGAAGCTAACCATATGGTTAGCTAGCAAGTCAGTGGAAACTAAATTAATTACCAAATTAATTTTTATGTAACTATTCTTAAATACTGTTGTTTTAAATATTAGTTTGTTAGTTTGTTCTGTAGTCTTTGGCTGGCTTAAAATGGCAATGGTGGTGTACTGGTCAGTGTTTGTAATCTAACCAAAGTGCACCAAGATGTCTAAAAAGGGCATAAATCCCAAAATAATTCAGAGACATTGTTTTCTGACAGCTAGAATGAAATAAAGCATGACTATGACATTATGTCATCCTGTATCTTTTAATGAAACTCAAAGAAGTGAAACCAAACTGTTCCTTACTTGCTGTCCCTTTCCACCAGAAAGAGCAGGGAAAAAAAGGAAAAAAACAAACCCTAAGATTTTTCCCAACAACCCTTAACCAACTCCACTTGCTTCTCTTTCTTCTGTGAACAGGAAAAGCTCAAGCCAAACTAGAAAGAAATTTAAAGAGAATTATCATAGAATCATGGAAACATAAAATGACCTGAGTTGGAAGGGGTTGGCCCTCAGGAATCCCAGATCCCGGGAAGATCCTGCAGAAAGGAAGACTTTCCCTCAGTCAAGGAGGATCAGTTTAGAAAGCATTTAGGCATATTGGACACCCACAAATCACAGAATATTAGAATGACCTGAGCTGGAAGAGACTAACAGGGATCATCTAGTCCAGCTCCTATCCCTGCACAGGACAACCCCAAAAATCACACCATGTGTCTGAGGGCATTGTGCAAATGCTTCTGGAGTCTTGTCAGGCTTGGTGCCATGACTACTTCCCTCAGGAGCCTGCTCCAGTGCTCCATCACCTTCTGAGTGAAGAACCTCTCCCTAATATTCCACCTAAACCTCCCCTGGTACATCTTGCTGCCATTTTCTCAGGTCTTATCATTGGTTATCAGGCAGAAGATATTAGTAGCTGCTTCTCCTCCTCTTTCCCTTCTGAGGAAGCAGTAAACTGCCATGAGGGCCAACAGTTTCTCCCTGTTTTGTGTCACCCACAAAATAGTAAACATTCATGTATTGTATCCAGGTAATTAATGAAGACATTGGAAAGTACTGTACCAAAGATGGATCCCTGTGGAACAACACTAGTGACTGGTTGCCAGTGCAATGTAACCCCATATATTATGACTCTTCATGCCTGACAGCTCAGCCAATTGTTTACTCACTGCATTATGTATTCATCCAGCCAGATACTGGACATTTTGTTTAGGAGGATACTGGGAAAGATAGTATCAAAGTAGTATCAAAGGCATTACTGAAATCCAGAAAAATTACATCAAATTGGGTTCCCTCAGTCAACAAGGTGGTTGAGTTTTTCATAGAAAGAAATCAATTTTGTTAAGCAGGACCTTCCCATTGTGAGCCCATGCTCGTTGGGACCAATGACTGTGCTGTCTTTGAGGTGTTTTTCAATAGCTCCCAGAATAACTTCATAATCTTTCAGGCAATTAAGTGAGACTAAGAGGCCTGTAGTCACCTGGGTCTTCCCTGCTGCCCTTCTTGAAGACTGGGACAACATTTGCCAGCTTCCAGTCAACTGGTACTTCTCCAGATTTCCAAGAGCATTGAAAAATAGCTGAGAGAGGTCTCTCTATGACATCAGCCAGCTCTTTAATTACCTTTGGATGAATTCAAACAGGCCTGATTGACTTCTAGGGATCTAGCTTGAGCAGCAAGTCCCATACAAATTTGGGGTTGTATGGGAGTTTATAATTTGCATTGTCTTGGTCTTCTAGCCCTGGGTGCTGGGAGTGTCCAAGCCCATCATCAGTGTAGAGGATCGAGGCAAAGAAAGCTTTAAATATTTCTGCTTTGTCTATATCCCTGTTTATGTGGTGTCCATACTTGTCAAGTAACGGTCCAATGTTACTTCTGGCCTACCTTTTGATGTTAACATATTTTAAAAAGCCCTTTTTTACTGTCCTTCACAGTGCTGGTCAGCTTCAACTCTAAATGAGCTCTGGCCACAGATATTTTTGCCCTACAGTAGTGAATAACATCCCTGTAGTCCTCCATGCCACCTGTCTTTGTTTCCACTGGCCATACACCATTCTTTTATGCCTCAATTTGAGCAGAAAATTAAGCCAGCACTGGAAAAAACAATGCTTCCAGCATTTCAGAATTGCCTGGTCCTGTGCTTTTAAGAGGTGGTACTTAGAAAGGGCCCAGCATATACGGACCACAGCACCTTTAAATTTTTCCCCAGGGGACCTTATTAAGTGTTTCCCCNGCTTTGTCTATATCCCTGTTTATGTGGTGTCCATACTTGTCAAGTAACGGTCCAATGTTACTTCTGGCCTACCTTTTGATGTTAACATATTTTAAAAAGCCCTTTTTTACTGTCCTTCACAGTGCTGGTCAGCTTCAACTCTAAATGAGCTCTGGCCACAGATATTTTTGCCCTACAGTAGTGAATAACATCCCTGTAGTCCTCCATGCCACCTGTCTTTGTTTCCACTGGCCATACACCATTCTTTTATGCCTCAATTTGAGCAGAAAATTAAGCCAGCACTGGAAAAAACAATGCTTCCAGCATTTCAGAATTGCCTGGTCCTGTGCTTTTAAGAGGTGGTACTTAGAAAGGGCCCAGCATATACGGACCACAGCACCTTTAAATTTTTCCCCAGGGGACCTTATTAAGTGTTTCCCCGAGCAACCTGAAATCTGCTTTCCTCATATCAAGAGTTGTAAAAACAAACTCTCAGAAATGAGATTTTTCTTTTTTGGGCATCTCTGTCTGTTATAGTCTATATCTGCATTAAGATATACTGTTTTACCAGCGCTCTTCTTCCTTACTGAGCCAGGAATGTGTTCTGAGTGGGAACAAAGATCACATAGCGAAGGGTGCTGTCACTATTACACATTTCTGACAAAAGTTGCAAGATGTGTAATAAGGAAAGCAGATGTTATCAGAAGGGCTTTTTTAAATTAAACTATTAAATTATTAAATAATTAATCAATTTTAATTTCACTTTTAATTAAACTAGTGCTATGTAGATACGGATTCTAGATCCTGTTATACTGCACATTTCCTAAAATGTCTATCTCACAACTGGTACCAAGTGGTGTATTCCCTGTTTCTGTGGCCATGGGGCTGACTTGAGACTTCTTCTGTTTGCAGAATGATGACCACTTGCAACTTCAAATATTAATGTGGCTGTAATATTAAGCTGTGTCATGAACATACAAAGACCTATATGATGCTAATTTTCACGCAAAATAGCAGTCACCATCATAAGTTGTGTACTCTGATTAGTGGATTTTTTCACTTTATTCCCTAGGCTTCAGTGACATTGGGGATTTTAGGCTTAGCCTTGTAATACTAGAACTTCCTGGATTTCTGACTCGCTGAAGTTTTTAAGCCCCAAGATAGATGCTTAAAATTCTCAGATGAATATTTTTATCTGTGAGGTATGTAAAAGCAAAGTGTAAGGATAGACAGACTCTCAACACTGATCTACAGAGCCAGGTATGTGTGGTGCTAGCACATGAGCTAGGTACTGAAATATCAAAGTCTTTTGGGGCCAGTTACCTGTGCAGTACCACTAGAATCAAAGTAGAAGAACACATCTTTGGACACTTGGGCACAGACACTTGATTTATAAAACCTTAAGGGACTTGAGAACTTTCAGGCACTGCAGTTTGTGGAGTAAGTGTGAAGAATCTATACTAGGATTCCTTGTGAACCTTTCTCTTTGCTCCCTGAGTCTTTCACTTAGCCCTATCCACCTATGCCAGCTCCTATTAAAAAATATGGATAATAACCTCCTACTCCACAGGTGGGTTTTGAAATTAATTTAAAAATAATATGTGAAATGCATACAATAATGAGTACCAAACACAAGTTCTCTTGGAAAGTAATAACTATATTCAATACAGACTTGAAACTGTGTGCAGTCAACAATGCCTTAGGCTACTCGTTGTGCCAGGATGATTCAACAAAATATCTAAAAGCTGTTTAATCATCCCAGCCTGCTCCTGCAGTCTAAACAAGGAAAGATCTGGAAAAAATAGTAAAGAATCATGTAGTTAAAGCCTATGGTATACAATAAGTAGAAAGTATCTAAAATTTACAAGGACATACTTAATTTGTCTTTGTAACTCCTAATCACTGGATTTTGGAACTTTAAAGTTCTTCTTTTGAATATATATATAAAAGATAGTTTATTTTAAGTGTTTTAAATACAGAGGACTTTACTAGATGGTGTACAGGAGTATTACAGGAAAGGGTAGAGTAAAAAAGAAAAAAAACCCACCTTAAAATATCTTTGAGCACGTGAACAACAGCTTTTTTCATGGGACATCCCAATACCACTACTTCAATTTATTTATCAATATAATAAATAACTGAAGCCTGAAGAGGAGATGTTCTGTACTGTACTGTTTTTTTCTAGTGCTGCTCATACTGAGAGAAGACAAGAGATAAGAAGGAAATGGAGAGAGTTTATTCATATTTTGCTGTGCACTTAACCAAACAAAGAAACCTCTTGTATCAAAGAATAAACTTTGGAACTTGGGAAAGATCTTTTGGAGTGCAAGAAATGGAACACAAGATGACAAGCAAAATACCATGGTTTAAAAAAAATTATAATCAAATGCATAGTTTCAGCAGAATAAGTAGTACTACATCTGTATTTTGGCAGTTGGATCTAAACGGAATTATATTTACTTTCAAAATTATCCCAAATAAGAATAAAAATTAACAAAAACAAAAGCAGAATGTTTGTGCAATACTATTCACATTTCGTGTCAACTCTGGACCTACAGCAACTTCAAATTTCATTTCTTGCTCTTGGGAACATGTATTTGGATACATGTTATTTATTATCATATAAAAATTGAACTATACAAAGAAATGCTTTATTTCGGGTTGCTCCACTCCTTAACAGATTAATTTCTTAGAATCTTATGAAAGAAATGGAAAGGGCATATGATATAGAAACATAGCAGTTAGATAAAGAGTAGTGACATTCCTCTTTGCTCTGAGTAATTTGATCTAAGGTTTTATGATTTTCTGTTTCTTTTTTAAAAAAATAAATTAAAATAGCAGCAATATCAGGGAAAGCATGAGATTTTTTTAGGGGTGAGGGGTGGGAATCTCTTGATTTACCTGACATTTACTTTTTTGTACTTGCTTGTAAAAACAGAATTTTACACAACTATGTTGTTTGCCTGTCATAGCACCCAACATTCTGCTATGACTACAGGGCAGCTAGGGAATATCTGGATCTTGCAGAGCTTCCTTTGGTACGTCATCTATGCTGTTGAGAAAGATTAGGTTTTGTAGGTGTTGAAAATTCCATGTGAATTTTTTACCTTACATGTTAACAGACTGATATTACATTTTGTTTTAAAGAAAAACAAGAGGTGACACCTGGGATGCACCCACAAGAATAAAGGCAAATGTGCAGTAAAACCACTGGTGTAAAACATGCATAAAAGAGGAACGTACGCATAAAAGAATCAATTGTATTAATTGGTGCGTGCTATCCTAAATCAGGCCTGTCCTTGAGTTCCCAAGATGTTATCTATAGAAGACAACAGGGGGGATATACTAATTCAGATGCAGCAGTGGATATTGTTGTGGTGTTGTTTTACAAACAGCACTTATACATGCTCCCCAATTGCCATATACATTGTTTATCATACTCCTTAGTCTACAATGAACTAGCAGAAGGTACAAATGGAATAATAACTGCTTTTTAGCTGTTTTCATTCACTTTGGGTACAACACTGTACATTGTCCTGCAGGTTCCAGCTCTCCTTTTACAGCTACACCAAAAGAAAAAGAAAACCCTGACCTTTCCTGTTCTTCTGAGAAGTTGCAAAAGAAGTAAATAACAAAAGAGTAAATAAGTAAATAATAATAATAAAGATGTTTTTGGGAACTGGCAATAGTGTTACATCAGTCAAACACATAGAGGCTTTACTCACTAGTCAGTGTATTTCAAAGCCGTTACATGTCAGATCCCAATTGAGTCAATCCGTGCTTATTGAGTTGTACAACATCTGGTTAGCATCACTGAATAAAACTGGATATCACACAGACTTGAGTTATTTGATGGTCTAAATTCTGACATCTTACTTTTAAAAGGGACTTTATAATTAGAGCACTTTTGAATTAACCTGGTAAGATGGCTAAAAATTAATGAAGAAATCGGAGTTCTGTCATGGTTCCCTTATTGGTCTGCACACAAGCAGGATATCAGGGTATGATGAATACATGTAATCTTGCCCTTGCAAATAAGAATCGTTCAAAGCACATTGGGTAGTGCTGCTCATTTAAAATTCACACTGCAGACTGTTTTTTTTATTGGCTGTTCTGGTCATATTGACTGAGATAAAATCAGAAGGCCATTTACTGCCATTTGATTACAGATAATCAAGTATTTAAAGTTTAACTTTGATAATATCTAATTTGAAAATTTATCTATCTACTTAATTTATCAAGGGCAAATCTATTTATCAAACCATCATTTTGCTAGCCATTATAAATTCTGTCCTTTAAGTATGTTCAGTTAATTCTACAAGAGTAACTAATATTCTCCATCTAATTTTTTAGCTTATTTTAAGTGATTTCCACATTAATAGGATCTGTCCTACAATGGTAGCTAAGGTGATGCTCTTCTTGTCTTTTTTAATTATTAGAGGTCTTTTAAGCTGTGCTGGAAAAGACTACAAGGATATTCAGTACAGAATATTACAAGATGGAAAGGTACAGAATCAAAGACTTGCCTGCAGGCACCTAGGCCCCTTGTTACAGCAGTTCTTTTTATTTGTACAATTAGAATACTTGTTTGAGCCTGATAAGATTTCAGTGCATATTGCATTTATTTCGATTTTATATTTATACCCTGTGACAGTACTATTGATATGGAATGCACAGGGCTAATTTACTCATGTCCTAATATGAATAAGTTGGTTGATGTCTCTTGTGATACACTGTTGTGCATTAAAATTCTTCCCTTTGTATAGGCTTATAATTATACCAATGAGAGAGGACATTGCTAGGATCTTTTGACACAGCAAGTATCTTATTTTCTTTCAGAGTCATCCAAGAAAAAAAAAATCATTTTAAGGTGGAAGGGGATGAGAGAGATAAACAAAGAAAAAGAACACTTCACGTTAAGTTTAGATTTTTCATCTTCTACAAAGCATTATAACAAAATAAGGCTTTGTTCTTCATATAGTAGTTTTGAGTTATCAGAAAACTCATGTTGTAGTATCATGTTAAAAAAAGAATATAATAGTAAGCTTCTGTTAAAACTGAAAGAATTCTATAAAGGTAAAGAAGAAAGGAAACAAAAGGAGAGGTACATTGCTACTATGTGGTGTCATGCAGTGGCACATCCCTAATTGTCATAGACAAGATGACAGAAGTTACTTCTATTGATTTTGTGGACTATTTATATACCAAACTTATTAACACTCGAGCTCATTTAAAAAAATAAATCTCATTAGTGAATTCTCAAGTTTCAGGCAAGAAGCACAGCCTAAAGCAATTTTAACCTAAATCTGTGATTCAAACCTGAAAATCTGGGAAATCCTTTTAGGAAAGGAAACCCCAAGATAGTGTAGAACAAGCTATGATGGACATACCTGGGTTTTGCTTCTCTGTGTGCAGAAGCTGTCATAGAAGTAGGTGGAATTTCCACAGTTTTGATGACAGAGTGGTTCAAAAAGCAATTGCAAGTGAAATATGTTTCAGCAACTTGGTATTCTTACAATCTGGTAGCTACATAAAATTCTTGTGTTTCCAGTTTTACGTAACATTCTACCAAGTGCAGTATCATGAGATAATGAATTTACACAGGTGGGCCTGAAATTTTTGGAAATATGTGGTAGAAAATGCACATGAACATTAGAGGATGTATAGTAAATATTCCTGAAGATGGCTATAAAGCTTTTTTTTTTTTTTTTTTCTGCTCAGGTAACTCAGATACGTAATGTATTTTCGGTTAAAAGACAGGCAGAATGCACAGAAGAGATGAGCATAATCTAAAAAAAAAAAAAAAAAAGAGGATTTTTCTTTGAACTTCAGAGACCAAGATGCACAAATGTGATTATTATCAGGGTGAACAGAGTGATAGCTTGGAGGGAAGGGAGCATCCAGATTCCACTGTCCTTTTTTGGGGCAAAGTTCTACACAGCCTCTGAGGGAAACAAAACTAAAGAAGTAGATTCTACTATGGCAGACTGCAGAGGTGTGACCACAGGTGAACTGAAAAGAACTGTGAAAAGGAAGGAACCAGAAACCATAATGTAACCCCTGCAGATTCTGAAAGCAATGTTACATACACAGTCAGTGTTCCAGAATCTTCTGAGCTGCCTTTAGACATTTTTACAAAGAATCCCTGATAGGCTTTTGGTGTCCCAACCAAGGCTGCTATCACAACCACTGAAACAATGAAACCCCTTCCATAATCCATCATTTACAGAGATAAAGGCAAAACAGTTTTCTGCAGTAAAAAATTTGCATATATACTTACTTCTTACATTATTCTGATGCCTCTGATATGTGATCCAGCAAGATACCCAAAAAATAATTATAAGAATGGTGTTGCCTGCGTAAAATCCTATTTGCTTAGAAGTCAGCAGGCAACCTCCAGATTCAAATTTCCACATCCCTGAACACATGATGAGGGATCAGAATCAAATCAAAGCGCTAAGTCTCAGTATCAGAAATGGCTAAACAAGCCAAGTCTGTTTATCTACCAAAGTTAGGAAGAATGTTTGTTAATAATCTGAAACTGAAAGAAACGCTATAAAAAATATATTTTCGTTTGGGGGAAAAGGGAGGTTTTACATAATGTTGTATTGTTCACTGATGGAAGGGCACTTAATGTATAATTCTTTATACAGTGTGACGTTATACTTCTGCAGTTGTCTTTTTAATAGGCTTTAAAGGAATAAAATATACTTTGCCACTACAGTACAGTGAAAGCTCCCTAAATCTTTATAGCCCTTGGAGAATACTGAAAGAAAAACTGAATATACAAGTTCTATTGTATTTACAGTACAATTAAAGTTATTATTGTAGTTGCTACGGTAGTATACCTTTTATAAGCCCATTGCTGAAGTGACACCTTGGATAAATAATAGCTATCCAGTGAATTGACTGGAGAATTTATTTATTTTAGAAACTACTGATAGTCTTATAATTTAAAAGAAAAAAAACCCCAAAAATTAATTTTCAAATAACATCTAAATATATAATATTCCAAGGTGCAGGCTCAGTAGATATTTCTTTTATATAATAATACTAAGGCATGTTTCCAAATGTGTATGCAAAAATACATCATTTAAAAAATATTACTCTTGTATAAATATGTCTTTGTTTTTCATTTTTAAATTGAATTGATAACTTCTCCCTTGATACACACTTTTGTGTGTGCTTTTATCACAAAAAATAATTTTGTATGTGCTTGTGTCACAGAAATTATTTTAATCTTTTATTTGCCTCTTTTGAAATTACTCTCTTCAACTAACACAAACTTTGATTTTTTCAAGTATGTCCTTAGTGTGAAACGTATCTGCATATGATATCTGCAATGAAATGACTCATAATTTTAGAGATACACAAGGTGTAGAGGTTTTCAGTGTCTGACAATAACTTGCAGATCACTTGCTATTAAGAGCTCATGATCCTAATAGTTATCAACTTAGAATAAAAGGAATGTTGCAGTATTTCCCTAACCCTGGTGAACTGCTGTAACAACAAAGGTGATAGGGTGCTGGGCTGCCAGTGTATGTTGCTTTCTAATTGAGGGCCACTATACTGCAAAAAACTTAAAATTTCACCTGATAAATGAAAAAGCAAGATGATTTTATAGAGGAACTTCTATATTATTCAACTGCATTTTCCTAAAAATGAAGACGTCAGCTGTTCTTTGGGTTGCAGAGAGGGCAACAAAAATCTAGATTACAAAAATATAATCAGTCTTTTCTTCACTGTCCTCGTGGAAAAGCTTATATTTTTTAATTAGTTATTAGATTAAAACTGAAATGCTTCTCTGAATAATTGTTAAAATCTTTGACTGTAGTATCTAATGAGAATAGAAAATGTCACATATTGTTCTTCATTAGAAAAGTAATAGCTATAAAAATTTGATAGAAAAAATGGTTTAGAAAGTATTTTAGAAAATTTAAGAGATGAACATAACTGCTTTTATTTTGAACAAGTATTATTTAAAAACTAAAAAAGATGTTTCAGCCTTTGAATTGTTGAATCAAAACCACAAGAACATATTCACCTTAAAATATCATTTTCCATCCACCATTTTAATCAGCACTATAATAATTGTTTTCTTCTTTGGGATATATCTTTAAAATTCCCCAAGTAGAGGAAAGCAAAGGAAATTTCTATTCTAAGTGTGTTTACATGCAGAAGTCTTGATAGAAATTGCCTAGACTTCAGTTCTTTACTTTCAGCTTAACCAAAACAGGACTGTAGTCCAAGAATTAGTTTTCCGGGCACTTGACAATTCAGTGCAAATTTGTATTATCTTTTTTATCAAGGGAAGTCAATGAGCCTTTTGTGTTTAAAACTGTGTTTTAATTTGATTCTGTTACTTATAAATCTTAACTAATTTTCTGTCTTTTTATGATTTTTCGGCATTTATTACTTAGTGTAAGTACAATGGACAAGATTATATCACTGTATTTATAACCTACCTATCTTCTTCAGGGCCATCCACCTAGATAGGGTTACAGCGTTAAAATCAGTAAAACCAAATCTAGGGTTTCAGTTGTGTATCACAGGTGTTCCTGAATGGTATCTCTGACATTGCCATATCACTGAGTGCATTCAGCCACTTTGTTTCAGCTTGTGCAAATGTCAAGCTGTCTCTGTTGAAGACTTTTTTTCCTCTCTGGTGTTATAGTTCTCTCTCCTTATGCACAATCTCATGTCCATTTTCACTTTCCCAAAATCTTAGTTTTACTTGTGTTTTAAAAATATCCTTCTTCACTGTCCTCAGATAAAAATTGCTTTTGTGGTCAAGGAACAACACAGAATCTATGCAGTCTATAAAGCCTGGTATAAGGTGTCACTTATGTTCCCCAGTAATGTTTTCACGTACTACCCACTCCTGCATTCCTATCTAAAATGTCATCCGTATCATTACAAGCTTTAAATGTCTTTAAAGTTTACCTGCTACATATCCTCAAATGTCACTTTATCACAGGCCTATCAATATGCAAGATTACTTACTAACAAGTAGTACCGTCTGGTTGTTCAATCAGGGGAAAAATAAAGTAAAATAAAATTTTGTTACCAACAACGGTAGCTTTGTAGATGACAATTCAGCACTGCAAATATGAATTCCAATCATAAGTCATATTACTATGTGTTATCTAAGAGCATGATCATACATCCTGCTTCCAAGAGCAGAAGAGCTACAAAGTGAGCATCTTACAACAGTATCCCATCATTTGCTCTGGCCTTCTGCAGATTACAGCTCAGTGACTTTCCGTAATTGTTGATACTTTCCTTTTTCAAATTGATCCAGCTGATTTTTGAACTATATAAAATTTGATCATCAAAACCAATCCATGGCAAGAAGTTTCATGTAATATAGAGTCTACTGTATTATGTAAGTAAAAAATATTATACTTCGGTAGTTTGTATTTGGGACGTGTATCTGGGAAAAAGTTCAGCTCTGTAGAACTATACACATGTATACAGATGTATAGAAACTGCAAATAGTATACTGGACTGGGCTTGTGCAGGTAATCCTTATTCATCATACATACATTTCAATTTAGATTAAGATGCCTTAAATTGGCTTTATGAAATCCAGGCCATAAACCATTTACAAAAGAAAGCACCTTCTGGTTCACCTCTGACCTTCATTATTCCACATACCAAAAGTCAGAAGCAACGAATGGATGACAGAACAACTCAGTCAGCTATTGCCTACTTGTCAATTCAGTTGGATTTTTTAACGTCAACTACTTCTGAAGAATAATGGGTCAGAATTGACAGACATCTTCAAAATGTAACATGAAAAAACCAAACTAAAATCCAGAGTCTCCAAACTCTCTTGCCCTTTCCTTCTAGGCTATATATGATTGTTGTGGATTTAATTCCTCTTAGAAATATGGTATTCTTTTTAAATAGTTGAAATCTGGAACAGTTAATAAACAACATTAAAAATGTTCTATGCTGCAAAAGATAAATCTTTAACCCCCTACCCCTCCAAATAAAAGGAAAGAATAACATGGAATTTACCAATTGCTGGAGAGGATGAGACTACTACAGACTACCTGAGAACCCATTCTTGGTTTTTAGATAGTTCTGTCTTTCTTATTAAGTGGTGGAGATAAATGTTGGCAGAGACTATTCTGCTAGCAGATGGTACTTAAGCTGGAATTAAATACTGCAATACTATCACATTTGGACATCATTCAAGACTGAATGCTTCCATACAAGAAATGACTAAGTAAGTCAGGATTTCTCAGGCTAGAAAGGAGATGACTGAGTGGGAATGTGAGAGAAGTTCATAGGCATGGCTAGAGATTAATTGCCCAATATCTTTGCTAATAAAAAAATAAGAGGGCATCAAATGAAGCTAGCAGGCATTGTGTTCAACATTTAAAATTAGCATGTAGATGAGGGTGACTAAATGTAGAACAGACATGTCTGGCTCCAGAAGTCTGGAAAGATGTAAATTTTGTCATGGTCCAATGTTAGAGTAAGGATAGAGTTCTCAGAAAATAAGGTATTTGGGGAACATCAACAAAGTCACATTGAATTAAAATACTGTCATTGTGCTTAGAAATACATATTGAGTAAACTGCATTCTGTGCAGTTCTAAAAAGCTATTTTATTTTTGAATTATTAATGTCAAGCACTACTTTTGTGTTACAGCTTTCTGACTTTAGATTTGTTTAATTCTATTGCTGTTTCTTATTGCTCAGATTAAATTAGATTCAAATAAAAATAGTATGTACCTGTAGAATGTTGAATCTGATACCTTTATTCATCATTTGCTACGCAAATTATCATATTGTACATAGCGACCCTATTTATCATTTAAATACTTTTCATAATCATTTATCACGGAACTTCTTCATAGATGTTAAATATTTTTCTTTTCTCTCATTACATGTTCTTCAAGTTTAGATTCCGTATTTTTGAGTTGTCAACTGTTTTAACTGAATTATGCTGTACCCTGAATAACCAAGAATAGATTAAACCCTACTGCAATTTATATGTAAACATCAGAAGCCTGAGAATAACAATGATGCTCTACTATCTTATTTCAAAAGAAATATTGGTGCTCCGAGTCACCTTTGAAAACCATATTTTGAAGAAATTACTCTGCTGTAAACTCTTATTTGCTGCAGATTTTAGATGTGTTATGCATAATCTTGAGTAATTAATTTTGTTTAATTAATAATTAATACACTCTAAAGTACTTTATTTTCTGTAAATCACAAGTTAAACCTTTCAAAAGAACGCAAGAATAAAATCACTTTCACTGCTCTGTGACATAAGTGATGGAGTTAAAACATTCATATCTAATCTACAGTTTACTTTGCTGTTGTCTTTAATGCTCTGAACAGTCAGAACAGTAAGATTAAGTTTTTTTCACAAATGCAGGAATGCAATTCCATTTTGCTGGTAGCAATCAAGTTCTGCTTTTTGCCAAGGAACACCAGAGCAAATTTTAAAACTTCTACCAGCTGTGTTTTTGTGACAGAACAGAATTTGGCCACGTATTGAATACAACGGCACCTTTGGGCCATGTGACAAATGTGTCTACAGAATTCCACTGGTGTGTTTCTAATACTGTTCATCTTTCACTAAAGTCTACAAGGTGTTGGTGGAAATTAAAATAAAACTGTCCTAGAAATTTCATAGCATAGAGAAGACTCATACAAATAAGTTCTGAGATAAAGGAAAACAGGTAAATTCTTTGTTAACTATGTTCTTAATGAAATATTTATTCAATATCATCATATACAAACTTACACAAGAACACATTTCCTACCACATGTGCAAATGTTTCACTTGGTGTACTCTGTTGTGACCTATGGCAATACTGAAGCAGTTTAACATTATGAAAACTGATTTATTTCAAGATCAGACAATTTATATAGAATCTAACCTTGCTACACAGGTAAAAGTACTTGCCCTTGGCTATTACTCAGCCTGACCACAGGGCTTTCTGGAAACAGCAAAACCTTTATAAGTGTCAGCTCATGGCTAAATCAATGTTTATGCATGACGTACCTTTGAATAGCAAACACTTGCTGCCTGCAAGCTAAACAATGTTTTTAACTGTTTGCCTATTTCTGGTTCTTCAACCACAGCACAGGGTGTTGCAAATCGCATTTAGTAACAATTATCTGCTGGAATTTCATGAAGAGGAAAGTAGCATGATTAATGAAAAGTGACACACAGAGATTACTTTGCTATGCTAGTCTCCTTGGTGAACGGGAGACTCTGCTGAACTGAAGCTTGACCTTTGTTACTTTTAACGAGGTCATCGTGAATGCTAAATGCTTGAAAGATTAACCACTACAAATGTTCTAGTATTATTTAATGATGCTGCCACTAATGAACTGCAGGTAGCCAATTAAATATAATGATACAGTTTTCACCTCTGAAACAAAGGTTGAATAAAACCCCCAAACCTGCCATGTTTTCTGTCAAGGTGTTTAAAATACAACCTCAGAACTCTTATTAGAGCATGTTTTCCTTGCATGTAGGTAATTAAGAGTCTAAATATGGAAAAGCTAAAGGGTCCAGATTTGAAGGAACTGTGTACTCAACTCACCGCTGGATCACTGCTCAGTAATTAATGCTTACATCTCATTTTCATCCCCAAACAGCAAACTGGCTCAACGTCCTGCACTTTGCTGTAAAGGTGTGTGGTGTTGTTATAAGTCCTGAAGTTTTCAAAGTAACTTTCTTGTTACTCAATTATCATCAGATATCTTGTAGCAAAGCAGTGTAAATGTGAGGCAAGACTGGAGGTAAATAGCTGTAAAATGAAACTACTAACAGGGTTAAACATAGTCTCTGTTACACATTATTGACTCACATTAGCTAGCCCTTATTGTAGGTAAATGTGGCCAAATGAAACTGACAATGAAAGTCTGAAAATCAGATCTTGAAGTTAGAGCTGTCTGAAAAAAAAAATCAACTAAACATGAGGGGAAAAAAAATTGGTTTCAAAATGATTCAGAATTGCTTTCACGCCTGTTAATGCATCTTTTTTCCCTATGGGAAGTATATTTGATCATATCATCAGGCAGAGATTCCATCACCTTTCTTAAGCGGACAAAATAACTCCCCTGCCACAAATTTTTATGAAATATAGAACTGTGAAGACTTACCACCACAAATGGAATAATACAAAATATGTGAATGGCCATTTCCAACAGATAGCTGTTTGCTGTAAAAGTGCATATAAACTTATGGGTTTCTTATACCAGAATAAATGTACGCAGCATACTGCAAGTTCATTGAAAGTCGTCACATGTGCTTAAAATTCAGGACAAAACTGAGTCAAAAAAGCATGTTCAATAAAACTCCCTCCTATATAGAAAACCCCGCAACTTATCCTCTCATAATTCCTCTCTACTTTGCAAAGAGGAACAACTCTGTTGTCTGTAATGTCTCCACAAATTACCAGGATAGGAGCAGGGGTGGCAGAGATTCCAAGCCAGTAAAATTTACAGCAGTATTAATTAAACAGCATATGTGAAAGTCACAGATCTGAGTGTACTGGTCCTATCCCACACAGAGCTAAAGAGTTTCCATTGATCTGAAGGATATGAGATAAGCCCATTCAGAAGAACAAAACTGTATTTCTATCACAATCCTGTGCCATAAAGCCTGGCTCCTCTCTGCTTTTATTAGCACAGATAGGAACTAAAAATAGATACTATGGTTTCTAGGTAAGAAAATCACATTGTAATTGTCCTCCATACCAGAAAACCAAGTAAGACTTTGAATATGCAACACCCAGAGTTTGCTTTGCATTTGCACAGTATTTACTGTTGTATGACAGAAATATAAATATTACAAAAAACTAAACAAAGCAAGAAAGCAAATTCAGAGTTATAAATATTACATATGGCAAGAGAGCAAAATTAGGATTAGCAATCAAATTAGCATCAAAGCTAGGATATTAAATAACAAAATTCTGCTTTTACTTTTGCACACAAAATTTTATATCACTTTATTATGACTAGACTTATTGCAAACGACAACAATTTCTTTATTAATCTGTCAAAAGCCAAATGGTTGTATGGGACTCCTATTCAACAAAATGACTAAAATATAAAATAGAAGACTTCTTACAAATGCTTGTAAAATGTCTGGAGAAAATCGCTAGCAAATGTTGCACATTAAGATTCTGAAGTTTTTACTGTTTAACTAGATTAAAAGTAGATTTACTCTAGAAAATTTCAGATACAGTTATTTGGCTCAAGTTAAAAAGCAAGGAGGCCACAAATTTTGCATGATTTACCCAAACTTTGATGTTGGCCCAGGGTTCAGAAAACAAAAAAAAGCATGTAACTCTTGCACTTGCCACCTTAGGGCAGATAGGAACCTAGGTAATCAGAAGAATAGGCAAAGCCTGATTCTGTTTTTGTGCACCAGTGCAGAGAAACCGCTACATAGGGTTCTCATAATTTGCCTTTCTGGAGGCCTGTAGCAATTCATTCAAGTTTGAGGGAAAGTTTTGGTCTTTGAATTGCAATTCAAACAGAGAAACAGCTCTTGGGGCTCTTATCTCTGGAATTCCTTTATGTTCAGACTGTGCCTAAAATTAAAATAAAAGATAAGCAGCTACAAAGCTGTGGATTCAAACTCTCTGTGCATCTAGGTTACCTCTTCCTTTCCTAATAATTAAACACAAATCTTTATGGAATTGGAAATAAAAGCACAACATATTCGTGTTTTTGGTTCATGCTTGCATGTGTATTAATGCTTTTTACTATACGGGTAAAATTGTTGAACCTTGTTTCCTTTCTAATCTAGTAAAAAACCTCAAAACCTAAGCCTACTAGAAATATCAATGACCAGATACTAAGAGCTCACATTATCACAGTTTACTGTTACCTTTAGCTAATAACCATTACAAACTTTAAGTAACAACTGACAAATGGGCTATTTCATCCTAAATATGCCTCTTCTAAGGAACATGAATATTTGTAAGCAAATTATAATGTTAACAGCCTCAGAACTTAACATTACTGACTGCTACTGCAAGTCTATTAAAATACCTTTTTTGCATACTGAAATGTTGGAGTGGAGAAGCATGATCTATAATAAAAACTAACTGTATATAATAAACATTTATTCAACAATTACCCTTTTTGGAGGACTGCTTGAATACTTTTATTTGAGAAAATTTTAAATTGCTGATTATAACTGTGATATCTTACCTCTTAATACATTTTACAATTTGCACATAATGGTTCCAAAGGAACTTGTAAATGACAGTAAATCATAAAATTCATTTTGCTTTGCATCAGTTCATTCATCCATGTTCCAACTAATCACCTCATTTCAAAATTCAATAAGCCTAAATACCTGGATTTATGATGCTTTGTCAAAATTAACTAGGGAATATCAGCAATGTAGAATTAGAAGTCTATTGCATCTTAAAGACAAGCACCTAGTTGAAAACAATTAAAAAGATTCTGCAGCAATAATTATATCAACAGTGTTAGCAAATAAAATAAATTAAAACTGATTTTATTTCTGTTTTGGGAGATTACAGGAAACACTAGAAAGCTTTAATTTCATCACTTAAAACAATGAAGTTATTTTGAAGTAAAATTTTAAAGAGAATGAATTGAGCTTGGAATACCATGTACATTAAATAATATATAAAATGTGCATGCAGATATATTTTTTAAAATACACTATTCTTATTTCTTACTCCTCAGCTACAATGTATTAGAAGGTTTTTATTTTGATAGACAACATTTTGTTTAAAAATAATCTTCTATAATGTTATGACTAAAAGAACACAGTCATCCTATTTTTAAAAAAAAGTGCTACTAATACTTCTAAATGACAGTAACATTAGTATTTATGAAACACTTTGTCTTAAGATTGAAGAGATTAGAATCCATTGTTTCTATGTAAACTACCTGGCACATACATATCGGTATTTTTTTAGACATGACTGTAAGCACACTATAGCTTGCTTACAAGCTCTACAACTTCTCGAGACTTCAATTTACGTTCAGTCTTTAAAAAGCAGCTTTAGTTTTATTTGTGGAAATAATTGTGACAAACACAAGTATTTTCTTGAATAATTTGGCATCTGTTTTTCAGCTTCTGTATTGCAGAGATTGCATTTAGGATGTAACTAATCTATTGTCAAAACTGCAAGCAAAGGAAAGAATCATGCTATCAGGAGTATACAGCTTTTATGCAATAAGTAGAATTTAAAAGAATTAGCAGTCGATTGAATTTCTTTTGAAAGGATTTTAAAAGAACAAAGTTGTTAGACTTTTAAAAAAGGTCTGCTGTTCTCTGTTTGCTCTTTAATTAAGTTCTTAGCAGTAATCAGGTGCAAAACAGCCAATGTAAAAAGACACTATGCCATGCTGAATATTTTCTCACAACTGTCTTACAACTGTCCACAGAAGGATGGGTTTTATACAGGACATGAATCCCAAGGTATAGTATGTTTTTGGTGATTCATGTTAGCATTATTCTACAATTTACTGATGAATTATTTCTTTTCTCTTTTACAGATATTTTGTTTCCTTTTCTGGATACATTTCTCTGAATCTGAATGAGAAATGATTATGTATATAACCAAATATACTCATACTTGTTATCAAAGGATCCTCAGAAATATAATTCATAGTTCAATTACATCTTTCTGCTTCCACTACTGAATGTGATTTTTTCTAACCAGCCATAAACAATCAATTTTCCCCCTAATATCCCATTTTATCTCCATCTAATCAACTGTATCCTAACTTGAGCTTTTTACTTTCTGAATATGAAGAATAGAAACATCAAAGTGCTCTAATGAGATCTATCAAACACTTCAATACTGCTTTTGAGAATATCTGTGAAAATGTCTCAGCACATAAAGTACTCATTAAATCATCAAAGTTCAGATTCTGATAAGACATTACATTTATATCAGAGCTTCCATCCAGTTCTCATACATCACATCAAGGTTTTAGTCTTGCTTTCCCAATACAGACATTTGTGAAAACACCAGACATGGCATTTACGATGCATATTTTAATAATAAGTTTTTTCTGTCTTACTGAAATCCTCTTTAATCAATTATATTGGTCATTGTGAAAAGATCACTCAAAATAATGTCAACTAACATTTTCGTGCAAGAAAGCATATGCCAGTGTTCAGGTTGGTATCTATACATGTGCAGACATATGCAAAAAATGGAGACACCTTATCATATTTAAAAAATAGAACTGTTTATCCTATGTTTGGAAGTAAAACCCCCATATTCTGATCATCTTGATCTTTCTTTATAATAAAATATATAATCCAATTTTGATGCAATAGGGGGAAATTGTTATGTGACTGTTAAATAATGCTAAATAATCTTCAAAAGACAATATTCTTTGCACAATTTTATTCAAATCAGAGCCAAACATAGTTCCTAAAAGCATACTCATGACTATTTTTTTGAACAAGTGTATTCTGCCTATGTTTTCAAGAATGCGTACAAATGCTGTTATAAACCTTTAATATTTTTAAAATTCTGAAGTCTTAAATTCCAAGTAGATGTGCAAGTAGTTTATCTTCTACAATAACAGAATTAGATAGTTTGTCTTTAAACTGAATGTCTGAATTTGGCAATCTGATTGCAGTCTGCTTATTTCTGGTGATGAACCAGTGTCCTAAAGAACATAACTGGACTTGGAAATGTCCTCTGGAACAGAAAATGCAACAGATCCTAAGTAGACATTCTTAAAAAATATTGCAGCTGTTACACAATCATTCATAGATGCTAAAGCTGGAACTCCTTTTATGCTACAGAAACCTTTTAATGCATTCACAGTGCAAATTTCAGTTTCTGAGCATAATGTTAAGATGTTTTATTCTAGAACATGCATGTAATTAAGAAATGGCTAGCATCATAAACAATGTGTGCACAGGAATGGCAGTGCTCTTATTTCATTGTTCAAAAGCAGCTTGCTCTACCACACAGCTGGATGTATTCTGCTATGGGCCACATCATTAAGCCATTGATGGAGAGAGGCCAAGAAGGATTCAGGGCTGTGAAAAGGAGAAGTGGCTTGGAAACAGAAATGATAATCCTTGTGTTTTTCAAAAACTGTCCAGCAACTTCGTTCTCCTGTGATCTCCCGCTCAGTGGCTGATGACATGCTTTTAAATCCCAAGTGCTGCAGTTTCTTATGACTGCACACATGCACACATTGTCACAGGTCCCTCCTTCAGAAAAAGAAGTGTTATCCCATTGTCCATTTTACAACAGGAAATGTTGAAGTCAAGATGCTCAGTGGACCAGGGTGACATTTATGGGTCAAGATGCACATTCAAATGCAAGCTGATTTTCACAGCAGGGATGTGTGACACAATGACACCTATAAGCAAACCCCTAAGCACTGGTTCTGAACAAGCTTTTTTTTTTTTTTTTTCTTTTCCACTGGATACAGCATATCAGTTGGTTTCTCTCAGGAGAGAATAACTTCACTTCAGGGGATTTCAGTAACATGAAAAGAGAAAAGAAGGTTTTGGATTTCTATCATCCACTTGAAAAAAAAGTCCTTAAATTTTACTTGTATTATTTACACTGTTAAGACAAGTTGCACAGAAAAGTCAGACACACTGTGACCCAGCTTGTGAGATCTCTGCCATTTGGTTGTTAATCTGTGTCTTGCTGCTTGGTTCTTGCCACAGGATGAATTTATCTGATCACCTCATGTTTGTATGACAGACACACTACTGCTAAGCACTCTTGGTGAAAGTCTTGGTCCTTACCTAATACAGTTTTTTATTTAAATTGCAGGATTAGAAAACACAGAAAATATTTTGGAAGAAATCTTTTAATTATTTTCTATTCAAAAGAACTCTATGGGAATTTCAGGAAGACAAAATAAAGGACTGAAAGGATCAAAATCTTGGTAGCGAAGGAGAAAAAGATCTCTGCCTTCACCTTTTGATTGGGTGTTTTCTCTGTTTAAAAGAAGGTAAGCATTCAATGCGTACTACATTTTATTCATATAAAATAAATTTTTTACATGTGAAACTGATAAATTTTATTATCATGGATCTCACCTTATGAATAGTCTCCCTAGAACTGATTTTGGAATCAAGGTCTTTAGTGTGCCTGACCAACTGAGAAACTTATGTGTCACTTTTCAGAAGTCTTGTAGGAAATGAGGATCTTCATTTTTCTCATAGTCTTTCTATGAGATATAGAGATGCTAATTAATAAAAAAACTCAAATGAGAATCTCATTTCAAGTGAATGATATCATTACTTTCCCTACAGAAATCTCATAGAGTATGCCATTTCTCTTTTTACAAATACTGCAACAGGAAATAAAGGATAATTATATTGGCAGCATGCTTCTTTTTCTTTTAGGTCAACTAAGATGCCATGTGGGAGGTATTGCCAAACAAATTCCATACTGAATTAGATAATGTATTGTGCATAAAATCTAAAGAATCTTCCACATTCTAAGAAGTCCAAACATCTCTACTTCGATTATACGTAAACTGGAAAGAGGTGGGGAGGGGTAAATTCTTTGCATAGACACTTATTTTAATATAAACAAACCCAGTGTGGCACTGGCAAGTTCACAGACGTCATGGGAACATATTCAGCAGAACAATGCTGGTCATTTGGAGCTGGGCTGCCAACATTCCTGCATAATGCTTATGGGTATTTGAGTCATTACATCACTTGGCATCAACTAAGTTCAAAAGTCTGGTTCTAACAGTAATCTTTATTGAACTGAGGTTGCACAGAAGAGCAAAACTAGCTCACCCTCACAGAGGAAAGGACAGAGTGACTCAGAAGAACATGCAAAGTGATTCTACTTGGTTGACTTTCATTTGTCTCCAAAACAAAAACTCTCAGTCACTAAAATGTCATGACAAGTCAGACAAATGGTATCAAGTCCCTTGAAACTATATATTAAAAGTTAAACCTCATCTGAGAAAAGTCCACTACAGATGGGGAAACATTTATAGGATTTGGATTGGGCTTTGAATGACATGCCTAAGTTATTATTTTTTTTTTAAAAGGAGAAATTAAAGCATTCTGTAGAAAATGATTGAATTTATAGAAAAACTATTTTTAGGTGGTATGATAACCAAATGCTGATACATCATCATAGACATATTTAACCTTGTTCCTCATGCACTGATTTTGGATTGGTCACCTTCCATATATTTTGTGAACGCCAATGGTTGCTTCATTCACTCTTGGTTTTTTTTCAGTAGTGAATGTGTTTAAATATAAAATATTAATGTTTTTGATAGATATTAAAAAAATTCCATCATCAAGGTAATGAAAATACCATATGATTTCCATAAGAATATATGAACCTTCCTCTAAATCTGCAAAGCATCCAGAAGAGTTAAATAAATGAAGGATAAGATCCCCCTTGCCCTACATTAGTATAATATTTGCAAGTGTATATGATAGAGAGAAATAGGCCCCAATGCCTAACAGGTCCTCCTCAAAATATGAAACATCATTCATACTTTAAGAAATCTGTAAGTAATATCTTACACCATCATTTAAACTCCTGGGCACTTGCAGTTGCTAAGCTGGGGTCAGATTCTCATCACAGATGCACTCTTTTCAGACAAGCCAACTGATTTACTCTTTGTGTAATATGTTGGAGACCAGCACTGGAGCAAAGCAAATGTAGCGAGGGAGTATTTCCTCGTTTTATCACAAGACCTTTTGGTACCATTTTAACACAGATAAATGTATTTTCAAGCAGACAACTAAACTTAGAGCTCTGCTATAGTAATAGGGCTTTTTTTGGTCTTACAAACTAATGCTGATAACCTTTAAGTACAAGAGCACCATCTTGCATCACCTGCAAGCATGCTACACTTAAGGCCTGTCTCTGATCCATTCCATTTCGTATTTCTCAATTTTTAAGTCCTATAGGAAGTGAACAGGGTTTTCTGGTATACTTTCTGACAAAGTAAGTGATTTTTCCAAAGCAGTTGTTATTTGTCGTAGTTGTGTTTCTTGTAACTGATCTCACAGTATATTCTTTAACGGGAACCATGTCTATGAGGAATAATAATTGGAACAGGTTTTGTTTGTAATAAACACATTTATGTTATATGTTTCAGTAGTCTGAAATCTCTGAAGAATAGCTTTTGGTTGTGTTCTTACATGCACAGAATGACAGATGGGACAGGGGTATACTGAGGGACAAGTCTACAAGTTGACACCATTATAAAACAGGCTGTATTGAAGTAGCTCATCAACCTAACTTTGTATGCTTTCTTCAAGACAAATTTCTTCAAATAGTAGCTACAATAAATATCTGAGCTCAGCAGAGAATGTGGATACGCAGCCTTAATTGTCTAGCTTCCAAGACAGATTCAACAAGTTCAGTACTGAGGGAATATTAAAAACTTCAGCTATCACCCTCTTGAGCAAAGCGAGGAGGAAGGAGCCAACCAGCTGGGTGTGCTGGAAATCAAGACAGGCTTTGATGCTTAATTTGGACCCCGACCAGTTTGTTTGTCCTACAGATCAGAATTCAAAGCTCCTGCAGGAGAACTGACAAAGAATCTAGTAGGATGGAAAGCAACAGGGGGCATCAGAAGTGGGGCTGCATTCCCAACGTGGGTGGCTGCAAGGCATCTGGACCATCATCTCACCCACTGTCATGTCCCAGAACATCTCGCCACGTCCAAAACTGGTGCAGTAAATCAAAGTACCTGGGAATGAGATGAGGGGTAGGCAGGCTTGTGGCAGTGACAAGGGCTCCCTGGGTCTATGGACAGGGTGAGGGAGGCTAGGCAGGGATGGTAAGGCTGGTTAGTGAACACGGGGCTCGGGCTGAAAGTTGTGTTTAGAAGTACAAAATAGAGGTTAACCTGCCATCTAATAGAACTTATTCAATACATCGCTGACTCAGGAGATTGGGGTATTAATTCAACACTTTCCTTATGCTCAGATTAGAAGATCAACAAAAGCAATGCCTCTTTCTCATGGCAAGGTAAGTCCTACAAGTATGCTTCTGAGCCATCAGTGTCAACAGGTAGGAATCAGCCATTTCCCAGTTCTATACGTTCCTCAAAGCTGATTTTGGGTCTGTTTTCTGTAATTTTTTGGGTTTGGTTTTTTTTCCTCTTCTTTTAGTTTAAAACCCTTGTCTTATTGCTACAAACTGTCTCAAAAAGCTTTCCCCCATCTTTCTTATAAGTCCACTTTAAGTATTGAAAGGACACATATAAGGTCTCCTTGGAGTCTTCTCTTCTCCAGACTAAATAACCTTAACTCTCTCAGCCTCTCTTCACAGGGAAAGTGTTCCAGGCCATTGATCATTTTAGTGCCCCTCCTCTGGACCCATTCCAACAAGTCTGTGTCTTTCCTGTGCTCAGGGCTGGACACAGCATTCCTGGTGCAGTCTCACCAGAGCAGAGGATAGGGGCAGAATCACTTCCCTTGACCTACTGGCAACACTTCAGTCCAAGATACAGTTAGCCTTCTGAGCTGTAAGCGCACATTGCAGGTTCACATCCAGCTTCTAACCCACCAGAATCCCAGGTCCCTCTCAGCAGGACTGCTCTCAATCATATCATCCCCCAGCCTGTATCGTTACTGAAAGTTGCCCTGACCCAGGTGCAGGACCTTGCAGTTTGGCTTGTTGAACCCCATGAGGTTTTCACAAACCCACTTCTCCAGCTTGTCAAGGTCCCATTGGATGGCATCTCATCCACCAGCAGGGTCAACATGACCACTTAGCTTGGTGTCATCTGCAAACTTGCTGAGGGTGCACTCATTCCCATCTATGTAATTGATGAAGATATTAAACAACACTAGTCCCAGAACAGACCTCTGAGGGACACTGCTTATCCCTGAAAGCTAACGCTCAGCAGCAGGGTTCAGCAGCAAGCTCAGCAGTTAAGATGAAGCAGAAGCAAGCACAGAATCAAGCCCCAAAGCTACAAATAGAGAGAAATGAAAAGTAGAGAAAATGACACCACCAGTCGTACAAGAAGAATTGAAGCATTTCAGAAGCAAGAGGTGGAAGATATAGCCGGGGTGACCAGTGGGCTCCTATTCTATGCCTTCCTTGTGATAGCTCCGTCCCTTAAGTCCCAAATAGGGCAGTAAAGTCCCAAAAGAAAGCAAATGGACATGCAGAGGGCCAAATTTGTGCTGCCACCCACCATGTTAATATCTTGTGGACATTGCTGACAAACAATCTGCTTGCACCTGCTGAATTGCTGTTATCACCAAATGACTGCATAGAAATTGTTATGGACAAATTCACATCAAATCATGATGTGAGTGACATGTGATAGCCTAGTCCCATTGTGATGGATTAATTCTGTGACAGAAGCGGTATGCCTTAAACCAACTGGTTTTGGCCATTGGACTGCATGAAAAAGCAAGTCATGCACGGACAGTGTACGACACTGGAAGACTTAACGTGAGTGTCTCAAACACTTTTGCTGCATAGCAGTGGATGAGGCAGACACCGTTAAATCATAACAAGCAGGATGTATCTAGAAGAGAGAACTCTGAGGAAGCACAGCATCCTTGCTCGACTCATTCTCCTCTCCACCTTTGTCTCATTATTGTCCAAATGCAGGTGACATCCATGTATATGTAAATGAAAACTGAGTACATGCTAATTGCAACATCTCATGTAAAGACATATTCCCCCTCTGTATCATTGATTGACTGGGAGGTGGGGAGCACAGAGGCATAAAAAGCACCTTCCTAATTATTCAAGTACATTGTCAACAACCTAGGATCTTAGAAGGTATGAGACAATGCTGAACAACACTGGAAGGAGGGTTGGTGATCTCTTACTCTCCTTTCCCTCTCACTTCTTTCTTTTTCTTTCCCTTTCTACAAATACAGATTTTAAAAGCCAATGCCTATCTTATTCCTAAGACCTCATCTGTGTAAATGAATGTCTAATTTCTTTCTCTTGAAGTCAATCATCTGGCATTGTTTCACCTTAATTTAGCCCGATGGAATCTACAAAGTTTAGGGATGCAGGTTCCCTGTGACCCCTGGGCACTCTGGTTTGGGTTGCAACATCCATTAGTGCAAGAAAGTATTTCTTTTCTAGGAACAGCATCTGGGTTACATTTAGAGAAAGACAGGTTGTGTATTGCTATTATTAGACTTAGTGATTTGGAACTACAAACTACAAAACTAATGTGAGAAAATGCACATGTGTGTGTGTAAGCACATTTGAAAAGTATGTGGGTTTAAAGACAGGAATGAAAATGTGCTTGATTTGGAGATTCACCAGGGTGTCAGTTTCTACCTAACTTGCACATAGCCAATATTGTCTTGTATTTAAAAGAGTATCTTTGTGACAGGAATCTAAACAAACCAATAAACACTGGCTAATTGGTAATTCTGTTTGTAAACAACTCATTCAGCAAGATTAATACATTTGTCTACTAAAGAAAGTTTCTACTAATGTATCAGGTACATTTTATTTGTGGTTATTTTATTTTACACCTCACTGTGTGTGTCTGGCTCAGGTTGTAAATACCTAGAAGAAATTACAGGCTCTCTTATCTCATCCTTACCTTTCTTCTTCATCCCCCTTTCTCCTTTGCAAAGTGCTGTGTGAATTGAAAATGCTGGGAAATATAAGCAAATAAACTTCTGATCTGGATAGAAAGCATGGCTTGTAGAATTCTACACCAAGCAAAGACAATGTGTTACTTCAGAAAGAATAAGGTGAATGCCCTTCATAACTGCAGAGAAAATATGATTACTTACAGAAATTTCCACAATATTTCATTTATTACCTACTCTGATTATCCCTTTATGGACCATTTATTATCCATTTATACACCACTAATATTAAAAAATAAAATAAAATTAAACTTAGATGTTTTAGATGTTTTGGTTTTCTACCAGTTTTGCACAAACCTTTCCTAGTTCCAACCCCAGCACTTTCTGTAGACAGTCAGGGCCCTGTAAAATCTGTATTAATTTTTTTTGCCACACACTTCAGACAAAAATGTGCCTATCATCTGGTGTGGTCTCCTGGCATCTTCCTAATCAGACAAAGAACAGAAAGACAACAGCTCTGGGATACATTTCTTTCTGAAAGTTCCATTTTCCAAGAACTGTTAAGGAAGAACACAGGATAGCTCAGAATGTTGTGCCAGCACACAGAAGTATTTGAACTTTCCCAGAACTGTGGCTCCTTAATCTAAGGCTTATGGGGAATTTACAAAGGACACATTCCCTTCTGGACATGCCTGTAATTCTCATTATCATCAATGGGGGTTATAAGTGAGTTGTAACAAAGAATAAACCCTTGTGTGTTAGGACTGCCCCTGTTTAACAGTGTCTAAATCAATACCAATGATTTGACAGTTTTCCTTGCAATAAATTCTGCCTCATTAGAAATTCAGTTTGCACTTAACTAATGAAAGAGTACATTTTAATCCTTCAAACGAAAGGCTATAGGACAGCCTTTGGAGTCTGAGCCAAAACTGTCAAAGTCAATGGGAAATTCTCACTCAACTTTAGAGAACTTTGGATTGGTCTCTTAATGAATAACACACAGTTCAGCCCCACTAAAGTGATAAAGACTAAAACATAGCTATCAATATACAGTAAACTGTAGTTTAAATAACCAGCATATGTTTGGGTGAGGGAAAAAGTACTAAAGGAAGTAAAAAGTGTTGGTTTTCCTTTCTGATGTGTGCCTAACGTTTCTCCCAGTAAAACCCCTATTATACCTCTAAATAAATATAGTAAACATCAGACTGGAATAGACAAAAAATACCATGGAGCAGACAACTATGGGTAGAAACATTTGTACAGGGAATGCGGAATTTTGGAGTTTAGTCCTGATGCAAGTAATTTTCCAAACTGTCCCGGAAAAGATAAGACACAGAGAAATGTGTCCACACATGAGAACAGAAGGTTAGAACAGAATTACAATATAAAGTCTCTTCTGTTGTCTCAAGTTACTGCTATTACAGGCAGTGCAGTGGCTAAAATATACTTAATGGGATTCTCACCAAAGGAAATATTAATGCAGAACTCTCAAACAATTTCCTATCTATCTGATGACCTTACAATTTCAGTGTACTGTGGAGTAGGGTTCCATTCAAATTGCACAAAAATGTACACAAATCCTGTACAGATTAATTTTTGACTATATACCCTGACATCATCTGGAACACATGTAGTATCCCTGAAGTTTCAGAGGTAATCATAGTTCAGTTCAAGCATTTATGTTTTCTGTTGTTATTTGGTGTTATTTTAAAAAGACAATTATTGTAACACTAAATTTCACTGGTTGAAAAAATTCAATAGTGTTCTTTAAAGAAGCAGTTATCAATCCATGCCTTCAAAATGCAACCCTGTATTCAAATCAGTTTAAGTAACTGCTTGATTCCTTTAAAATTATTTTATTCTGAACATTTCACTTCACAGAGAACATTATCTACACATGTTAGGAGATCACTGTCCATAAATTATGTAGAACAGAAACAGTAGTGTACAACAGCTCTACTTAAATAAATATGTATTATTTATAGTGTCACAGGTGAAGTACTAAAAGAAATTATACAGTCTACCAAGAATCTTATTGCAAAAATAACTTGTCATTAATGCTGAACATGTGTAATATTAGCTTTTTTCCCCTGTTATTTGGATATTTTTAGTAAAAAGTAATAAAATATTTCAAAATAAACACTGCATTATTAATGTACTTATTCACCCTAGGGTAGCTCTGGCATAAATCTATTTAAATTCTTTACTCCTCTTAGATCACATACAATGGAGTTAGTCCTTACCTCATTTATATGTTATGTTTTAAACTGTTAGAATTTCATAAACATTACAGAAACTGTTTCTGATGTTCACTAGATGACACAACAGACAAATGAGGTGTAGCACTTCTGTATCAGCCTCTCTTTTGTGTTTCTATTTCTACATCAGTGCTGAAAGCTGAAGTAGTATATACAGTATTTAGAGTTCTAAAATGAGCTCCAATCAATATCTTTGACCTATATTTCTGCTGAAAACTGTAACAAAGCAAGGCGCTTCCTCTAGCATCCCTAGTATTTCACAGAATTAATACGTATCCTGATTAATTTATCTTTAATCACACAAATTCCTTATACTTTCAATACCTTCCACTGCTTGTGATAACAACAGGATCAATCAATTAAAAATGAGACTGTTTATGGTTCTTACATGACATTATAGATTTCTTCTCTGTTCAGAGAGTATTAATGTATCAGTATCACTTTGTAATCACACTAATGGTCCTCAAAAAGAAGGAAAGAAAACATGGCAACAATTTGGTTGCTTTCTTCAGTTGTTGCCACCATGCTGAAATTAAAAGATAAAACTTAGGAACATGTGCCCCAGTGCAAGTATTGTGTGCTCATTAAAGATGCTTGCGCAATAATGTGTACAATGCTTCATTCATACAGATAGTACAGATCTATATATTCAGTTGATGTACTTAGAACACTCATATATCAGTTCTTTGTAAGAAAGCTTTCAGCTTTCCACATATTTTACAGCAAAAAGTAAAAAAAAATAGGTGGTTTTTTTTAAAAAATAAGCTATATTTCTTGTTCCTAATGCTCTTAAAAGTTAAAGGGCTCAGGATCTGTTATGGCAATCTGCAGGTACCTCTCCAAGTTTCTGGCATGTCTCTGCAAGCAACCAAAGCAATGGAAATCAACCCATGCAGAACCTGATGTGCACATCTGGAGGTTTCCAGATCTGCCATCTTCAGTGTTCAGCCAATCACTTACCCAGTATCTAAATTAAAAAATGTGCTATTGGTTCAAGGTGCCTTATTCTGGATGCCAACTGCATAGCAAGATTTCTGGTAGTTTTCCAGCTTGATTTTCAGAGTCTATCCTAAATAATTGAGACAAGCATTTTCTGAAGTACATTTGTAATTATAATGCTATAAGACATCATAACAAATAATATCAAAGACTGTAATGCATTTGTCACTTCTTCAAAGTTGGTTACATAGGTAAGATCATTAAGTTCTATTGCAGCGTCCTGTGACAAGTGTAGGGAGATAACATTTTTCTGCATTCCTGTCAGTGAAATGAGAGTATTGCCATATACTTGCTTTCTGATTACTGCACATAATACAGCATTTTAATATCACTCCAATTAATCCATGTTATGCACAATCTAGGAAGCCAATGAATGCAGAATGCCCAGCTAACACCTGCTACAGCAATGGTTTAAAAAATAAATACGAGTGACAAGTGGTGTCCCCCAGGGGTCTTTACTGGGACCAGTGCTATTTAATATCTTTATCAATTATATTGACAGCAAGATTGAGTGCACCCTCAGCAAGTTTGCAGATGACACTGAGCTGAGTGGTGCAGTTGCCACACAGTAAGGATGGGACGTCATCCAGAGGGACCTGAACAGGCTGGAGAAGTGGGCCTGTGAGAACCTCATGAGATTCAACAAGGCCAAGTGCAAGGTCCTGCACCTGGGTCAGGGCAATCCCCACTTTCAGTACACAATGGTGGATGACACAATCGAAAGCTGCCCTGCAGAGAAGGACTTGGGGGTGCTGGGTGACAGGCAGGCAGTGTGCACTTGCAGCCCAGAAGGCAAACCATATCCTGGACTGCATCAAAAGAAGCACGACCAGCAGGTCAAGGGAAGTGATTCTGCCCCTCTATTCCTCTCTTATGAGACCTCATCTGGAGTACTGTATCCAGTACTGAATCCTCAGCATAAAAAGGATAAGGAACTGTTGGAACAGGTCCAGAGGAGGGCTACAAAGATGATCAGAGGGCTGGAGAACCTCCTGTATGAGGACAGGCTGAGAGAGTTGGGCTTGTTCAGCCTAGAGAAGAGAAGGCTCTGTGGAGATCTTCTGGAAACCTTCCAGTATCTGAAAGGGGCCTACAGGAAGGCTGGAGAAGAACTATTCATGAAGGCTTGTAGTGTTAGGACAAGGGGGAATGGGTATGAACTGGAGAGGGGCAGAGTCAGACTAGATGTTAGGAAGAATTTCTTCACCATGAGAGATGTGAGGCACTGGAACATGTTGCCAAGGGAAATTGTGGCTGCCCCATCCCTGGAGGTGTTCAAGGCCAGGTTGGATGGAGTCTTGGGCAGCCTAGTCTAGTGGAATGTCCTTGCCCATGGCAGGCGGTTTGGAACTAGATGATTTTTAAGGTCCCTTCCAAGCCTAACTATTCTATGATTCTATGATTCTAAAATGATAATCCAGTTTTCTTATTCTGGAATGATCATCATTTTTGTAAAATGGTTACGTATGCAACATTTAATTTATTGTTGCTGAAAAGTGCCACCTCTCTTGCAAAACCTTATCCAGTTGGTATGAAAAAACTCAGCATAGCTTAATCTTTGAACAGTATGAGGCATGAGGCCTAGGAGAATAATTTTATTTGCACTCTTGCTGAAAGTGTTTCATGGGATTAAAATATTTTAAAGATTGGTCTAGATCCATATGGCATTCCTCTGAATAAAATATTTATGATAGGAGACCATAGGTTGAAAATTTCTGTGGGCAAGAAAGAAGAGTAAAACTAATCCTTCCATCTTGGAGAACACTGGTTGTGCTGCAGCATTTTGCTGTTTCTAGTAGAGCTTTCACACAAACTGATGAGACAACACGACCAAATCACATTGTAGATATGCAATCAAGCCAACTAGCCACACTCTCAGAAACTCATTTTTTCTAAACCAAAACCTTGTACATATGTGTAAGCATATCATCAAACAAGGTAGCAGTATGCACTGCGTATATGAGAAGACTTTTGCTTGGATTTGTCCTCTGTAGGTTGTCTAAAAGTCATGTGTTTAGCTAACCCTATCAGAGATGTTAATCTAAGCAGTTTGAGGGATCCTATACTGCCAAACTCCTAGTGAGTTCCAGAGTTTATTTACTCATCCCCACAATAGCCAATTCACAGCCCCTGGTCTGACATCTGTGTACGTTCCTATGACCTCCCCTCTGTAACACCAGGGCTCTCTGTCCCTCAATCTCTGACCGACATCCATTCCTCCTCTACCCAAAGCTGTTTGCTCTCTCTGTCTAGCTAGGAAGCAAAATGTCCTGTGGTCTTCCCTTCCACATCTCACCACACTCCCATCCTCACTCAGCTTTTGATCTGACTGTATCTCACTACCAATACTTTATTTTTCTTTCCAGTGTGACAAAAATCTATTTGGAAGATGGGCAAAACTGCTGGTTGCTATCTGCAAAGCCTTGAAGAGTGCTAGTGAGGACAAACAACACCAAAAGTACTTAGGGATATAGCTCTGCTATACAAGTAGCAGAGACCCACACCTGTGGCCTATTTTCCTTCTGATTTTATTTATTTAATTATTGTACCAGTAGGTTTTTTTTCACTGACAACTAGTATCCTGAAACCTGGAATAGATTTGATTCAGAAATACCCTTATAAAATACATACAGAAGTGAACAGTTGACATGAGTATAAATTCAGCAAATGCTTGAGATTGGGAAAGATATACCCCAAAATAATCATAATCCTAGCCTTACAATAATGAAAAAAAAGCTGCATGAGTAAACAAGCACCTTTCTTTGCTTCATACTTCCAACAGCTAAATCGACAGGTTATATAAGATATTTCCCTATGTTTGCTTTTTGTTCATGTGATTTCCAAGCCTGTAAGCATATCAGTAAATTATTTTATTGAACCTGATGTGAATATTAGAAGATCATATTTGGAAATTTGCAACGCCTTTTACAAGCAAGGATTTGATAAAACCTAGAGGAGTTAAGCAGCGTTAGTTACACTGTGTCGTGTTTGCATCCTCTTCTGAGGAGAACCTGATTTCCCTGTCTTCATAATTCTCTCCCACTGCCTTCCAAACAATAATTTTTTAAAGCAGCAGGATCTCTGTTAACACAGTAGTGTTAATGTGTTTCCACATAATCTTCTGTAAGATTGAGAAATTACCTCTTCTTTTTATTTGCCATTCTAGTATTGTAGCAAAGTCTCAGATGCTGCAAACACTCCCCAAAAATGTACTGAACAAAGATGATATGAATCTGCTAAGTCGGGTTAGGTACTGGCTACACATTATTATTGAATAATCTAAGAACTTCTTTTTTTGCATGGGTACAGCATTTCAGCAAGAGTATTTTAGAACTCAGGCTATTTCCAGTGTCAGAAATTGTTACAAATGTATAGCTAAATTTGTAGATTTCCTTAAATCCCTAAAAAGTGGAATTCATGACACAGTTTCAGCCTTACAGGCCTTTCCTCCTACTCCCTTTCTCCTCAGAAAAATCTAGAAAAAATTCAAACAGGTTAATGTTTTCTGGCAGAGCTGGTTTAGGATTAGGGGTTGAATATATAACAATAAAGACTCAAAATGTGGAAAATTCAACAAATCTCAATAAAGAATATCAGAATCACAGTTTGGGTAGGGTTGGAATAGACTTCTGGATATCATCTAGTCCAATCCCCCTGCTAAAGCAGGTTCACCTGGAGAAGGTTGCACAGGAAAGTGTACAGGCACGTTTTGAATATCTCCAGAGAAGGAGACTCTACAAACGCCCTGGGCAGCCTGTTCCAGTGCTCTGACAACCTTGAAGTAAACAATTTCCAACTTCCTGTGCTCCAGTCTGCCAGTTCCCCCAGTGATCATGGATCGGGGCCCCTGGAGGGAGGTGACTGTCCCACTCTAGTCCACACTGATGAGGCCCCATCTTGAGTACTATGCACTGTTTGGGGCGGTGCAGTATAAAGAGGATATCAATCTACTGGAGAATGCCCAGAGAAGGGCCACAAAGTTGGTGAAGGGTCTAGAGGGGAAATCATATGAGAAGCAGCTGAAGTCACTTAGTCTGTTCAGCCTGGAGGAGACTGAGGGGGTTTACATCGCAGTTTACTCCTTCTTCCCTCCTTGACTGAGGGAAAGTCTTCCTTTCTCCAAACTTTCTTCTCTCCAGGATCTGGGATTCCTGAGGGCCAGACTTGAATATTATTGTACAAAAAATTCAGTATGTTAATAAGTAATCTTATTATTTCTTTTTTAAAGGAAATGAAATCTAACATTAGTAATTACTTTCTTTACCTGTTAAGCCATCTTTGCTACTAAAATGTAGACTGATAGGCAATAATATATTTGTGGTTGTAGTAGTTTTTCTTTAACTGTCTCTGAGGAATGCATACAAAATACTACGCTCCCTTCTGTTTGGTCAGAAGAAGAGGATGGATAATTCTATTTAAAAAAAGGAAATTGAAATGGCGTAATTGGAATTACTGTGTACAACTGCCTTTGCTGAAATAAAGCTGCTAATTGTTTACTGTTCTATAGACTGTGCATTCTTTCAGTTAATAGCAAAAAGTGCCCTTTATGAAAGATTATCTGTATTAATGAAAATGCAGTCTGGAAATGATGACATAACCACCCATCACCATAAAAGATATACATTAAAATCCTGAATCGGGGTTTGTTGAGCTAAAAAGATTCTTGGTCTACAAAAAAAAATGAAAGCTACAGCACACAACTGGACTTTTGGTCTCTGTGTCCATTAAGCAACGTTTAAAGTTTAAGAATTAAGCTATTAAATGTCCTCTGAACAATCTTATCAGTTTGATAGCCATATAGTATACTGAAGTAGTTAATAGGGAGTTGAGAGAGTGCTTTACAACATTAAAAAAGGATTTATGTGCCTGATGAAGCACTGCTGCAGAAGTCCTTATTGCTCTTCTGAATGTGGATTGGCATGAAAAGAAAAGAATTCCTCCCTTGTTCTTAATATTTCATTAATTGAAAAACACCAATCTTTCTTTGCTTTCATTAAGTGTGGAAAAGCTTCATTAATACAAAAAACACTATAAGTTTCTGCACCCTTATAACAGCTCTCCCATGACAGCAATAGTGACATATCAACAATCAGTATTCTGCATCCTGCATTCTGCATTCTGCTTTCAAGCAAGCCTCATAGTTCAGACGGGGGCAGTAAAAGCTTACACTATCCCTTTAAAGCTTTCTTGATGTCTTTTGGCATTCTTTGATAATTACAGCTTTCACTGTAAGCACTGTACTGAAGGCATTGTGCTGTAATTGAATCTTGTGGAATGATTTGTGATCAGTGTAAATGTCACCTTTTAAACAACTAAACTGGAGAACATTTAACTTTCCTTTTAGAATACAAACACAACTAGAACAAATATGCAATTAACTATCAAAATAAAATACTGGTCTGGGAGATTTGTATATAGCAATAACTCTGTCCCTCCCCATTTCCAAACTCCCTATAAAGTCTCCACATCAACAACAGATTACATTCAGATATTTTTTGCTGCTGTAAAAGGTATGCATAACAGAGGAAAAATATTAAGTATAGCTTTTTAAGAGCTGAAGATACAAAATCTGTAAGAGACAACTATCTAAAATATTGATGCTGTATGCACGTAGGTAATTCCTCAACAGGTATGAAACATACTGAATGAGGATTTGCCAGTAAGATAGAAAGGACTGAGCAGATGTGCTTTGTACCAAATGATTTTCATATTTCAATGTGACAAAATAGATGAGCCACATAGAGCTTAATTTCAGTTGCAAATTGCAAGTTGGAATAAGTTCCAGAATAGTAAACAATTAGCTGCTTTATTTTCTTTTTAATAAGACTAAATTACCAGATAATATCTACTGGCATCTACTTGGCTAATAAAAATCTGTTTAATAGGATTTGCCATTTTTCTAGTTGCTATCATGATCAGCTTTGCATTTTGATTATCTTTAAACTTTGCCTCAATTTTCTCATAGAAAAGCTCTCAGTAGTAATTGCTTTAACATTTATTCCAGGTCAAGTGGTTAAGTATGAATAATGATGTGTCAAAAATGTACAGTAGTGCTGTCAATAGAGCAATTACCATTTAGCTAGAGATTATTATGGCACAAGAGCACATTAACTGGGCACAGTAAACAGAACAACAAAGAAGGAAGGGGCAACAGGACCAAACTGTTTTCAAAACCTGCCAGTGTTATACAGTGTGTGTTACATAAGAGCAATTAACTCCTCAATCAGCTTCACTCGGCAGCATTGGATTAGAATTTTTCCAAGTAGAACAAGAAGTTATAAACTTATTTCTAGATCATTGACTTAAATTTTAAAAATATTCTCACAATGCCTTTATTTTCCCTTGCACATTTTGAATTGCAGTGATCACCAACTGGCATTCTGCTTAAAGCTTCCCAAAATCTCTAGGAAGCCCACTAATAAAATGACAGCACCTGTCTGCCTCTGATCATTGGTGGTGGCATATAAGCTAAGATATTTTTTTTATTCATACGATTTTTATAAGAAGAGTGTTCTGATTTGATGTCAATTTGCAATGTAATACATTACTGACTAATCTGAAAAAAAAATTTAACAGCAAGTAGCAGGTTGAGATGTGGTTTTATACAGCCTCCAATAGCTAGCAATCATTTTGGCATTGTTCCTTTAATTACAGCAGCATAAAAACTATAAAGTTCTGCCTACAAAACTATTTGTTCAGGTATATCTTTAAATAGACCTCTAATCCTGTTAAACACATGAAAATTGCAGCCTGGCAGAGCACAGAAGTGTGACCTCTCAAGAACTGTCTCCTGCAAGAGCAAAAGCCATCTGTACTATCCAGTCTGCTCATGTTGGCTCAAGAACTAAGTTGTCTCTAGAAACTCTCAAGTTAAAAAGGTACGTGCCATATAGCCTCCAACTTGAAGTATTCAAAATGAATCTTGCAAAAAAATAGATATGTAAATTCTTGCTTGCTGCATATGTTATTATTCTAACTCCTCCTGTGCTCGACATGGGACGGTTACGAGATAATCCTAATTATTAAGCATTGCTTCATTTGCCTCCGAGTGGTAATTAGAAAACTTTCTTAAGTTCCACTACAGTTCAGTCTACATAGAAGCAGGAAAGCACTCCTTTCTCTGAGAAATTTGTGTTTCACAGTCAGATGATACTAAACTTCAACATGGAGATGGCAACACAATTCTAGTAGCTCATCTCTCCACACCCATTATTTCCATAGCTAAACAGAACTTAAGAGCTATGTTATATTCTTGTAAAAAGAGCTGACAGTGGACATCACTTCCAGATGAAGTCTTTATTGAATATGTAATGCCTGAGAAATATTCTGTCTTTCAGCTCCATGTTCTGAAAGTATGGATTTTTCTCCCTCTATTCAATCACAAAGTATTTTAGTCAGCCTCCACTGCCAAAAAACCACCAAAAACAAAAAAAACCCCACGTCACTTTGTCAAGATGGAGTATTACACATGAGTTTACTACATTTTTGAGATGAGGGAAGATATTAAATCTTTATTTCTACCTATGCTTCATTGAACTGTAGTAACCAATATTTTTATCTTAAGTAAATATTAAAATTTCAGGCCTTGATGATGCCATTCACCCAGTTCTTCAAGGAATGCTTATAGTGATGTGAAAGCAAACTTTTCACTGCAAATAAACTGAAAACTTGAGTTTCCCCTGCTCCCATGCCCTTATAGTCTCCTGTGAAATATTTTCTGAATGTGTCTCAAAGAATATGAAGTCTTCCTTCAGCCCTCATGAATTGCCCATACACTTACTGTGTTTTTCACAGAGTGTCTGTAATAAGCACCCAGATCTAATAACAAGAATTTTCAAAAATCAAGCAGCCCCACATGCTGTCTTTTGAAAAGTAATTACTACTGAAGCCCACTAAGCTTGAACAGATTGCTAATACATCCAACACAATGAAAACTGAGGCAATAAGATGTAAATGTATGAAAATTTAAAAATAATTTTTATGTGCCTGTATACTGTAAATCAACGAGTGTCAATAAATAGAAATTTGTTTCCACTTGTTTTACAGACTTCTCTGATTACAATTTTTCCTCTACTAAGAAAGACTGTCAACCAGTCTACTATAACCTTCAGGATTGTTAAAGGATGGAATGCATTTGTCCACAGTCTTTATAAATAATTTGAAAGACCGAGTAGCTTCTAACAGCTAAAACACTAGAGAATATGACCACTGATTCACTTTCAGGACTGAAATGCTCATAAGCCTGTGCAAAACATGAGAAGGCACAAGGTGTAATTTAAAGAGCAGCTACAAAACATTATTCTACCCCATGTATCCTGTACCTAACATCAGCCCATGTAGATAGGTTATGTAAGTGATAACAGAGATTAATTTGGAGCTCTTTGGAATTCACTTAAGACTTTTTGTGGCTTGCCTCACAAAAGGTAGAGAGACAGATTTAATTCTATTGATTGAAAATCAACTTAAGTTATTTTGATTGAGTTTAATTATTGTGATCTGCATGATTAAAATATAAAAAAATGTCCCAAGCCTTGCAGCGTCTACTATGAAGAAACAAAACAGGAACAGTACTGGCAGAGATAGGGCCAGCTTTAAGAAGACCTGAGGAGTTCTGAAGGAATATCCAATAGAGATGATCAGGGTAGCCAAAAGATAAAAAAGAAAACAGTTCTTTAGAAACAAAAAAAAAATAGATAAATTGCAAGTTTTAAACTAGTAATAACAGGAAATAATTAGACAGTAATAGGAGAAAATACAGTCTTCGAAACAGACTTCCATGTTACTAATCCTACATAAATCAATGGGAAAATTTGTGCACTAGATGTTTCTACAGGTACTCAAGCACTTGCCTATGCCTTACAACCATCCTTCTTTTTATTGGAGGGATTCCTATAAGGTCCCTTTTGATTCAAATTATTCTACGATTCTACGATTCAGTGCCTTATTGCAGACATCTGATGTTTCACATCAACAGTGATAGGTTATAACCCAAGAGATCAAAAGAATATTGAACTACTGACTTACTGTCCTAATAAACTGTCCGATTTAAATACAAACACGAATTATAGTACAAAAACAGAAAAATGCATGACCATGGTTAATTAGAGCAACAGAAGTAAAATATTATGCTATATAAAGTAGCTGCTTGCCCCACTTTATGATTTGGAACAAATACATACTCTGTGTGGTGACAAACCCATCCTATCAATTTGTTAACATTTTTGCACTCAAAATATACAGGATATGCTTAAAATACTTAAAGTTGCACACATTTGCCTCTGGATAGTTTAATTCATGTTCAGTGGGGAGAAAAATGAGAAGCAAGAATAGACTAGAAGCTAAAATAAAAGATGAAAAGTTCGTTAAGTTTGTGTAACACTATAAAGCAAAGCAGTCTGGTACAATAATTAATTGGCTTAGAGTTATTCTTTTTTTTTAGGTACTAACTCAAAATGGCATGGATGATATCACAAAAAATACTTAGAAACTCACATGAAAAAAGTTATTTGAATACAATATGTTGATTTGTATTTTTATTTTGAACAAACTTTTTTTTCTGAAACAACATATTTATTTGCATATATTTACATGTAAAGATTTTTCCTCCTGGGAATTTGTTTTGCATCCTTCTGAAATAGGTTTCACTTGGAAGCAGTGAACAAACAGGATGTCAAAAAATTTCAGTTATTTGTATTTTATTGAACCTCTGATAGTTATTTCAATATTAACCCTTGCCTTTCCCCCTCCCAATCTCAAAATCTAATACAATAAGAGCCTGTATTTATGTTACTCAAAATCAATCAGGACTATGTATAAATTAAACGAACACTGATGGCAATTAGAACAAGAAAAATGTACTGGATTACATTAAAAAGATTCGGCTAATCAATTTTAATTAAGAATAGCATGTTAGATTCTACTGTATGTTTCACATTTTACTAAACAGAAAATGTTTTACAGTAAAACCTTTGGTAATATCAAACCCGAAGACCAAACTTTTATCCTTAACAAAATGCCTTACACATATTACTTTATTTCTACTCTCAAATACATTAATAAAGAAGTATATGAAAAATTCAGTAAATGAAAAAATTAAAAGCAAACATATGCCAATGTGAAAAGGTTGCAGAAAGGAAGTCATATAATGTTTCCAGATGTTATTCTTTTATGTTGCCTGCCTGTATTTTGCTGTGTGCTAAGTACTTTGCAAATATACAAGAAAAATCAGGCCTTGTATAATACAGGAATCAGAATTAATAATGTAGGTAACAAAAACTGAAGCAGAAAGGACATATTAAAGTGTTTGGTGGATGTTCATGTAGGTGCAGTGGTGATGGAGAAGGCTCGGGAAGCCAAATAAAGCTGAAAAAGGTCTTGAAAGTTCTGAGAGTTCATGAGAACAAAAGATGAGAAACTCCAGTGGAGATAATTTAGACTTTTATGAATCTTTAACTCACATTGCAATTTGGGATAGCCACATAAAGAATTAGAAAAATGAGGTAATTTCAGGTGTTCTTATAGCACAATAGAGACCAAGAAATGTTTAAAATATTGACTTTGAGATACTTTATGCTGGGACATCTACTCCAGATTCCTCTCTAGTATTCATTGAAAAAAAAAAAAACCCAAACCACAAACCTCAATATCCCTAAATAGCTATAAGTAGAAAATTAATAAAAAAAATCTACCAGAAAACTCTCAGTCATTATTCCAAAACCTAAAGAGTGAAAAGCACTGTAAAGTTATCCCATTTTATCCTATCAGTGTAATTGCAGGTGCCATTCTTTCAGAAAGCCCTAATCCTTAAAAGAAATAAAGAATGGATTAAGTTTTTCATTAAGCCATTTGCTTTTTACAATTCAATTGAAGTCAATTTCAGAGATTTTAAATGTTGATTATGATTGTTGACCTAGGCTAAATCTAACAAGCAGTCATTGCCTTTTAGGTCAATCATCACATTGAAGGAAATTACAGCGATGAATCACATTTAAATAAATACTCTGTATCACGCAAAACCAAATATGATAATATTTGTCTCATGTTCAAAAGTTAAAAATTCAGTACCAATATCCTTTTTTTTTTGGATTTCTCCCAGATTAGGCAGTAGGATTGGATATGCTGTTCTTTCATTAAAACTAATTTCTCATCACTCTCAGATTCATATGTTTACAAAACAGTAATGTCTACCCACAGGATGCCTCTAAATGTCTAGACTATTGCACTTTTTCTTGCGTTTATCTTCTCTGCACACTTTTGTATACCATAGGATCACAGAATCCTTCAGGTGATAAAGGACCTCAGTAGGTCTCCAGTTCAGCTCAAAGAAGGGCCTACACTGATTTTACACTAGATTGCTCGAGGCTTTGTCTAGTCAGGCCAGAGCTCCCACAGGCCATCTAGGTCAATACTTTATTATTTTTCTAGAGGAAACTTTTTTTTCTCTGGTCAAAGCCCGCCCTACTTCAGTTTATGGCTCTTTTTTATCATCCTGCCTTGCACTGCAGTGAAGAGGTTGGCTCAGTTTCTGACTAACAATCTTGTAGGTATGGACAGGTTACTACTACCAAAGCCATTTCTTCTCCAGGCTCAAACAGGCCTAGTTCTCAGACTTTTCTCATAGTATCTTTAAAATCAAATCTTTATTTTCTTTAAATCTGCATACAGCCTGTCCTTGTGTTCATACACACAAATAACTAATGGCATAAAATCTAAAATATATAAATAAAATTGAAAAATACCATATTAAAGTATTTCTCTATGGAAGATGGAGAGCACTACTTCAAAATTCTAAATTCTGTTTGTAAAATCAGTGGTTATACATAGTTCATGACTGCTTCCTAATTTTCTCATTTAGGTTATCGAATCACTAACAAACTAATGTCTATTCATCAGCCAGGCATACATGTGTTTGAATCACCCTCCCTTTTGATGACTAGTGGAAGAACAATTTAAGAGCACTTGTGATTAGAAACATTTCTCAAATTCTTTTCCAACTGTCATTAAGATGCTAGATCATTAGGGAGAAAGAGAGAGCACTATTTGTGGCAATGTTTTCAGGATTCAACAAAATCTGATAATCTCACAGGAAGTCTCCTCAAACACAGGAATTGTTTATAGAATATTTGCATCATTTTGGCACTAAAGCTTAAACCTAATATCACTACTCATACAAAAAATAAACTCTAAATACATTATTTCTGAAAAAAATAAAACCATTCATTAGATCAGGAACAAAGAAATGAATCGAGTAGCAGGTCAAGATGCAAACCATTGTGCACAAGGTCAGAATATGTGTTCAGCCTTGGTGCATTTTTCCGATAGACTAACAAGATCTCACAATGCATACACTGAATGCATTGTGTCAAGTACCTTGAATTTGGAAAACTTCCCAGATTATGCATCTGCCCTTTTAGCTTGTGCTACATAGTATGAATCTATAAAGAAGACAATAAAAGGATGAAGCTAGAGGGCCAGGACTATGTTATCTTCCGCCTAACATTTTCAAGAAGAATAAAAACATACCAGCTTGCAGCTTGTAATAAAGAAAGAACAGAGAAAAGCTTTGAACATAATATTAAAACTCTATTTAAAATTCAACGCATCCAACCTTGGCAGGTGAAGAATCAAGTTATTTCACCTTCTGTTTTTGACAGGTTTTTTCACATTTCACTTTTAAACAGCAATTTAGAAATTGTTTGACCCTTTCCAGTCAGGCATGCCATTCAGTAATATGAACTGGAATGCATACTCTGATCGGAAAAGACTTTTGTTGTGAAAAAGCTAAATCAAATAAGGAATTAAACATTTTAGTTCTTGCTAAGTGATAGTAGCAGATTATAATCAGGAAATGTTCCTTAAATCTTCCTCAAATGTAAATGGAAATCTCATTTTCTATAGTCTAAGTCCACTTTTGTGATTATTAAGTGCTGCATTAGCTTCACAATATTTCAAAAAGTTCCTTACCTTGCCAACAAATTAATTTGATTATGGAAAGCGTAAAAGTATAGTTTGCAATGTGGTTTATTTTTATTTTCAAGAATCAAAACTCCCAAGATGGGTATTTTACTAGGATGGGCAACATGATTTCTGTTCACATAAAAAATAATAGTTTTAACAACTCTGCTTATTTTTTAATTTTAATTGAGATTCAGACATTAGTCATACTACTGTTTCAGCTTGCTGGGTCTAGATAGCTACAACTTTGGTTTAGGTTTACAATTGCTAGTAATGATTTCAAATGATCATGCACAGGCTTCAAAATGTTCCTTCAGGAAAATAAGAATTGTCTATTTGTTCATATTTGTAGTCTGGGAATGGTATTATCTCTCATTATTCACATATTTATTATATATACACCTTTTCAGTATCAGAATGCAGTTTGGAAATTGCATACAAGTAAAACCTTTTGTATCTGCTCATAATTCCACGGTCTATACTGGTAGCTAAGGATAAGAAGAGTATCTAGATGCTATGAAAAGAAAAGCTACATGAGTAGAAATACGCAGTTCTAACCGAAGGGCAAACACGGGACTGGCAGCAGGCTTTTGTCTGTGTTTTGCAAAGTATTGAATACACAGTTAGCATCTATTGCAAATGCAGCAGCTACTAATGTTTCTTAAATCATGATTCAACACTTCCTGGATATGCTCCTGGAAATGACTTTGTGGAGACATATGCTTGTAGTCATATAAACTTACTTGTGGTACTGGGACCTTACATCTAAATAGATGATTGCAACTCAACAGATTTAAACAAGGACATTAGCACAACAAAAGAATTTCTACATATCTGTTGGATTATACAATGCAGGTAAGCAAAATTGAAATATTTAAAACAATTGTTGGAGAAGAGGAATAGCAGAACAAAGCAACATTTCATAATTGCACTGAAGTACCATGTTACCATGAGACAAAAATGTTACCATTTTCCTTACAAATCTACTGCATCTTCTTCAGAAAAAGCTCTTAAAACACTACTTAGAAACTGTAACCTTGTAGATTTTATGAAACATTAATTAAGCCCCTATTGTGCTTCTAAAGAATGAATAGACTATACAATAAATCTAAACCACTAAAATCAGAATTTAAGGAGAGAGCAACGTTAAAGCATCCACTTAAAAGGTTGTATTTTCACGCCAATTATACTAAAGCAGAGTTATTTTTTGAAGTGGGTTTTGCACTATTTTTCTTAGAATCTCTGCCAAGTCCAGACATTGTGAAGTAGAATGAGATTACTTAAAATAGTGCATTGCTTTTATCAGCACCTATGAAACTTGGCAGTCATCATCTCTCTACTGTAAATACAATGCAGCAAATACGTGCGAGTCATTTACTGTAGCTATATTGCTTCTGCTAATGTACAGTGTAAATGATTTAACAATTACTATGAACACTAGAGCCTTAGGGAGCAGTTGTCTAACATGTTTCCCTCCAATCATAGGCATCTATCTTCCTCTTGATGTGTTGGGAGCTTTAAGCTGATGCATCCTGACCCAGAACTGATCCTGTGGCTCACCTGTGGAAAACCGTACACATCAACCGGAAAACAAACCCCCTAAATTAGAGAGATAACTCTTATGTAGTTATGAAGCTTCAATTATCAGCAGAAGTCTGCAAGGGGGAAAAAAAGCTTCCTGCATCTGCGGATCCCTTTCTCTTCCTCTGCTCTCAAATGTATTTAACTCCTTAAAGTGTTTTCAGATACCACTAATGGAGAAGAGGAGGTACAAGATACTGGCTGGTTTGTATGCCTATAACATACCAGGTATTTCTGCGATGCTTTGAAATAGAACTTTGTCCTGCTTTCCCCTTACCTATTGTTTTGCTCATAATGTCCTAGTTTTCCTCCCACAGAGACAAGGCTAAATGTGGTTCATATTTAATTATAAATGCTTACTTTTAAACAGCTTTGTAATTTAAGAAAAACTTACCCATATGCAAAAAACCAAAGTAGTTATACTAAGCAAAATACTGGAATATATTGTTCTATGACTATCAATGACAGTATATTAATAAAATTAAGTAGGTAAGCATACAAATTAAAACATTACTGCAATATTAATGTAAGGTATGTCTTTCACTACAAGTGAACGGTTTCTTTCTAAATTAACCTAAAACTGAAAGAAAAAAATTTCATAGTTTTCCATGGTATAAAATTGAAATCTGTGTTTCTTCAGATTTAGGACAACAAAAAGATTAATACATAATGTCAAAGAAAATTTATTATATACTACTTCCTTCTATGGGATATATTGCTTACTTCAATATACTGCATTTTAAAGTTTAAACAGAAAATCTCTTGAATTATGATGTTCATATAGAAAAAAGAAAAGGTGAGACCTGTTGACTTATCTGCAGAAAGAATCATCAGATCTTGAAGACCATGAGATTCTTGAGGCTGGTTTTCACAAAGATATGCAGCTAATTGCTTCCAGTTTGCTAAGCTTTAAATTGAATCTGGGTACCTCTGGCATAAGTAAATCTCAAAGAGCTTGTTGAAGATTTGATTTATTAAAGAAGGTAATTTTTAACTTGGAAATACGTATTCCGGAAATTTAGAAAGGGTGAATAATATGTATGTCTCTAAATCTCCTGAAGTACAGGAACTTCAGTTCATCCTGAGTGGAAGAAACAGTGCCAACATGGATCACCCAAGTCAGTGAGCCTAGTTCTCAAAGTTGCAAGCAACAAAATAAGATTCTCATATTTCCAAGTAAACCCATTTTTTCTACACGTTTTCAGAGTCCATAAATCTTTCTCAATGCCCTCTACTAAATGCAAGACCTGTAGGAAAGACTAAAAGCTACAAACATCCTATTGCACAAAAAGAGAGCAGGAAGGATTCAGGACATTGCCAATGTATAAATTTAATGCAACAGTTAATCTGTGAAATTCATCTCCTGGATAACTCCAGGGAATAGTGCCCATTTTACATTTTAGAAAAGATTATGATTTTAAAACAAAGGGTGCTTGAAAGAAAATAATCCTTGAAAGTCAAATCCAGTAAGTGCTTTAAAACTGAACAGACCATACAAGTCAAACATTCAACTAAATTGGGGATTCAACAGGAGCAACAGGGCAGCCTACATATGTTTCTTAGTTGTGGACTGTTCTGTGCTTGCAAGGCAACAAAACTTCATCCCAGTTCTTTTCTTACACCAAAAAAATGCATGAAGGAAAAAAAACCACCTTTGCCCTGCCCATGTAAATACAAATAAATAGCAGTGCAGTCTCTATTCAATCCCCTTTGGATGTATTAGTACCTTAGAAATCAAAAACTTCATAACGCAACTGCAAATATACATCTCTGAGAATTTTCCTACCTACTTCCTTAATCCCTTCTAAATCCTCATCAGACACCATCTAAAAACGGTTTGGTCTCTTGCACCTATTGCTCTATTTTAAGATTACAGGAACTTCTGAGATTCACTCCTTAGATGGGTTGGAACCTTCTAATTTCTGATCTAAACCTACTCACTGCAAATTTTACTTCCTTTGATGTTTTGACAATTTTGTCTTACTAATTTTTATCCTGTCTTAGTACATACTTGCCCCCAACATATGTCAGTGAAGAAATACTCTATCCCCTTTGCATTTCCGTTTATGTATGTTAAACAAATGGAGCTTTAAAAAATTCTGTTTTAAAACAGATTGCTTTTCTCTGCATCTCTTTCACATGCATGAGTCTCTGTACCTGCACACAACATCAGAAATTTGAAACATGCAATGATAGTTCCTTATTGCTATTGAAAAATACCTTCCTGAGGGATCTGGAATTGTTTAGGTTTTTTACAGATGCATCGTGCTGAAATTCAGAGTTACCGTCTAACTGGGTCCTAGTGTTTCTCCATCATTCAGCTACTGACCTTACAGCAGAAAAACATAGCTCAATTAAATGTTTTGGGTGGGAAGGGACGTTAAAGGTCATCTAGTTCCAACCTCCCTGCCAGGGGGAGGGACACCTTCCACTAGATTAGGTTGGTCAAAGCCACATCCAACCTGGCCTTGAATGACTCAAAGGATGGGGCTTACACGACTTCTCTGGGCAACCTGTTCCAGTGCCTTACTATCTTCACAGTAAAACATTTCTTCCTGATATCTAATCTAAATCTGCCCTCTTTCAACTTAAAACCATTACTCCTTATCCTATCGCTGCACTCCCTGATAAAAAGCCCCTCCACAGCTTTCCTGTACAAACCCTTTAAGTAGTGGAAGGTGGCTATAAGGTCTTCCTGGAGCCTTCTTTCATTGAGGCTGAACAAGCCCAACTCTCTCAGCCTCTCCTCCTATAGGAGGTGCTCCAGCACTCCGATCATCTTCATGGCCCTCCTCTGGTCTCTGTGTCCCTCCTTTGCTGAGAATTCCAAAACTGAACATAGATCTCTTTGATACAGAATGTCTATATATACATTCTGCTTCTGTAGTGTATCTGTACAAGATTAAAATATTTTCATTTGCAGCATCTGTCTGTTGATTCTGCTTAGTATTGACTTAAGACATTATCCTGCACCAAAACACATATATGTACAGAAGAGTAACTGATCCTTGGCTTCTTGAACCTTTCAATTTACTTTAATAAGAAACGAACAGCTGCATTGAAGGGAAGAGACTACAGGGTAAACACAGAAAATGCCCCATAAAACTGAGTTACAAGGGGTATCTTGCCTCCTTTATTAATGTGAAATTTAAAGTCTCCTGTTGCTGTCAAAAAAATTGTCTGAAATATAGGTAACTAGGGTGAATATACTAAAAGGCAGTCCAACACATATGTACCAAAACAGAATAAGATGCCTTCAGCAGGTAGCAGTGGTTGAAATGGGAATATCTGTGTGACAGTTTTACAGATGTTAAACAAAGGGAAAACTTTGATGGAGATTTCTTAGTCTGACCTATGAATATCATCGGATAATTTTAGGAAATTCCTGTTAAACTACGTCATATGCTAACTTGCTACAAAATTATTCCCTTATGAGATTTTTACAACATATAATAGCAGCAGGCCTCTTTTATCTGCCTGCAATGTAAATAAAAAATCTAGAGGAAAATCAGTGTGGGATTATTCTTTGTAAGCAGGAAGACAGTTAATAATATATTTTTAAGGCTTCCATACCTGAAATTAATATGACTTTAGGAATAATTCTGGGACAGGTGAACCGACTCAAATGGTAGTACGATGCTGTGTTTCGAAGAAATGTAGAATGTAATTTAAAAGTAATTTAATCCTTATAAAAGACAGTGAACAGTGACAAATTATAATGACAGTGTAATTCATCAGCTCTGTGTGCTAAAGTAACTGTCATGAGAAAAGCTGTCTTTATGCAAAAATTAAAATGATGCCATTGTTTTTACTGGAAATTCCTAAAACTGGTGAATATCAGACTAGGATCTCATAAGGATGGCAGTGCCCAAAAGAGGAACAGGAAAATGAAATAGGTGAAATCCCCACTAAGTTAGTGTAAAAAGGAGATGGAAAAAAATTGAGTGACGCTGAGTGTAAAAGCCTGGAAAAAAGATCAGCAGAAATCCAAGCAGAAGCAGCCTATGTGTCCTTGAGGTACAAGAGAAGTGTTTGTGAATAAAGCCTAGGAAAGGAAGATGGAGAAATTCTCTGAAAGGCAAATGATTAATATGCTTTCTTTTTTTCTTAATTTAGCTTATCATTTGTCTATAGTGTTCCAAGATTTGTGGAATGCTATATAAAAGTTATTGCTAATATAACAACAATAACAACAACAACAACATGATTATTCCCTAGTAGAAATAAGTTACAGATTTGCAAGGTAGTAGCCTTCAGGTATGCTACTCTGAGGCCACCACTTTTTCACTTGAGAAGTCAAATCCCTGTGCATGTAAGAGCAAATATAAACCTGTGAAGAGCTGTTAATTTTCTAACAAAACCAAATAAGAAAAATCCTTTCCACAGAAAGTTCTTCAAACATGATTCGGACCTTTTAGGTAAGGTTGAGGACCATAGGCAGCATGTGGCAGCTGTTTACATAGAGTAGTTACTATGCCCCAAGGCAGTCATCCAGACCTTAAGGTGGTGACTATTGCAATTGCTGTGCTAGCAACTTGTAAAGATGTCCTTACTTTAGGTAACGTTTTCCAGCAACCATCCTAAAAACATCCCTATGGAAAGAAGAAACCTAATCTAACAAAACAAGGACTTTAGTCAAAATGATCATACTAAGAAAGAAAATTTCATACTGCTATAAGATATTTCTCTGTACTGATAAAGTTAACATTTTTGGTTTAGATTAAAAAAGTCAACAGAGTTTTTTCTTGAATTATCTTAACAAATAAATACTTGAGACAGAATCAAAAGTCTACTCAAAATCTCCTTGTCCCTAGCATTGAAGTAGGTATCAAAAGCAGAAAAAAATATTAAATTATTATTAAATATATTAAATATAGAATACACTGCCCACCTTTGATATGTAAAAATATATATCTTAACAAAAAGTATGAGCTGGTTACTCAGGAACAGCAATCCATACTGTGGAATGCAATGAATAATCTTAACATAAATAACTACAACCTTTGAAACATATGAAGGAAAATCCAGACTAGAATCAGAAATACATGTCCTGCATTGACAGATGTTGTAGATAAGCAAAACCAGTTTTACAGCATCTTTTAAAGCTACAATCTCTTGATCCTACCTTTTTTTCAAAAGCTATTTCAGAAGCTACCTTTTAAAGCAAACAAATTTCAAGTCATTGTGATGTGACAGTTTTTCTATTTGCACTGCCTAATTTTCAATGTGTTCATTGAACAGCTTTGACCCTGAATGTATTTAGTGAAGCTCTAATTTTTGTAATTCTCCAGAGAAAAAGTTCATTTGTATCCCAGCCAAAATATTCAAGTTTTAGAACCTTGTATCACAACTGTTACGGGCCATGATGTAGGACAGGGAATAGCTGATTGTAAGAAAGATACGTCTTTATGAGGTAGGTGTATTATTTGAAATTAGATATGACCAACAGCAGAAACTATTCCAATAAATTTAAGTACTTCATAGTATGTGTGAAGACAAAACTTCTAGGATTCAGAAATGTTTAAAAAAATTATTATCATCATAAAAACTTCTGAATTACAAAAAGAGTCTGAGGTAAAGACCCAGTCTGCTGCTGATAGGCTTTCAGTATCTGGTATGTAAACTTCACAGGTCTAGATGAGGTTTGTAAGAACTCTTAAAAAATTTTAAAGACAAACACCTCAGAAAGGTTACAGCCAGACAACTAGAAAACCTCGCTAGGTTTAAGTGTTTGCACATGTAGCAGAGCAAGATTTGCAATCCAGGATGCTCTCCTCAAATTAGAAGCATGAATCACTCCTTTCAGAAGCAGAACAGGAATTGCTTCTTTCATTTAAAATACTCCCCAAAGAGGAGCAAATTATAGTATTAATATTCCCTTTCTCCCTCTCATATGTCCCTAACTAACCAACTGACTAACAACCACCAAAATACGGTGAGCCTATATTTTAGCCTGAACTCCAACTCACGTTTTCTCCTTGAAGGAGAGTAGCCAAATCATTACAGGGCATGCCTTTTCTCTCTGTATAGAAAACAGCAAAACAAAAGATGAAGAAAAAGAAGGGTATGATTTTGTAGGTCACTCATTTGAGTAATTCCTTGTTTGTTTTTCTGTGTTCTCAAGACAATTTAATCATTTTACATTAAATAATCACTGGATGATATACAAAGACTGGAAACCCAAGATTACTTTTCCATCTCCCAATTACTCTCTTACATAACTCCTAACTCATGCTCCTTCTCTGTGACACAGTTTCCATGAATTATTTTCTGCACAGTGACACAGCAGATAAAGAGTTCTACCAGTACACCTATCAGCCTGCCAGTCTAAGACCTCAGAACCTTGTGGTCCTCCCATCTAAAGAAACAATTATGATTAATTATTTAATCATTTTCTGCCAGAAAGGAAGAGGGAGGAAGTACTCGTTTGACTCGTATATCCTAGTGTCTTTTATATTTGAAGTGGTCATGATTGGCTGTGAGTCCAATCACACCAGTATGAGTTAGGCTTGCAGTAGCGTAGCTATCATTAATTTATCATTTACTAAGCTCTGACAACTCCAGATTCCCTACTTCCTACTTATTCCAATCTATCCTGGCCTATGTGCAACTATGTGATTATAGCTGCTAGTAACTGGAAACAGAGGGCCAGAGGAAGCTAGAGGAGGAAAGAAAAGTTTTGTTCTGAGTCCAAAACAGCTCTTGGATGCTTAGCTCATCACAAAGAGGATATACCATACAAAAAAGGGTACCAAATGAAAGGTAAAAATAAACTTAAAAAAACCCCAAAATATGCTTTCTATGAAAAGATAAAATCATGTATTTATGTACATGTTCTCTCATACATGAAGTAAAAAACATAATGCCACAGAATTGACCTAGAGCAATATGAACAAAGAGAAGCGACACCTAAGAGGCATTTTTACAAAATGATGGCATAACAAAAAGTAGTAGTAGTGTAACATATTACCTAGTTATGAACTACGCAGGAAGGACAGATTAAACTGAAGAATAAAAATTTCCATACAGTGTCATTAATCTTAAAAAAATACATTAGTAATCTCACTGCAAACTCATAGTTCTGTTGTACAGGACAAAACATTTTCTTTAACCAACTCTTCAGCACTTCATTGTTTTTGTACTGATCCCCATCATCTCCACATTTACTAACAGCTTCTGATGAGGCAATACATCAAATGTTGTGCTGAAGTCCCTACAGATCCTATCTATCAAATTTTCCTTACTACTCCCTAGGGGCTCAACAGTTCTCTTGGGGTGGGAGGTGGGGGTGGTGAAAATCTGGGAAAGACTGTTTATATTGAAGCTATAACGCATTTTATCCCATCCTTAGTTGATGCTCATGTATGGTTGAATTGTTCTTCCCTATTCTTTAAAGCTTTCCAGGTTAAGCAATTTCTCCTTTTCCTTGACTTTCTGAGATTTATGTGTAAGTACTTCTCTTTCTTATATTTATATTGGTAAGTTTACAAACTACCCAGTTTGTGGAGCCAGGGACAGCTGAGAAAACCTATGCAAACACAAGTATTCTTTATGCAGCTAGCTGTGGCATAGTTAAAAAGATACATGTACTAGGCACAAACCAATGATCTCTGCTGGACTCTACTGGTTTTGTGCAGAGTCCACCCAGTAACACCTGCATCGTGGACTGCCCCTGCATATTTTTCAATGCTATATTGATTGAGGAAAAAAGAATGCAGCAATATTGTATTTGACTCTGCATTAGCTCCATGCTACTTTTAAACCAGGAAGTTTAATGCCATTCCTAAAATAATAAACTTTAATAAGTAAGGGTGCTATGTAAGGAATGCACTGGGAGGAAACTTCCAAGCTGGTGGCCAGAAAAAATATTCTTTGGTTATCTGAGCCATTCCAGCCCAGCAGTAATTCAGATAATGGAAGCTGTGACTGAAATATTTACTTTTCTCCAGTCATACTGTATGAGATCAAATATAATAAATTCATTAAAAACCCTTGTAATGGAGCTGCTATTTCCCTCCATATTTTTCCTGTTCTTTTAGTACTGTGCATGAGCGATTTTTCTCCCTAAACAATATTTATTAAACTTTTGTTTGCTGTTACTTCAAATTTAGCATCATTAATACCACATGAATGTATTGGGGTGGATTTTTCCTTAGCTTGAAAGTGATTTTTCTAATTACAATTTTAAAATAATTTAAATAATCTTTCTATAATGTCCTTTTATAGACTTTAAGGTAGTGGGCTTTGACTTATTGTTTCATATATTTGCATACATCACAATAAAGGGGGATGAGAAGACACCTCAAATACATTAATGAATGTGGAATACAATGGAAACAATCAGTAAGAGTTGTTTGTAACTGCTAAATTAGTGTGTGTTTGTCATTCTGTAAGGCCTCTGAGGCTTTTCAGTAGTGGGGAGAGAATACCAGATGACATGCACATCAGTATGAGATTTCATTAATCCTTAATGACAAACGCATTAAAAAAGTTAGGATGATTTAGTGAAAAATATATAATATAATAGTGCTCTGTTGAGGTGGATCAACTGTTTGCCAACAGGTCGCAACACACATTCTTCAGTCTAAATGCATAGGTGAACTGTTAACCATAACAACCAAATGATAACCATACCAAAAAGCATCCTAGAAAGGAAACAAGATGTGTCAAGGTTGTCTGGAAAGAAAGGAGTTTCTTGAGATGCAGAACATTTGAAGTAAGAGAAAGAACAATACATAAACCAGGATAGGGCTTCTGGGGAAAAGAGTAAGTAAAAAGACCCATGATTTTATAAAAGATATCTTCTTTAGTTGGAGGAAAATTCATGGAATAGAAAACCAAATACCAACTGGGATGTTCAGGAAAGAAAAATCAGGGATAGTCCAGGCATTCTCATAAGTCAACAGAAAAAAACCAGGGTCAGAAAACTTAACTACAACTCACATGAATATAGGAGAAGACATCAGAAAAACAGTGAACAATTTTTGTAAGCCTGTTCTATATTCCAGTATTATCAACAGTTAATAAAGGAATTCTAGGTCTATTGAGTTATTAAACTTGGAATATGAACTATTCTATGGTTCCCTGGCCAACTGGAATATTCCAAGTTAGTGTTTCTACACAGATGACTACTTCTACTTTGTGGGTCCCAGTTAGACTTAGATGAATACACGTATATTAAAAAAAGGGGCAACTTTGTCCAAACCAGAACTGTTTATTGTCAGGCTTGTTCAGACCCACAAATCAAACCATTAAGTCTGCACATGTCAGTGAGTGACCTCTGTAGGGAGCACTTTTCCTCACAAACATTCTATAGCACAAGAAGCCATGTGTTTTGGGGAACAGAGAGGAGGCAAGTAACCTCTTGCATCTCACAGGCAGAAAGACTTTATGTGAAAGGACGCACAGCTTAGTCCCTGTAACTCAGCTGGACATAAGAAATGTTAGCAGGGTTTCAGGTAAGCATGTCTATGGAGCAATCTAGTTCCCAGTGTGGCACCTGGCTCCTTTGAGAGGCAAGACACAAATGTAGGTCTGTAATAACAATATTGCCACAAAACCACCCATGCTTCAAGAGAAGAAAGTGATTTCACATTATATCTTTGAGATGTAACAGTAGAAATTATCCTGAGAGTTACAAACTTCACAGAATTTAGCATTCTAACTTGGGATAAACAACTAATAAATAACTATTAATATTAACAGTGTATCTATTACTTCTTTTTATCTTTCAAGCTTTCCATAAAACAACAGCTTTCCTTTTCATGTAAATCTATACATTACATGAGCTGTATTTTAGGTAGATTTTGGGGTTTTATCTGTTTAGTAAATATTAATATTTAAATAGTATTAAATGAAGACATAGTGGAAAGATGCACTATTTAGATAAATTCTGTGAAGATCTTGGTATATGCTAGCACTTCACCCACTCTGTAACTGCAAAATACAAAAATACGCAACAACAGAAAATAATTCAAGAACACAGTCATACACTTGAGCACGGCCTGGAAAGGATAAGGAAGTGAAGATGTTAAATGTTCTCTGATCTCTCCCTCTCTCTCTCTCTCTCTCTGGTATCTTACCTAAAGGATCATTGAGATCTATAAGCTGTTTCTAATTAGTTGCTAATGACCTGAGAGTTGTGCAAGTTTAGCATCTTCTGTATCTCATTTGATTTCCCCTTTGGGCTAAAACAGTATCAAGAGGACTGAAATGAAGATACAATACACCTCTATGATCCCTGTGGTTATTGGACCAGAGACATAAATACAGAAAGGGCTAAGGGGAAAGACCATCATTAGCAGTAGTTTTATAATCAGTATGAAAGAAAAATACAGAAGTGATTGCACAAATACAGAGCCTATTCCTTTACTCTTTACAAAACTCAGAGTTAAGCCCATGAACGAGAAGGTTTTGGGGTTTAGGCCCTCACATCTAGAAGGTGGTTCTTAAAACTGTTGAAAAGGAATAAAGCTACATGTTCCCTGGAAGATTCAGTGAGTATTAATCAGCTACATTATAAAGAAGAAAAATATATCAGAAACAACATGTCTCAGGTGCATTGAAAAAGAAAATCATAGAGGATAGGATTCATATTTTTTGTTCATTAATTGCTATTTTGTATCCTGAACTACTTAGTTCAGGAAATTAGCACTGACTTTAGAAAATGCATAAAAACCTCCAAGGTTTCAAAGTTAATTAGCAAAAGTATTAAAGTAATCAAATTGCCAAATTTTTTAATTTAATGACAGTAATATTTGTGAATACTACGGTTACATACCTGTTTCTTATTTGCACATAAATGAAGAGAGGGTAATATTAGTCTTTAGTAATCCTTAGTGCAACATTTTTTTTATTTGCTTTTTAAAATTTCAACTCGTTATAGCTATATAATTGGTTATATATCATACTAACTCATTCAGTTGTAAAACATCTCCACATATTTTAACTAAGAACTGCCTCGAGGTGATGAAATAGCATCAATACAAAATTTCAGAGTTGTAAAGCAAGACAAAGTCTCTTTGAAGACCTTTTGAATCTATAAATCTTGTAAACACTATAAAATATACCTTGAAATAAAGTGACCAATCTTGTCATTTAAAAGGATAAAAATACTGACAATATACCATTACAGCATATTGACTGAAAGGTTAAAGTCACCATGATTAAAATGGAGCAATTCACTTTGAACTAACTCTAGTTGACTCCTCTAATGTGCCTGAGGATTGTCTGTGGCAAGCCCAGAGGAAATCTTTTGTGCTTCAGTTTGCAATAAGACTTGGAAATCGTTATTCTTTCAAAAACTAACTACTGAGGGTACCAGTAATTTTGGGGCTTTTGCGTGTACCTGAGCCCCTAGGAGTTGAATAAATAATACTATTTAAATACAGAAACTTTAAAAGATTTCTATTACATGAATTTACACTATTTGCCCCTCTTAAACCATAACTAGCTGTGTCTCAATGGAAAAAAAAACCCAGAAGCAACATTGTTCAATAATCAGCCAAATGAAAGAATTTCTCAAGAAATTCACAGTCTGCAATCCACTAAAAACAGTGTTATCAGTAAAATCTCCAGCTAAAGTGTTCTTTTTGTTTTCTTTCATTTTCTGGATATACCAAGCAATGTTTTGTTTTGGTTTTTTGGGTTGTTTTTTGTTTGTTTGTTTGTAATTCTTAGATGGCAGAAGAGGACTGCGATTAAGAAACCCTTGTGATTCTTGTACTTCTTGCTCTGCACTGATAAACATGCAGCTTCCATAACAAGTATACAGATTGATGCCTGCATATCTTGTTATACACATTGTGCAAGCAGCTAGATAGTCTGTTACTCCTTCTAGGACCATCAATCCTTTTACTTATGAAGTAATCTTTCACCATATTTTTACAGGTTAGCTACCATCTCATCTTTTATTTCTATACTTTCAAAAAATGAATTTTTAACCTTTTGTGTGTGATGAATTTCAACATTCATGTTATATAGAGTGATCTACAGTAGGTAAAACTTGCTTTAAAAACTTAGCATAGCTTAGATTTTATTAGATTGCCAAAGCCCAGTACTAAATCTAGTCCTATATGTGGAAGTATAACAAAGAAATGAAAATACATATTATGGATGAATATAGCTGCAATAGAGCCTTTGTTCTATGGAATCTAAGTAGCAACATAGTTGTATACATACTTCGTGAGTGAAATAACATTAGATTTCCAGGAGCCTATCTACATACAACAAACACTGAGTGAGTCACATACTTACAAATTTATCCCATTCAAACATACTGGGCTTGTAGAAGCCACTTATCAGTCAAAGATAGTACCTGATTTAAAGCTGCTGCAACATTAATGTTGTAGCTTGTCTCCATTTTTCAGCTAAATAGAGATTTTCTTTTTCACATCACATAAAGTCTTCAACCAGCTCAAGCCTTCTAATAAATTGCAAACTCTGTTACAGTGTATCTTCTATTATGCCGCTTGTTACTTTAGTAAGACAGGAAATTAAAGCAATAAAACACTTTCAAAATGATAGGGCACACTCAGGCAGTCATTTTTCTTATGTTCCAGTATTATTCTTCAAAAGACCTTTTATGATACTAATATTAAATTCTTTGAAGTCTCAAGAATCTGTTGAAAGTGTTGAATTTCTAAGATGTAAAGCTCAAATATTGCATCTACTCATGCATTTATTAAAACAGGGAATGTGGGATGGAATTAAAAAAAGCACAAAATGCAATGCAGCTAAATAATATATGACCTGATACATTTGAGATCCACATTACAGAGTACATTGTGTGGAAATTTGATTTAATGCTAAGGAAAATCTATTTTGCTTTTGTCTCACCTTACGTGGCCAAATGCACACCAGATGTGGTCATTCATATAAAAGGTTGGTAACTGCACACTGAAGCACAGAAAACCAGACAAACACTATAATGATCACTTATTCAGCGTGCTCACATAAAGGAAATTGAATCAAGCTTATGAAACTGTGCATTCTTTATTAACCCCACAGAAAAGGGTCACATTCATTGCTCTTCTAATGGTATTCATACTAAAAAGATTGAAAGAGATCGTGTGAAACAAAAGCATGGAAAATGCTAAGTGCCCTGATGAAACATTTCCAAGAGGAAATTAATTAAAATGTCAAAGATTTATCTCATTTTTAAGAACTAAATCCATGTAGTTACATGGATTTAGAGAATGAAAAGAAAAAAGGGAACAGGAAAAAAGAAAAATGAAAGGAAGAAAATCAAAGATGAAAGAGGGAAAGGAAAAAGAATGAAGAAAAAGAAAATAAAACTAATGTAAGCTACCAAAGATGATGATCAATGTTTGTTAAGTATTCATCATGATGTCAAATATAAGGTAGAAGTAGATTCCTTGTTTATCAAGTGAGCTGAGTGTACATGGTCAATTGTAAAGCCTCAGAGAAGAATGCACATTCACCATGTAACTTCCAATTTCTCTGCGATTTTAAGTTTTATATTAACTTTCAGTTTCATTGTAGATATCAATTACTTTTCCAGTTCCACTTGATCTATTCTGTAGAGATTTAAACAATCTCTGTCGAGACTTCCAATTTAGCACATGGACATTTTCATTTAGTAATACATAACAATATACGACTAGCAGTTACACCATTGCCATTCTGATTAAAATTTACAGGTTCATATTAAAAATAAGCCTTCTACTTCTATACATCAGTGCATCATGAAAAAAGTGTAAATACATGAAACACTGAAGGTAAAGAGGCTATTTTCACAATTCCCTCTAGTTCTGCAGTGACTTGCTTTTGCTTCACTAGCAGAATTTTCCTTTTTTTTTTTTCCTTCCTCTTTTTCCTATGTACATTTGGTTAGAAAGCAAGTGGGCCAAGTCGAAGATATAATCACCCAGTATCTTACGTTTCCTTTCTCATTTTTGACACATTTCTTCTCTGTTGGAATTCTGAAGCAATCAACTACCTGGGGATATATACTTCTCCAGAGAGCTCCCCTCCACTATCAATTAACTCAAAAGCAGTTTTGGATATCTTCCAATGCACTACCACCATCTGGTTTCCCTTAAGCCTGACAAGCTGAAGTAGACTTGAATTGGTTAGAATAATGCTAATTTTCTAAATTATTTACAAATTAGGCATGTTCTTAACTGTATCTCCTTTCTTCAGTTTGGTAAGAAATTTCTTAGTGACCTAAACAATCCTTGGGAAACTTTTTAACATTAAAATAAGTCTTGGAGACTGTATGGGGATCAACCTGACTCATTATAGCACGATGTTCTTCAAGAGAACGCCCCTTACGATTCCAGTGGAGGGAACTGTGAAAGTACGTTTCAGCTTCCAACCTAGACTGTGAATCTGGCTGTCATTTTTATGTAAAACAAACTCATGAAGAAAAAATGTCAGTCCATTGGTCTTATTTGATATGGAAATGAGATATAGTTGCACAACATGTTGGGCCCAAAGAGATGAAAGGCACTTCTGCCTTTAGTAATGTGGTGACACCTAGGAAAGTCACTTTTAAAGGTTACAGAGAGGTCTATCTCCAAAATCAGTAAACATATAGTTTCATTCTCTTTTTTTCCTATCAAGAGATCACAGATCTCCTTCTCTGTTTAGGTTCTATAGCATGTTTATCACACTGTGCATAAGGAAATGTGACTAAAATATGTCATATGATACATATATTTCTTTCTCTTCCCAGGAGAACAAGTCTTCTCCACATAGAAACTCTTCTGCATTTATATGGGGGAGGAAAGAAGAAAAGTAGAAACAGTCTTTTTACTTTATTCTATGTACCATTTAAGGTATTTTTGTTTGAGATACTAAGGAAATTTTGTAAAACACAGACTGACCTTGTGTACTTCCCTGTCTGTTCCCAGATGATTCTAGGTTGATGTCCTTAAGCTTTTGCTCCTTATTTTTGCCTCTTTCTACTGGCATGTATAATAGATTAGGATTCTCTTCCTAATTACGAATCAAGGCCAGTGTGTCTTCTACCACCAGATCTGAAAACTGCACTTTAATTATGCATCCAGAATTGAAAAAACAAGTGTGACTATAACATCACCAGTAAAAATATGGCATAAAAGATCTATGAGAAAGATTTGCTCTTCCACGGCTTTGGCTCTAAAGTCTAAAAGCTACAACCTATAACATTTCACAAATACACTCCCAGCACTGAGGATTTTGTTAGTAAGGGAGAAGACTCTGCTAATGGGAACTGTTGGAAACCCTACAACTCCTTGACTCATTGCTAGAAAACCTAGAACTTCTATGGATCCTCCCATTGGCTGTAAGACTCTGCCTTAGTACTAGGGAAACGAAAACATTGTATTGGAGCATTTTCTCCTAAAATATAGCATAATTATTGGCTATTACCTACAACTTAGTCTCAAAAAGCTGCAGCTAAATATGTGCATTTCATTGTATTTACATGTGTGTGTATCTGCAGATAACCATACTGTCTACTCAAGCACCACAAGTTATGAAAATTCACCATTTCTTAGTTGTTGGTTTTTTTTTTTTTTCCATTTTCCATAGATCTACTTGGTAATTTCTTCTAGGAGCTGAGCTCTGAAGAAATTATCCATGGCTAAATATGAAACTATACTCAAAAGAAGACTGATTTGTTAATGTCATTATGCATCACATTCCCTGAAAAGATGAATCCTAACCAAGATATGAACCTAAGGCAGGATTTGTGTTCCAAGTAAAAAAAAAAGCTAGACTAGGAAAAAATATCTCTGAAAATCTGAAAGAAAAAAGAGAATGAAAACTAATAAATATAACTCATACGATAAACTAAATGTGAGCTATGACCCTCTGGTTTGCTGGGGCAATATAAAGGTGGGGAGGTTTCCTTATCAGAGCTAATGGCTATGAGCAAGAAGAGTCTTGGTTCTAATCCCCACTGAGCCAACCTCAGGCAAGTCGTTCAGCTTCCCTTCTCTTCTGTCAATCCATCTTAAAAACACAAAAAGCAGGACCTCAGTGAAGCCAGATACTGCATCTATGCCAAGCTATCTCTTGGGTAAAAANAAAAAAAAAAAAAAAAAAAAAAAAAAAAAAAAAAAAAAAAAGCAGACCGTATAAAGGAGGGGGAGAAAGGGTACTTAATGGTTTGCAAGAAGCTGAACAGAGGCCAAATACACCACCATGCTGACAGAGAACATTTCCTAACATTATCTGAGATGTTATATTAAAGTAGGTTCATTTGCTACTGAGATTTCTCAATTTAATGGTATTGTGCCCTGCAAAAAATATGTGCTGTATTTTGATAATAATTTACTAATTTACAGTCAGGAATTAGTACCCTTCCAGTGTGACAAATAGCCAAAAAAACCCATAAATAAATTCAGACGTTACTATTTTTAAAATATAGAGATATCTTCTCACATAAAATGAATCAATAGCTCAGTTGTTCAGTGAATTCCCATCTGCCTCCAAACATTTTACTAAAAAGATGAATATGAGAATAGAATTGACAGCTTTAGGGTGTGATACACAAATAAAAGATAATGAAAACTAGAATTAAATTCATGGGCTGCATTTGTTTTCTCTGCATGCTTAATAGAGTCTCCCATTGTTAAGGACTCTGTAAGTAATCATAGATTTCTTATTTAGTCGACTAGAACAAAAAGTGAGGTACTATGAGGATTAAAATGCTACAAATTAAAAAGTAGATCAAATATACATGCATGGGCTACTTGGCTGCTATTTTTTCTGCCAGCATGTAAAAAATAATAGATGCACTAAATATTTCAGAAATCATTCTCTTTACAGCATTATACATGGAGTTGTCAGTTTTTGCCACTAAGCTTTGTTGATTTATATAAAATACCTAATTTAAACATAAAAGGGATAGTTACATTTATTGCTCACTTGAGTATTTAGGAATAAGTATTGATATTTCTGCACTGTTTTTTTTTAAAGTCATATAAAATAAATCCATATAAAGAAATAGGAGTAATGTGGATCAGCTGAAGGAACTATAGACATTTTTTTACTTCCAGACACATTTCATTATAGGCTGAAAATAGAGTAGTCAGTGTAATGCATAATATTAATTCTAAACATATATGTGACTTCATTACAATACTGACTGGACACACTTGCAGTAAGATTCCTCATGCTGTGGGTTCTTTTTTCTCCTATTTGTTGGAAGATCACTGTAGATCAGTTATGTAAACTGTCTCTCCCAAGAAAAGCAGTGAAGAAAAACTATAATAGCTGTGTTATGACACCACACTGGGGGCAATGGGTTTTAAAAGAAAGGGTGTGAAACTGGAGTGTAAGTATAGACCAAACCGTTATTCTTCTAGAAACATGGTTCTATGGCAATCCTTACTAAGTTGATGGTTGACACATGCATTTATCACTGACTTGAGAGAAGTACATGAAACCTAAACAGAAAAAAAGCTGCTATCTAAAAGAATAATATACTAAAAAAAAAAAAAGTGTTATTCTCTTTACTTAGAAGTTTACCAGTAAAAGCTAAATGAACCAGAATAATTATTTCTAACTAAGGAAAGAAACTTTGTTTGGACCCCTTAACAGGTCTCATACGAAATTTCTGCCTGTGCTCCTTAATCTGTGAACAGATACAAAGAGAAACTCCATCCACATTTCATATCAAGTCATCATGGGATTTTGAAGAAAGGTGTGGAACCAAATATCCCAAGGTCATGGTACCAAAACTGCTTAGGTACAACACACAAGAAAAAACCCAGCTCCACCCCTGGGAATCTGGAAATGTTATGCCTGCCAGACATTCTCTTGGACTTCAGCAAGTCCAAAATTAGAGAACTTTTAAAAAGAAATTTTAATGGTCCTAAACCTTTAGGTTTAATCCTTGGGTTTAATCTCTCACAGCAAAAAACCCTCATGGAAAGAAGCTGAAAATATTATAGGCTTGATTAATTCTGAATAAATATCTCCATCACTTCTCCAAGATTCAATATTGGACAAAATTTAAAATTCAATTTTCAACTTTTTTTTTTTTAAACACAAGGCTATTCTAAACTAGAGTCACATGAAACAAGAAGCACTTTTGAAGAACTGTCCTCACACTTGTGGCTCCAGTGGATCCAAAATCCTACTCCAAGTTCAAAGGCTAACCAATTTCCTCACAGAGTTCTATGTCAAAGCAGAGTTTTGGAAATCATACCTCAAGGTATGCTTTACAAGGCACAAAATAATACTTTGATTTGTTGCAGTCTTACTTCTGCCCCAAAAACATAACAAAAAGTATTCTGGTAAATGTGTATTATAATTAGAATATATTTCAATAATCAAATGTGTAAAATATGACTACATTATTTTGTAAGTGACACAATACAAGGAAGCAAGGAACAAAGCCTTCTTTCCATTCCTTACTCATTTTAAACGCAGAGCAAGACAGAACAGAATTACTGTTGAGGATAACAAAATATGCTTGTGCCTGCTAAAGATGCCACATGCAGTCATCTATAAGTGCTCATTTATCTTCCATTCTGGATTGGTGAAGATGAAAGGGTTAACAAATTAGGACTAAAAATAACTTTTTTTCTAAATCAGATCTAGTCAGACATGCCACACGCACTTGTTCTCATCAAGGTTTACTGCATGACAAGCTTGAACTTTTAACACCAAACTCTTTAGAGATATGGGAGAGCAAAACAAGGTCACAGCACTTCCATGAAATGGAAACGTAAATTTTTCACAACATCTTCACTCAAAAATTGCTCCCCTTATTTTATTCGACCTTTCCAAAATAATCCACCATTGATCTAAGACTAAGAATGAGAAATAACAACTCAAATGTCCATTTCCTCCTGCCTGGAAGTCTAAATAGGGAAAAGTAGGCCTTGGAATACCACAGTCTGTGTTATCTTCCCTTGAGAGTTGCTACCCAAACTACACTGCAATACTTTCTAATGGGAATTCAGAGGCAACAGCCAAACAGAGAATAAAGTGTGTGTTTCAGAAAAATGCTAGCTACCTGATTTTCTGGCTTCTTTCAGAACCTGGATGCATTACTGCTTGCAGACAGGGAGCATTGTCAAATGAATGATGGTGAGCAAGAGATAAAAAATAGGAGAGAGCTTGTTGCTGCATCACTGTCCTGAAGTACAAATAGGACACTGTTATAAGTATATGTTTCTGTTGTAAATTAGTAAAGTTTTCCATTTGTTCAACTTTGAATGATTGTCATGGTTTGTAAGGTGGTTGTAAGGTGAGAGCTTCAGTCTGGCA
>WAAB01020489.1:167501-183401 GCA_013389865.1 Piaya cayana | reverse complement strand
CACCACCCTCACAGGAAAAAACCCACCTTCTTAATATCTATCTAAATCTCCCCTCTTTCAGCTTAAAACTGCTACCCCTCATCCTGTCACTACACTCACTGATAAGGAACCCTGGCCCCTGTTACCTGCAGGATCCCTTTAAGTACTGGAAGGCTGCTATAAGTTCGTCCCAAATCCTTCTCTTCTGTAGGCTAAACAACTCCAATTCTTTCAGACTCTTCTCATATGGGAGGTGCTCCAGCCCTCTAGATCATCTTTGTGGCCATTCTTTGGACTCACTGTAACAGATCCATGTCCTTCCCATGCTAAGGACTCCAGAGCTGGACACAGTACTCCAGGTGAGGGCTTATCAGAATGGAGTAGAGGGGGAGAATCACCTCCCTCAACCTGCTGGTCACATTTCTTTTGATGCAGTTCACGATACAGTCGGCTTTCTGGGCTGCAAGCACACATTGTCAGCTCTTGTAGAGCTACTCAACCACCAGCCCTTCCAGATCCTTCTCTTCAGGGATACTCTTAATTAATTCTCTGCCCAGCCTGTAATTGTGCTAGGGATTGCCCCAGCCTAGGGTGCACGACGTTACACTCGGTCTTGTCAATCTTTATGAGGCTTACTTTTCAAGCCTATCACGGTGTCTCTGGATCACTTCTAGAAACACTGAAAAAAAAATGCATTTAACTTTCAGAGCATGAAGTTATTTAGATGAAGTTTAGATGAAAATTTTAAAAACTGATTCTACTTTAGCTTGGACCAGAACAAATACTGTGTCCTTCTTGGTGGCTTTGGCAGTGGCTATCCTTCACTGAAGAAGGAAAAGTAGTCTGAAATATCCCTACATGTCCCTTCATGTTTGTTGGTGAATATTTCAGTTTCTTTAAAGGTTCATTTATACCATACTCATCAGCATAGCTTCTAATCTTCTTCCAGTAGTGCATTAGGCAATGTGACAAATATCTGACACATTTTAGTTCTCTCTTCCTCTCCCCAGGGCAGAAAGGCTAAGTGAATATAGATGCACAGGGATAAATTCAGACCTGCTGTAAGTAATTGTGATTCCATTGATGTCAGTAGAGTTGCACCCTACTACTTTTGATTTGAAACTGGAACAGAGAACCACATTGTTCTTTGTAAAATAAAAATAAACTGTATGTGAAGATGTTTCCAAACATTTCAATAATATTATCTAGGACAGATTCTGCCCCTAGTTAAATCCATAAAAATCCATTTGAGCTAATGACATTGTACAACTGTAAAAGGAATCAGCCCTTATACATACATACAGCTTACAAATGTCTCTGATTATTAGGTACACATTTCTAGATGTACACTGGCAAAACTGCAAATTTGACCTTCTGTCTTAAAATAGGTCAGTAGAGTGAAATGCCTTTGTGTAAATGAACCTTTACAGGTTTTGTGCACTTTTCCTACTGTCAGTTGAAAATAGAAAAAAGTTTTTAACGTAATTTTGCAGTATACATATAGTGTATGGCTAGAGGCCTTGAGACCATGATGGGCATGTTGATGTCTTACTTTGCTAAGACAAAGGAAAGTGATTGTATTTTTCATCACTCTTTTGAGAGTTTTTAGATGAACTGACGAATGCACTACATTAGATGTATTTTATAAACAAAAAAAGGCTTCTATTTCATATGTTGTGTACTCAGTCAAGTAGAATCACAGAATCACACAGAATCACTAGGTTGGAAAAGACCACACGGTGATCGTGTCCAACCATTCCTATCAATCATTTAACCATGCCCCTCAGCACCTCATCCACCCGTCCTTGCACAAATTCTGTCTTTGTGTCATTCTTTAACAGAAAAAGAGCAGCCTGTTACTTTAATCTGGTTTTCTTCTTCCTCTTAAGACTCATACACAGTTCCTTCATTAAAACATATTCTGATTTTTATCACAGCCAGTGATATCTGACAGCCCTAAATACTCATGGCCAGCCAGAGTTGTAGCACATGAAGCCATGTAACTTCCTGCTTTGAGTAGTTCCTCACTCCAACAGAGGGTGAGTTTTCCCAGCACTTCTGCATCTACAGAAGTTTTCTTGATATGATCCTGGTTGTTGATGGGAGCTCTGTTTGTGTTTGGACCAAAACACTTGAAAACTGCTATTAGCACTTTGCGTTATGAAGTGAAGACATTTTGACCAGCATTAGCCAGCTTTTAAACACAAACTTGTCTTGTTGTTATGCTCCATCTCTGTATTATGATAAAGCTCAACTATATTATGCCCTTTCTATTGCCTCTTTAGGTTTCAGAAACTCAGGAGCTCTGGAGAGAGGTGCTCCCACAGGTTTCAAATGACATGAATTTATTGTGGATGGATCAAACCACAGCCTATAGATTTGATTCAATTTTCATTGTAGGAAGTGAAAATTTCTGTAATTTTAAAGGCCTTTGTTTTATGAATGACACTGATTTAACTAAATACAGCTGGAACAAAGCAAAATAGTCTGATCATAGCACTTTTGACACAAAGAATTCATAAGCTCCATTCCTGAGGAGGACTTCCTTTGGAGACCCAGAAGATTTCTATGGAGGTCGTCTGCTAGACGACGACAAGTCTTTTTTCAGACAAATACTACCTAGAGTACTTATGAATATTTTCATGTTAGAGAAGAACAAGAATAATATTATCAATACAACTGCTATGTTTTACATCTTGACTCTGAGTGACTTGCAAGTTGCAAGTTATGTTTTCTGAACCAAAGACTTTAAGGTTATCTTTTAGTAATTCATAATACTGTGTTTTCTAGAGTCAGAAAATTGTCACATTTTTCCTTCGCTTGTGGGTTCAGCTATTTTAAGATACCTTTTTTTTTCCTAACATGTTTTTAGTTATCTATTATGGAAGAATTCTGTGATTCCTACATGGACCTATTATTGATCAGATGTGGTGGTCCTTTCTGCAACTTCTGGCTTTAGTCCTCGTAGCTGGGAGCAAGACTTCATAAAATTGAAACAATAAATATCTTATATCTACATAACACTTGAATCCAAAAACAGTTTAAAAAGCAAGGATGAATTCATTTACCACCAAAATGCCAACCACCTCTGGGGTGGAACACATGGTTCTTATTTTCACAAAGCTAAGCAGCTTTTTAACAGTACAAAACAACAGTACGTTATAGTTTAAGTCATGAAATGAAGAATAACCCTGTATCCAATTGAAATGTAAGATTAAACTTAGATGGGGGGGAAATAATTACCCAAATTGGTAAAATTATCAGAATACAAAAGACTAACCACGTTATTCTGGCACAGTAGGCCACCAAAAAACTAAGGACTGAGTGTGGTAAGGCACATACATTTTAATTACATCTAAAAACTGTTATCTTCAGTTAGAGTAATTTTTTTGCAGCAATATAAGTTCTTGTAAAAAAACGTTCATATCTAGCCTTTTTGTGGAAAGTACATGCCACTTAGACAGGAAAGGTTTTTTTGAGTCTACTTTACAATTTCTGCTCAAAAAAAGGCTGAGCACTAACTACTAGTAACCTGACTTTTATGCATATCTCCCAGGATGTGGGAGGATGAAATTCAAGTCCCTGTTTATATTACTTCGTAGTGTAGATTTGGACCTGGGCTTCCAAGGTCCCAGGGGAGTGTACTAAGTTACTGGACTTGCAGCTATTCCGATCATGTTTTCTTCTTATTTTCCCATGGAAAAAAAAATGCAAAAATTGAAAGGTCTTGGGTTTGGCTCAGTGTAGAATGTGAATTTTGCAATTTCAAAAACTTTCCTGGAACAAGAAAGTTTTTTTCCACCCAGTTCACCTCCCGCTGCAACATATCCCTTTGCAATAAGATCAGAAACTATGAATTTGTTGCACTACATTTTAGAGGGAAGAAAATCACTCTGTAGTGTTCATGTGCATTTATAATATACTGTAATGTTTTTATACATTCATATATTTAGCTTATGCATCAGGCTAGGTCATCAGAAAACTTCATCTGGAAGTTAGAAAGTTTCTAGCAATCATAGTAATCAACTTTTAAAATATGCTTAACATAAAAATAACAGGAAGGCACACCTACCTGTTCCTAAGGTGGATTTAATAACAATAGCCATAAGGTGGACGCTACAAGATGGATGGTCTTTTCATCCGCATTCCTTCAAGGACTAATAATGCAGCCATCTCTGGCAAAGAAAACCTCACAATCTGCTCTTCTGGCTCTTCTGGGCAGGTTAAGAAGTCAGAAGATATTCTTGTAAAGGAGGTGCTATCACTCACTTTTGTTTTTGGCAGTGACTTCAAATAATTTTTATGCTCTGATAGAAGCCACTCCTGATACCTGTAAGATCCAGTATCTTTTTTTTCTGTGAGACAACCAAAAAATAGATTTAAGACTGCTTACCTGTTTCAAATACCTCCAGGTCTGATGGCAACAAAATTCTCCCACTAATGAGTAATGTTATGGTAATTCTTCCACCCTATTACCAACACACTGACCCTACAGCTCTAATGAGTTCTATTGATTCCTGTGGAATTGTGATGTTTATTAATCTGTCAAATTAAGTGGGTTTCTGTTGTGTTACTGAAAGAGGTGGTACACAGTTTTGAAGAAATATCTGTTACTTTCAGCAATAAAAGTACTGTCTGCTATATGGTCACTAAAGGTGCTAAACCCAGGAATTGTGATGTTAATGGACACATTTCACTGAGATTTGTATGAGCTCAAAAAATTTGTGTAACTCCATTGGCAAGGAAGCCAAGCATTGAAGAAACTTGAGTCTAAAGATTCCTCAAGTCTCTTTTTCTCTTAAGGCCAACTTTTATGAAAGTCAATGGGAGGCTAGTTTCCAACAAAATTAATGACTGTGTATTAATGGTTGTTCTGAAAATTGAATTGTTTGGTCTTTGAGGAAGACACTAACCCTTTCTATTGTATTTGGACCACAGGAAGAGCACTAATGTTATTCAAAGAGGTAGGAATAATGGTCTAGGGAAAAAAATTCACAACATCTAGTAACAAGAAAAAAAAATGTCAGAATGATTAGTTAAAGGACAACCAAAAAGGAATAATAGCACACAAAACCCCTCAACATAAATCTTGTTTCTAGCCTGATGGGCTAGATACAGAGGCCTTTATAGTTAAATCAAATTCAATTGCATTCATTATTCATATACTCACATGTATATCTAAATGTAATATGTATAAAAAGTCCATACCAACATAAAAATATATTAGAGGTTCTTGTTAAGAATAAACAAACATTGCCTTGTTTGGCAGAATTTTCAAATGCATATTGCTTCCTTTATTTATTTTTTTATTACAATAAAAATGTGGTTTGTATTAAATCTATTGTTATAAAGAAATTAAACCCTGAAATCTGCCAGTGTGGCTTTTTTTCCATAAAGTGGAAAAAAAAAGTCCTCCTCTTTTAGATACTTGAAAACATTCAAAATCTGAAAATGAAAAGACCAGCCTCTGTGTAGAAAATTACTCCATAAAAATAAAAAGAATTCTTCTGTGTGAACTTAAATGGTTTGAAAGCAGAACATAGCAGAAAAGAATAGTATGCATGGTCATAAAGGGAAACAGAGGGTTTAAGTCAATCTTTACAGATGTATCAGAGTCATTCAGGGAGAAAAATAATAAAAATAAAGAAATCAGAGGATATTTCACAAAGATTTGGGTCTGATTCTCCCTTCCTGGTGCCAAGATTGTTTTCTTGAGCCTGTGCTTCTGAGGAAATTCCAAGAAATTCCTTACAAAAAAAGTTTTCTCCTTGACCTGCTCCTTAGTTTTGAACAACTGGGACAAAATTTTATGGCCTTACATCTGTATTAAGGGGGTTGACTTGCAAGGCCTGAGCTTCCAAACTTTACTAATCAGAGCACTTTCCCCCTTCATATTCTTCTATGATTCAACCTATACTTCAGACTATGCCTTGTTGGTTACCAGTGTCTAAGTTTTGTTATCTTTAATTCTGTATAGCAGGTTATATAACACTCAGTCATATCAAGCTGTACTTAAGACACTAGTCTGCAAAATACTTCATACATTCCTAATAAAAGGCAATTCTTGCTCCAGAGAGCAAAACATTAAAAGTCATGGTAGAGTGAGAGAAAAAATGCAATCCTACGAGTTGCCTTGTCCAAGATCCCAGGACTGGCCATTAGCAAAGTCAGAAATGGCATCTTATCTTCAATGCCCTGAACACTGCCTGGTTTCTCTTACTGCCTGATTTCTCCATTCTCTCTCAGGAATTTTCTCAGAGGTTACTGTACACCTAGTAGAAGAATAAATGACCCAACCCAAACCATTCAGACATAATGAGCCGGGTCACTTGTCAGAGAAGAAATGGTCTATGAGTTCAGAGGCAAAAGAGATATTGAGTAATCACCAAATGAACATGTATCTTGCTAGATGTTTCAGATTTTTATTTTTCTGGACCCATAATTGGTTACTTGGCTGATAACAGAATAGGACAGACTGCACATCATTTATTGAAACTTTAGAAAAACTTTTCACAAGATATCTGTTGATGAGATAGTAAGGTCATTGGTGATGGCATCAGTATCAGATAGGTTAAAACACATAATAGTGAGCTGTGTGCAATGTATAGACAGTGTAAATGTATGTGAAGGAGAGATGTCAGGTAGAAAGCAAATAGTGAAGGTCTTTATGACTTTGATATGATGTATTGGGATGGGTTCTGTTTAAATATTTGTGTTTTGATTTAGTGCTTGCGCGTGTCTCCTCACTACAAGCTGAGTCACTGTAGTGTCCTGCATTACCATGATGCAGTCATGCTCAGGTTTAAGTAGAACTGCCAACCTTCCAATGGTTATGAGGAAAAAAATTAAAAAGAAAAAACAATATGGGCACTAATCATATTTAAGGTAGAATTCTTAAAACATTTAGAATATTGATGCCTAATTTCCTCTGCATCCGTCTTCCTGTGGCTTCACTCTAGCCCCAGACACTATTTTTTTCACTCTTGTCACTGATTGTGACAGCCCAGGGCTGTCACATGGCCCTTTCATGTGAGTTGTGGTGTTCTGATGTGGCTGGAGATACCATTCTGTGGAGGGATTACACATTTATTTGTATTTCACAAGGTTCTGACTAGGACATGACCAAAATCTGGGTATTCCTGGCTGCTATAATGTCCTTTTGAAGCTGTAGATACATGCCAGTAGCAGACACACATTGTGAAGTGTTATTGTCATTCACTATGCATTATTCTACTTGCTTAGTAGTTTGAAAGTCTGCCTACTTTCAGCTGGTTATGATCTCAGCTGAAAGCAGTCTTTAACATGAGTGGGAAATTATGTTTGTGTTCAAAGCCCCTCATATACTACAAAATGTTTTACCTGTGTCCACACTGCAACTGTGCAAATGTTGGAGTTTCTGCTGTCAGACGAGACCATGCTATAACAGGAAGACAGGTTCTTATGTTTGAGGAAGTATAGAGATACAGACAAGGACCTATTATAGGTAGTCTTCCCTCATAATGCAAAAGGAGAGACTTCCAGAATTTGTTGACTGATGGAAGGAAGAAAACCATTGAATTGAACTTAGATGGAAAGCTCTCAAGGAAGGATGCACCAGTGGTAGGGAGCAGAGCTTATGGGATGGAGATTTAAACAAAGCAGATCTGATTATGGGGTAGCACAAAGATGGCATAAAACCAAATTTTCCTTTCCTTATGGGCAGATCTTGAGATTGTCCTAGAAGTGAGGAAAGCATTCCTGAATAGGATTAGCCTGCATCTGGTCTTGAAGTATTTTCTTACAGCCAGTTCGTAGCATGCTCTTTTTTTCATCTCACATAAGATGTCCACATGTATTATCGTTTGCAAGACAGAAGAGACAGAACTTAAATGAAATCCAGTCTCAAATACAATGGGGGTGTTCTAGTGAGCATGGTGGCCCACCCAGATTTTGGAACTCTCTAGTTTGCAGTTTGAAGAACTTTGGTATGGGAAATGTAAATTTTGACGAAGTAAATAAGGTCAAAGCCTTATTGCTACACAAGCTGGTGTAAGGGGCCTGGTAAACTCTTGGTACGGTTTTCATGAAGCCAAAGGTTCAATCTTGCTTAATATCTCTCAAAACAGAAGACAAACATCAAAGACAAATAAATAATCTACTAATTAACTTAGCTGACTTGGACTTTGGAAATGGGTTGTGTCTAGTTTCCTACCCTTCCAATGACTTTGTTTTCAACCTGGTGCTAGTGACCCAAGTTGTTCTAAGTCACCTTTAATTCAATGATATGTATGTCTTCATTATAGATCAAAATGTCTTAAAGACACATTTCACTTCCTGGCAGGGTAAATCTTCATACTTATACTAATTTTGGCAATCTGATGTTGCACACTGAAAGTGTGTGATCTTTTGACCTCTTCCCCATTCTTGGGTATGACTCAAGTCCATGCTGACTGGGGATGGAATTACTGCACTGGATAAAATATAGAACAGATTGCTTGCTTGCATACATTGGACAGAATTTAGGAGGAAATTAGCTGGTGTGCTATAGGACCTCGGTGTAAAGAAACAGAACCAAGGAGTAATTCTGAATTTAAAAGAACATACTAAAAAGGTTCTGCTATGATTAAGGGCACAGAAGTGACAAGACCTGACTGACAGGCCTAAAATTGTATAGGTGAACCATAGATTATTTGTATTGCATTGGAATGAGTACTCTTTAATCTGTAACTTTTCACATTGCTATTATCAGCTGATTTGTGCTGTGCTATTCTTTATACAGAAAGTGTGAGAAAACATCATAGCTGGCATTATCAGTAGAACTTGGCTGTGCCACCTTAATTGTAGCTTATCTAAGCATACCCAGGATGGGAAAAAGACCATCAACACCTTGTCTGACCAATCAGCATGAGTACAAGTGCTCTGTGAGATGAGAGGAACTGTGCAAGAATGCTGCACCTCAATAGGCCCCTTGTCTTGAAGACGAGATATCCAGCTGCCTCTTTATCTCTTCTCTTAGGGTCGTGGCCATGCTCTGGGGCAGGGGAGGAAATGACCAGAAGAGACCAGAGAATGTGTTTTTAGAATGATGTGAGTTGTTTATTTAATGATATAAACCCCAGACCCTTTGCAGTGATCTTTGGACACCTCACCTGCAAGAGGACACACTGTGTAGGTCCCCCCAGTTGCTCTCCAAATCTTTACTGCAAAAAGGGGCTCCTATGGCAATGGCGGATCTTGAGGATGATGATAGGGCAATTTGTGATGTAACTTTCTTAATTACTATACTTATTCTCTTGTAGTAATGATTAGATACGTTGCCTTTAAAGCTGTTACATTTAACCTGCCATTAGTCACTACTAATAATTTGTTACCTTTCTTGTTTTAATAAATTAATTAAACTTGATTTCACAGACTATTCAACAGTTCAGGCTTTTAAACTGATGGTACTTTGTGCTTAGCACTCTGTAGTAAAACAGGCACTACTTCCCTGTTTGAAGACCAAAGAATAGGAAGATAGTTAGATTACTAAAACATAAGAGTAGGAACCATCACTGAAGAATTTCAGACTGTCATTCCTTCTCTTTTGGGACAGGATCCAGATAGCAGAGGTAGTACCACCTTTTGTCTGAAGATTTCTTTTAAAAACACTTTCAAAACAGCAATTTCACAAATCATCTTAGAAGTGTAGCAGATGAACAGAATTAATGCCTGTTAGGAACATGATACTTACTTGCTACAAAAAAAGCCAAAGTGAGAATACTAGCAATTCTAGTTGAATATTTTTGGTGTGTGCTGGTGCCTTCATCAAAACCAGAGAAAGCACTTTGTGGGGGGGAAATAAAAAGGAGAAGAAACAACAGAACAAAAATCTTAGATGTTAATGTGCAGTTTTCTGGTTTGTTTTCCAAGAGAGTCAGGCATGATTAAGCTGAGCAGACATTCCTTGGACAGAAGGCAAACTTCTATAACCAGACAGAACACTGACATTGTGGAAGAAGACAATACTCTAGAAAGAGAGGCTTTGAGTGGGCAAATGACATAATAAATGACTTTCAACCTTCTGTGGCATCTTTATTAAAACTTTACAGGTCATCATATCTTGAATTTTGAATAAACATGTAGTCATATACATGCGCACACAAATACTTGAGTCTTTTGTTTTATCGTACTACTTGTCCTGGTTCTGTTTAGTTCTCTAACTGTTGGCTTTGCTTTGTGCCATGTTTACTAAGAGTTCTTTGCAGAAGTTATTGAAAGTAGTTGAAAAATCTGTCTAGTAGAATTCATGTATGTGCCTTTTTAAGAATCCACTTATTTTATAAATCCTGTTTTGAAAGGGGGTTGAATATGCCTATAAATTTACAAAATTATCTGTCTTTGCTCATGCCATAGCTTCAATTCACTATTCATAGCTGGAGTAAAGGACTTCCACCAGAGTAGATAAAAGCACTTCCACCCATTCTCAGGTGAACATTTTCATCTTTATAGACTCCTCTGGCAGTAATTAATGTAACTGAAAATATCTGCATCTAGGTTGGAAGGCTCATTTCCCCAGTCTCTCCATAGTCAACAAAGAGGCAGTTTTATCTAGTGGGTGTTGCATACCATGTTAATTAACTGTAGTGACTGCCTAGGAAGTTCAGTAAAACTAGCATCCTTTACTTAAGCAAGACAGTCATATGCCTGCAACTGGGGTATGAGAATTTTCCTGATTGTTTGCTGTTTCACTGAAACATATTTCTTCTTCTGTTTTCCCCCCTTTCTTTACTTCATACTGAAATTTAATTCCTTAGTTTGTCAGACAAAAGTAATAAGACCTCATTATTTCCAATTTTCAAGGGTAATGTATCCATGAAAAGGATATATCTGGAGTATGTAAGGATGTGTCAAGTTATATTTTAGGAAAGCTCCTCGGGAAGTACCAGAGGAGAATGATTTGAAAGGAGTTGTCAAACAAAATTCTTATATAGTAAGAATAGTAAGTTCCATAGTAACTGATTATACATTTCTTTTCTTTTTATCCTGATGGACATCAGCAGGATTAACAGATATCCACAGTATTTCTGAGAAATCATCAAAAGCCATCAGACAAGTAAGCACATTATCCGGATTAAATTCCCACCAAAGAAAAAATAGTATTTGAACCACAGAGTTGAGAATAATTGAGCCAGGATACTCAGGGCACCTAGACAGCAAATTCAAATAACGCAAGTAGTTGACAGCCGTATGGTAGTATAAGAAGATCAACTTAGAATAAAACATTTTTACTAGCTGAGTACAGGTAAATTCTTGACTGGTTTAGCCACTTCTAGTAAAACAATTGTTGATTTAGTAGGTTTTGTAATAAGACTGTGTTAGACATAATTTGCCTAATTACTCTAGACTTAAGAATGATAAGAAGATTCAATGGTATGGGGTTTTTTCTTCCTAATATTAAAAGTCTTCTGAGGAATTTTTTAAATGTAAATGAATTGCAACAGCCAAAATAGTATATATAAGTTATCTTCTTTTTTTTTTTTTTTTTTTTTNTTTTTTTTTTTTTTGACCTAAAAGTTGCTACAGCAGAAGCACACAGCTAAAAGTAGGTCTGACCATTGGGTCAGATCTCTGAGCTCATCTCACATGTGCTGGCCCTTGAAACAGAAAGAGCTGGGTTTTCTGTACAGACACACTAAACTGAGAGCACAACAGTGGGACCTCTGCACATAAACTATAGAGATACATTAGCCCTGTGCCCTATCTGCACTAAATTAATGGTGACCAAGAGTCAGTCTAGTTCTCACAGCTGTGTTGAGACCATTGCCATTTGGAGACACTTGCTGTGGCCTGGATGGGTCTGTCTTTAATTGGAAATAAAAACCTGAGAACCTATCTTGAAGCAAAGTCACTCCTTCAGCTCTTCCACCAAAAGAAGGATGCCAAAATGTTTCCTTTCTTTTCTTTATTTCTTTCTTCTCATGTTATGACTTCGTGATCAGAGCATCAACCTGAGGTGTAGAAGATCAAGATTAAATTCCTTCTTTTGTCTGAACTTGCCAGTCACATTCTATACAACTGCTAAAACCAGGAGTTGAGAGAATGCATGTCAAACTATGCTCTTCATCTCTCTTCTTCAAACTACAATGACCAAATACTTATTGTCTAAGAATGTGAGCACTGATCTGCATCTTATTGGTCAAGACGTGAATTTTAGCTGAGTATTAGCCATTGATCCAATGGTTTGGATTCACTTAAATCTTAATTTATAATACTTATGTTTCAGTTGAAACAAGGACTGAAATACAATTCGCTGCCTTGTGAGATGAGTTCTTGCAAGCACACATTAGTCTAATAGAGCCATAGTCACATACTCCTCTGCTCTAGCCCCATGAGTGTTCAATTATTCCATGGAAATTTACAGACTTAGAACAGAAGAGGGCTGAGAATGTCTTGCTCTGGAATATTTTATCTCTTGGTCACTATATATTCACTAGGAAGGTAGGACACACCATTTGCAGTCTCCCTAGGTAAGTGAGGTCACCAAACTAGTATTTTTCATGTCTTGAGGACGATCATTGCCACTCACCCATTCAATAACTTGAACACTAAACCCCAGACTTTTTTTTTTGTCAAGTCTGAAGAGTATGTATTCTTTAAAAATATCTTGACTGCAGATCTTGCTGATGAAATAAAACATTGGTCCCTGTTAGATTTTTGTGCATAGCTGCCCAGGACTTGTGCAATTTCAGGTCTGTGCAGCATTTTCAAAACCACACTAAGACATCCATAGACTTGTAGTGTCTCATAGGATGAACACCTATGGAGAGAAAATTGAAATTATTGGTATTTGGTGTTGGGTAGGCATAGATACAAAGGCCTTCCAGTAGTGATAGTCTTTCAGCTGGTATTGGCTGACTAAAGTTTTTATTTTACACTGGACACTAGAGTTGTACTGTATGACACTCCTCTTAATAACAGAACAGAATCAGGCATCAATATGAAAGAAAAAAAAGTTTGAATTACAAGTCCAATGTGATTGATTATATACACTGGATGAATGTACAAAATTAATGTTATGAGGATATGAAAGGTTATATATCAAATACTGAGTAATGAGAATACAACACATTTACAAATTAATCTGATCATAAAGGAAAAGCTCAGCAAACATCCTATTTGCTAATAGTAAACTGTGATGACCTGTAGTTCCCACTCAATCCAGGCAGTGTTTTCAATGTAAGAGGAAATAAATTAGATTTGACTTTGTTTTCATTTACAAGTGTATAAAGCAGAGGATTTTCCATAAAATCAATGTGGGCAAGTTAGTAGTGTTTTGGGATAAGAAAGTGATCCCTGAAGTGTGTTGTTATATCTAAATCAACATTTATAAGAGATGTGTTAAAAGAATCCCCCTTGAATAACATCCTTAATCTCTTTGTCTGCATTCAGATGCTGTCAGAACAAAAGGAATGTAAAGAAAAATATAACTCCAGACCTGCACCAGTAAGAGCTTTGCATAAATACAGGACACGGAACTGACAAAAGACCCAAAAGTGTAATAGAAAGACAATAACAATCTAAAAAAAATTCTCTTTTTGGGGGACAGGCAGACTGAAAAAAAATAGGTTTTCACATCTTTAAAATCAGATTGTTCATCCTCTGCATTACAAAATAAGGATGCTAATCACTTTTGGCTTCAGCAGAAACTTCAGCCTGAATGAAAGGTGACAAATACCCCTTGGTGAGAATTTTCCTTTCTAAACTTTTACCAGTGGAGTATGAGAACTGCTTTCACTTCAAACAAAGATGCTCCTGGCACAGGTACAAGTCTGTCCTCTTCCCTTCAGTAAAGCTTTGCAGGTGATGATTGATTTCTTTGGCAATGAGCATGCTGACAGGATACTGTATCTGACACATGCCTTTAAAAATAAAGGAAAATGCACATGTATTTTTCTGGCGCATATATATATGTGTGTGTATATATATATATTTATATACATATGTATCAAAAGTTGTCTGAAAAACAGGTGGGTGATCACACATCATTACTGAAATCTGAAATATCTTCATAAATTTGAGCTTACATTTGTTCCCAAACTGGCAAGAATCCCTGACTAATAAGAATACAAAATGTTGTGAGGGCAATTAATCTTGTGAAATTTGTCATTCTTTTTAGCTAAAACTTCATTAAAAATTCTGTCTTTGAAATTACTATATTTTATGATATGCTTTTACGGAAGGAGGTGTCCCTGAAGCTGTACGTAAAAGGATTTATTGAGAGACAGTGAACCCTTCACCAAACAATCTGAAATGCATTGAAAAACCTCCAAACTAGACTGGACAATGTATCATGTTGCTAGTAACCACTACGGAACTACACTGTACAGCATAAAGACAAGAAAGCAACATTATAGCTGATGTCCCTTCCTTAGCTCTTATTGAGTTATAAATTGTGAATGAAAAGAAGATTGATGTTTTTATTATTGTTAAGTTTCCACATTAAATATGGCCATTGATTATGAAAGTAAATGATAAAACCTAGGTAGGACACACTATGACTTATTAAAATGTATTTGGCACTGTTCAAGTACAGTTTGCCAAGTAATATGCTCTTGTATTAATGTCTGGTGTTCTATAGATTCTGTATAGGTTTTACTTGGAATAAGATGTAACAAACTTTCTAGGCTTTGATTATGCATTGACCAGTGGCTTGTAGAGCAGATACTGATGGAGGTGATGAAAGCTTCTTAATTGCAGATGTTTTCAAACACATAAAAATGATCCAATAGTCAAGAGATGTCCTGTAACTCCAGAAATACTTTGAGAAGCACAGAGAGATGTTTGCCAAAGATACAGACATTGCCAAATAAGTCTCCTTTGAGTGTGTGAGTTTACTGATACTCAGGCATTCAGTTAAACCACTGGGAAACAGTGACTGCTTGTAAGCACCAGGGATAATGGAACTGCTGGTCTCATTTGGTCACATCCAGAATGAGGTCATGTGTCTTGATTTCATTCAAAATATGATTATTTTTGGTTTGGGTGTAACTTGAGGACTGAATGTCAAGAAACATTGGGGGGAAAAAAGGACAGCGTGGAAGAAAACAAATGGGGAATTTTGAAACAGAATCAAAGAAAGGCAAAACAATCAGCAGAGATGGCTGCATGTTGGTTTTCACTTGCTGAGTCAAAAGTGAGTCTGAAAAGAAGGCTGGTTGGCAAAATCTCATAGGAGACAGCACTTAAGGGCAAGGGAGCCCATGAGCGCTGGGAGCTCTTCATAAAGGAAATCCTAGCAGGTCAAGAGAAAGCCATCCCTGTGTTCTGGAAAAAAGGCTGGCAGGGGTAAAAAACAGCTTGGTTGAACAGAGAGATCTTGAGTGATATTAAGAAGAAGAGGAATATTTATGGGCTCTGGAAGAGGGGACAGGCCTCTTGGGTGGACTACAGGAGGGAAGTGAGATTGTGTACAGAAAAAATCAGAGGAGCTAAGGCTCAACTAGAAATCAGATTGGCAAAGTCTATGAAAGATAACAAAAAATCTTTCTATAAATATATTAATACTAAAAGGAGGACTAGGGAGACCATACAGTTCCTATTGGATGCAGAAGGAAGAACAGTGGCAGGGGATGAGGAAAAGGCTGAGGTACTTAATGCCTTTTTTGCCTCAGTCTTTAATTGTAAAGATAGTTGTTCCCTCTGTGTACAAACCCCAAAACTCAAGGAGCAAAATGAGGCTCCCATAATCCAAGAGGAGGTGGTCAGAGCCTTGCTTGCCCAACTAGACACCCACAAGTCTATGGGGCCAGATGGGATTCACCCAAGGATATTGAGGGAGCTGGCGGATGTGCTGGCCAAACCCCTTTCCATCATCTTCCAACAGTCCTGGAAGACTGGGGAAGTTCCACTGGACTGGAGACTGGCTGATGTTGTGCCCATCTACAAGAAGGGTCACAGGGAGGA
>WAAB01020489.1:150863-167222 GCA_013389865.1 Piaya cayana | reverse complement strand
TTGGGGCACAACAACCCTATGCAGAGCTACAGGCTAGGGGAAGCCTGGCTGGAAAGCTGCCTGGAGGAGAAGGACCTGGGGGTATTGGTTTACAGTCAACTGAACATGAATCAGCAGTGTGCCCAGGTGGCCAAGAATGCCAATGGCATCCTGGCTTGTATCAGAAATGGCATGACCAGCAGGTCCAGGGAGGTTATTCTCCCTCTGGACTCAGCACTGGTCTGAGAGAGCTGGGGTTGTTTAGTCTTGAGAAGAGGAGGCTGAGGGGAGACCTCATTGCTCTCTATAACTACCTCAAGGGAGGTTGTAGAGAGCGGGGTGCTGGTCTCTTCTCCCAAGTGACAGGGGACAGGACAAGAGGAAATGGCTTCAACCTCCACCAGAGGGAATTTAGGCTGGACATTAGGAAAAAAAATTCACAGAACGGGTCATTGGTCACTGAAACAGGCTGCCCAGGGAGGTGGTTGATTCACCTTCCCTGGAGGAGTTTAAGGCACGGGTGTACGGGGTGCTGAGGGGCATGTTTTAGTGTTTGATATGAATGGTTGGACTCGATGATCCAATGGGTCTCTTCAAACCTGGTTATTCTATGATTCTATGAAAAGAATCAAAAGAAATAATACTTTTAATTAAATTAATTCTTTATATATAATACTACAACTACTTACATCTCAGGAGAATTTGGACCCCTGTTGAAAATGAGCCATTATCTAAGCCTTATCAATGCCACTTCACAGTCATGATTGTCTTTATAACTACTGTTACGTTTACATTGTATATATTGCATAGACCAACACATGGAGCTTCTCTGATTTTCACTGATATAAAATTAGGTTTTAAAAGTACTCACCTACTTGTAGAGGTGCAGCTATACCAAAACTTAGAGGCAATATAAATCAACTTAATTTTTCAGAGCTTATACTGGTCTTGCTGTGAGCAGGCTTATTTTATTTTGTGGTCTGAGAGTAGAGTCTTTTAGCTGTGGGGGTCAAATCAATGAGGTGAAATTAAACATATGCTTGGAGACATGCTATCAAAACAGACATTTGTGTTTGTGCAATTGAGGGAAAGTCCACGAACCACGCCCTCTGACTGAGATCTAACCAAGCAGAATAAGTCACTATGCTTTTATGATGATCAATAAGTACATAAAAGAACAGGGGAAAAAAAGTCAAGAGAAGAAAAGAAACTAAGATTCTAAGGATCGTGAGGATATTTTAGTGTTTGATAGTCATCTTTTAAACTAGATTATGGAAAAATCAAATAATTTGAGGGAGATTTGTTCTGACTTTAAATTTCTTTCTGTAAGCAAATATATTTACTTTTTGGCTAAGTGTTTGGCAGAACATCCTATGAGGAAAACATCAGATTTGGCTGATTCATTTTCTGTGGTGTTACACATTGATTTGTCAGTCCAAGGAGGTGTTCTAGTTCACCATGTTTTCTATTCATCTCGTATCACTGACGCTATTGTGTAAGGGTCAGCGCAAGTCCGTTGCTCCACAGACGGGATCTGATTCAGCAGTCTTGCCATCCAGGGGCATTGATGGAATTACTTCTACTAACTACTCTGTTCATCAGATAATGTTGGACGTCTTTCTTCCCATCCTTCCTCCGCCATTCAGCAGCTAGCTGTGGATGAACAGCAACAGATCAGAAAAATCAAATAAATGGTCACCAGGAATATTAAGTATCATTAATAGGCATATCCCTAGTTCTCATTGTATCTTTAATTAGCAGAAGGCCCCTTTCTTTCTGCATGGTTGTGTACTGGAAGAACATACTTCTCCTGTGGTTTATTGCAGAACTGCAGTTCGATTTGCACCATGACCCTCTTGATCTGGAGAAGAAAGGAGATAAGGAATGTCAAATAATGTCTGCATCTATGGCTTGAACACAACAGAAGCCTACAGGTTTGTGGACAACTGTAACAGTAAATAATGATTTTTTCCTATTGACTGCTGAGGCTCTTCAGAGTGAATGCAGTGAGCACGGACCAGGATCTGCATCAGTCCACCCTGCTCCCTGTGAGCTAGGCACAGTGCTTAAGTTTTTGCCATTATCTACTACAGACTGCAGGGTTTTGGCAAAGTCACGTAACCTCTTAATGCACTAACAGTAATGCAGATCAGTGCAACTAATAAAGATAACTTTGCTTCTGTTGGCAAATTGTCATTTAAACAGAGTGTGGGAGGGGGAGATAGAGAGATTTCTATTAACCTGTTTTTTTGAAACTGCTTAGACCTTTTTTCCGAAGGGGTTACAATTTGTCATTGATAAATGATGTTCTGTACATCCCAGAATTAATTATTTAAATTCCATTAACTTAATAATAGTATGCAATAAGTCTGCCTGCACAACCTTTTAGCTTTTCTTCTTTTTATTAAATTGGTGTTTTGATTGATTTGGGTTATTTTAACACAGCATAAAACTAGGTCTTAGGCCACGAACCTGCAAAAACCTTAGCAATCTTTATAAACTCAGGATAATATTTTGCACTGAGAGTGAAATGCAATAACCCACAGCTGAAAAGGAGGGATCCCACTTGCTCTTTCCTTCTTTTCCAATCCACCCTCTTCTCTTGGTTTACTGTAACTTATGTGACTTCATTCTTATAAATCCTCAATAAGATTCATAGAATTGTTTAGGTTGAAAAGACTTTTGAGATAATCAGGGCAACCTAATCAAGTCCAATCCTTAACCTAATGCTGTCAAGTCCACCACTAAACCAGTCTCTAGACACCACATCTATGCAGTCTTTAAAATGTCTTTTAATAATACCCTCTTTTAATCTAAGGTGTGAGCAGCCAGGTTCTGCACAATGAGCTGAACTGACTTACAGAGGATTTGTTAACTGTGTGGGGTATCTGGGTAGGCAGCAGGAATGCACAGTTCAGGAGTGTGGAAGATGGGTAAAAAAGAGCTGATCTAGATCTCTCTTATTTGGCGATGCCAAAGCATTTACACGTTGACCACAGTGTGTATAGCTTCATACTCAGTTCCCAGAATCAGCTCCCATTAATACCAATAGGACTCGACTCATCTTGTCTGCGGGATCTGAATACTTTCAGGTTGCAGATAATCACTTCCTAGTGTAATCTGCAAATTATCTGCTTGCTAATATAATCTGCAAAAGCTTAGAACAGCAAGAGAAATAAAGGCACACTGACAGTGATAGAAGCAGTCAGCTGGGCTTAAGTACAGGACTTAACCTAAAACCAAGAAGAAACCAAGGATGTTCTGGTATGAAACAAAGACTTCTACTGAAATTAACCCTTTAAAACTGGGGTTTGTGAGTTAGTGAAAATTCTGACATTGAAAATCAGATAAGAAGCTACATCCCAAATTCTGCATTCCCACAGGTTCCTTATCCTGTTTTTCTTTTATATCTAGAAGAACCTCAAGTTATTTTGAATTGCTATGTATTTTATATTTAGGGGACACAATACATGATAGTGCTGAAATGGCTATTCTCTGATTTAGAAAAAATAAACATGTTTCTCTCCCCATTTACTGTTATAATAGCCCATGAATTTATCTCTCCTTATTTCTGAGCAAATGATACATTTCTTTCCACTAAATGACAGCAATAATCATAGAATCATAGAATCACCAGGCTGGAAAGGACCTATTGGATCATCAAGTACAACCATTCCTATCAAACACTAAACCATGCCCCTGAGCGCCTTGTTTACCAGTCTTTTAAACACATACAGGGTTGGTGACTCAACGACCTTCCTGGGCAGCTTGTTCCAGTACTTGATATCCCGTTCTGTGAAATTTTTTTCCTGATATCCAGTCTGAACCTTTCCTGGTACAGCTTGAGGCCATTCCTTCTTGTACTGTCCCATGTCACTTGGGAGAAGAGGCCAGCATCCACCTCTCTACCACCTCCTTTCAGGTAGTTGTAGAGAGCAATAAGATCTCCCCTCAGCCTTCTTAAGATTAAACAATCCCAATTCCCTCAGCCGCTCCTTGTAGGACTAGTTCTCCAGTCCCTTCACCAGCTTTGTTGTTCTTCTCTGGACTCGCTCCAGAGCCTCAACATCCTTCTTGTGGTGAGGAGCCCAGAACTGGACACAGTATTCAAGGAGCGGTCTCACCAGTGCCCAGTACAGAGGGAGAATAACCTCCCTGGACCTGCTGGTCACACCAATTCTGATACAAGCCAGGATGCCATTGGCCTTCTTGGCCACTTGGGCACACTGCTGGCTCATGTTCAGTTGGTTGTCAACCAACACCTCCCAGATCCAGAGGCTGACAGTTTCCTAGGCAGAATGCTGTGAGAAACTGTCAAAGGCTTTGCTGAAGTCCAGGAAGACCACATCCACAGCCTTTCCTTCATCCAGTAAGTGTGTCACCTTGTCATAGAAGGTGATCAGGTTAGTATGGCAAGACCTGCCTTTCATGAACCCATGTTGACTGGACCTGATCACCTGGTTCTCTTGCATGTGCTTCATGATAGCACTCAAGATCACCTGTTCCATGACTTTTCCCAGCACTGAGGTCAGACTGACAGGCCTGTAGTTTCCTGGATCCTCTCTCCGATCCTTCTAGTAAATGGATAAAACACTTGCCATCCTCCAGTCCAGTGCAACTTCCCCAGTCAGCTATAGCTGCTGGAAGATGATACCCTCAGGTGGATCCCATCCAGCCTCATATACTTGTGAGCGTCTAATTGACCATGCTAATACCTAACTGCCTCCTTTGCATCCAATAAAGACTGAATATTCTCCATGGTCCTCCTTTTATTATTGATGTATTTGTAGAAAGTTTTTTTTATTTATCTTTCACAGAATTGGCCAGTCTGAGTTCTAGTTGGGCTTTGACCCTACTGATTTTCCCTCTACATGATCTCGCTTTTCCCCTGTAGTCCACCCAAGATGCCTGCCCCTTCTTCCATAGCTCATAGACGTTCCTCTTCCTTTTGATGTCCACCCAGATCTCTCCACTCAACCAAGTTTGTTGTTTTCCCCAGCATCTCCTTTTCTGGCACATGTGGATGGCCTGCTCCTGAGCTGCTACGATTTCCTTCTTGGAGAGCACCCAGCCCTTGTGGGCTCCCTTGCACTTAAGGACTGTCTCCCATGGGACTTTATCAACCAGCCTTTTGAACAGTCCAAAGTCTGCCCTCTGGAAGCTTAAGGTGTCCATCCTGCTAATCTCCCTCCTCGCCTCATCCAGAACTGAGAATTCTACCCTCTCGTGATCATGATTTGTCCCAGGTGTCCTCCAACCATCGCATCCCCCACAAGGCCTTCTCTGTTCACAAACAGTGGGTCCAGGAGGGTGCCTTCCCTTGTCAGCTCACTCACCAGTTGTGTGAGGAAGTTGTCTTCCACACACTCCAGGAACCTCCTAGACAGCTTCCTTTCAGCTGTATTGTACTTCCAGCAGACATCCGGAAGACTGAAGTCTCCCACAAGGACAAAAGCTAGCAATCTTGAGACTTCTCCCAATTGTTTGTAGAAGAGTTAATCAGCCTCTTCTTCCTGGCTGGGTGGTCTATAACAGACTACCATCACAATATCTGCTTTCTTGTGGTCTCTTCTGATTTTTACCCACAGTCAATCCTGTCATCACCATAATCAATCTTGATGATATCAAAGCACTCTCTAACATAGAGGGCTACCCCACCACCTCTCCTACCCTTCCTGTCCTTCCTGAAGGGTTTATATCCCACCATAGCAGCATTCCGGTTACATGAGTTGTCCCACCATGTTTCCATGGTGGAAACTATGTCGTAGTCTCCTTGCTCTACAAAACCTTCCAGTTCCTCCTGTTTATTGCCCTTGCTGCATGCATAGCTGTAAATGCACTTCAGTTGGGCTGTTAATCCCACAGCTCTCATAAAGGGAATAGTCTTCATTCCCAAATGACTGGTCCTTAGATTATCTAACTCATCAGAGCTGTTTACATCTTTTCCATCATGCAATGTACTCACCTCAACTTGCTCTGAAGTGACATACTGGAGGTCCTCGCCAGCATACAGTCTCTCAGGTACTGGAGAGCCATTTCCAGGTTCACTCCTGTCAAGCCTGGCTTCATCCCCCTCCTCCTTCACATCTAATTTAAAGCTCTGTTAATGGGCCCTGTTGGATTTTTGTTCAGAATTTTTGTACCCCTAGGGGACAAGAGTGCCCCATCCCTAGAAAGGAAGCGTGGAGGTGTGTAGGTCTGTCCATGGTCAAAGAACCCAAAGTTTTGCTCCTCATACCAGGTTTGGAGCAAGGTATTGATTGTCTGATTTTTCTTGCTCGGTCCCTCTTCATTCCTTGATATTGGGACGGTGAAAGTAAACACTACTTGTGCCCCAGAACCCTTCACCATCCTTCCTAGGGCCCTGAAATCCCTCTTAATTGCCTTCAGTTTCTTCATCTGGATATCATTATTTCCTACTCCAAATCCTAACAGAGGGTAATAATCTGTAAGCTTCACCAGGGAAGGAAACTTTCTAATGAAGCTTTTCACAGATGCACCAGGCAGCAGACCTCCCTGTGCAGTGGGTCCTGTCTGCAGACAGGGTCCTCTGTTCCCTTCAGAAGGGAACCCCCTGAGACAATGACTCTTCTTTTTCTCAGAGATTGTTTTGAAGGTCATTTGAGGATGGTGCAGCCTAGGGAATGATTCTAGGCTGTGGGAGCCATCCTCCTCTTCTGTGGAGTTTGATTTCACTTGTAGTGCTTCTTACATATTCTGCAGCGGAACCTGGGAGTTTGTTGTCTGAATGGGGGCAACAATAATGTTGATATAAGATTTACCCTACGGCTGGAATCTACCCTGTTTGACTATTATTGATACAGCTACTGACAGAACTGACCACAGGGTTCATTCATCGTCATGTCTCTGGATTTCCTGATTGGCTTCTCATTCTCAATGATCTTCTCATTTTCTTCTTACTGCCAAAAAAAAAGCAACGGTAGTAAAAAAAGTCTTAGGTGGCCTCCTTTGCTCAGTTCAAGTGCTGTAAACTCAATATACTCAGCTCTTTGCAGAATGTATCAAGTCTGATTCCTTCCCAGGTTAATGTCTCAGCCAGGGAACTAAGATGAAAAGTGGATCTGACTGCCATCCTGCTCAGAGACTGCTTTGGGAGCATGAGACTGCTTTGGGAGCATGAGCCTGCACAGCCCTTTAAGGTGCCATTCAGCACAGTTTGTTTAGGCATAGCTTCTCTACCTCCACAGTCTGCTCTCTTGAACTGTAAACACTCTCATAGAGTCATACCTGAACTTGTGCAGCTCTTAAAAAAAACAACAACCAAAATTCACTAACACTAAAAAAAACAGAATCTTCCCCTGTCTTTGGATCTGCAGCTTGGCAGTGAGATAAAAAGTATCAGCACCCACTTCAGAAAACTGTATTCCTAAAGTATTGCATGAAAGTTATTAGACAGATGTGAATTGATAATTTTATTTTGCTCTCACAAGTGACATAACAAACCTCCTTCTACTTGCATAATAGCTAATTAAAATACAAAAGTAATTGAAAGGGTTTTAATTGTTTAATTAAAAAATCCAAGAAACATAATTATTTTTTCAGTTATGAACAAAAAAAGCAAAACATTTTGTATTTTACATTTCACAGTTTTGCTGGAGCAGTTAATTTTGAAAGTAAGAAGGTCCATTAGAGGATGTGTATGCACTACTCTTGCTTGTCTTGTAACATAAACAGAGCATCTATATGTTAGAGTCAAGAAACAGTGCTTTTTGGAGAGATTTTTCAATGAAATCGATTATTTACTTCTTCTGTCAGTAATTTCTTGGGTACTAGGGTGCAGATCTTTTTGAAAACACACATTTAATATGTGCACTCATTGCAGTGATAACAGCCCACTGTTTATCCCTGTCACTGTGTTAAAGTTGATGATATTGAGGTTGCATTGAACTATTTTCTTGTATTCAGCTAGATTCAGCCTGGCTAAGAGTTTTGCAGCATGAATGCTGAGATTTAGTCTAAATGCCTTGTATTGTATCCTACAACTCACCCCCACTCAGGGCATACTTGCTTCCTGGCTGAAATGAAGGTAAGGTGTTTGAGGGTCACTTGTACTTGCCTGAAGAAACCTAAAATTTTGGGGGGGGGGATTTGTGTAACTGTTGTGGGCAGATGAGGTCAGAGCCTTTGAGGAGTGGTGTGGATCCAGACAAGCTCCAGAGGAGCTGATGAAGGACTGCAATCCCAGAGGCACAATCCCTGATGCAGATCTCCAGCACACAGGTTTGCGCATGTAGGCTGCACCATCCCTCCGGTGTATCCAGCCAGTTCTGCAGGCTGGTGCAAGGGTAAGTGGATTAATGGTCTGGCTCTTTTTCACTCCTCTGGGGTAGCTTGGGAAGCCAGAAGAGAGAAAACCTGCTCTCATGACAGGACTTGCCCATTATCTACATTGCACAAGGTAGCCACAGCTCACTTCTAGAGCTCCCTCAGCACAGACACAACACCCTATTCACTCAGGCTGGAGAAAATGGCCTCAGATAGGGCCAACCATGCTACAGGTCATGATTTCCTGAGGTTCAGTGTTCTTAGCCAGGGCTGCCATCTGAGCCTCATCTACAGCTAAATGGTTTACTGTGGGCAAACAGCCTGCACATTATGGTGTTCAGGCTGCCATAAACCAGCTCCACTGTGCAGTGTAAGCGTAAGGATTTTATTTTCTGGAGGGAACATTTGCTTCTCTATCTGATCTATGGGGAGGATGTACTAGGAAGTTGAGACCTCCAAACATTTCTTCCTTCTCAACAGATTTCTACAAGAACAAGATACATTGTGCATTGTTAATATTTTGTGACTTTCTCTTTTCTTTGCTACTCAGGTGGCTGATTTAGTATCTTGCCTAAGAAAACTCTAGGCATAAAAAATAAATCTGCAGAGTGTCTTTCCAAATGATTGAAGTTTTAAATAACATAAAAAAACCTGAATTCTTTTCTTTAATTTGTGCTTCCAAGGAAAAGGAGTGCCTTTAGGTCCTTGGCAATTAGAACATCAATCTCTCCCTTTTTTCTTTTTTTTCCTTCTTGTTTTTTTTAATAGTACGAAGAAGAATATTTTTTTTCAAGTTTAGAAAAGTCGGTTCTTACAAGCAGAGGAAGGAAGTTCACAGGGAAGTCAATCCAGGCTGTATTCTATGGCCCTGAAAATTGCAGGCCTGGTAAACAGAAGATGACGATGTAGTAGAGCATACAAATGTACAACAACATTAAATATTAAATGATATTTAAAATAGAATATAAATATAGCTATGCATAATTCAACAGTAGGATGCCTTTGCAGTCAGAACAGACAGGAGGTCAATGACCCTTGATGAGAGTTTTTTCAAGTATTGATATTAAGTCTATATAATGAAATAAGTCCTTGCACAATGTATATTCCCATCCAGGATAGGGAAATAGGAGCATCATCCATTCTGAACACATGTGCTGAGCATGTGGTTTGAATCTTCCTTCCATGTAATTTGATGATTAACCTTCTTCTGCATATTCATATTCAGAGTTTGGTAATGGTATGACTTCCATCAGAAAGGCTATGATGAGAATATTTCATGCCTTGCTCTAACAATGAAAACTAATTCTAACCCAGGTAGAACTATCTTCTAGGTTAAATATTTCTAACACATCTTTCTTATTGAGGAGCTTCTTATCGAGCCCATAAGCATATCTTTTATTGCTGGTTTTGCACTGTTATAAATAATCTTCCCTGAAGTTAGACATATTGACACTATCTGGTCTGCAGTGCACAGAAAAGGTCTGTATTTTTATGGCTCAGCACTCAAACAGCTGAGAAGCAGTTAAAACACATTCCAGTTTACGGTAATTCTTTTCAGTCCTTGACAGATTGATTTCCATGGGGTTATTTGCTTCTTTCTGCACCCTACTTCATAACAATGCTTATGAGAATGATTTATTAACTCAGTGCCAAATTCTTTGATACCTTAATAGTTAGATTAACTTCAGGACATGAGGCTAAGTTATTTTTTTCCCAGGTGCTTGGGGTGATGCTTTTCAATAATGAATGAATAGGGTCCTGAACTAGTAGCATTTTGGTACTTGTGTGTGCCAAAATTGTGCTTTCTCTAGAAACATTCAAAGCAGACATAAGCAAGCTGGATAACAGCTCCTATTCAAAATAATCTCTTGCTTCTATGCCTAATGATGAGCACTCAAATAGGGCATCTAGTTTGCAGATCTCCCCACACCAATGATTTTTGGCTTCCTCATTTATTAGAACAATATGAAGTCCCCACAGAGCCAAAGTGTCCATGAAATCAGAATAGGTTAAAAAAAGCTGTGTGAATAATCACGTTTGCAGCTCACTGTTGCACTAGAAAAATAAAAGTTTATCTTACATAGACATGAATAGTATTCTTTAATCCTATACTGAAATGAAAAATAATGCATTCTGGTTCAAGCAAAACATTTCATTTGCAATCTCATGTTTTATTCTTTGTAGTTAAAAAAAATGTAGACTCATTTCTTAATAAAATATCAAAAATGAGAAATAAGAGGGTAGGTTTTGGACATAGCAAAACAAAATATTTACATTTCTGAAAAAAAGGGTCTTTTGAAATAAAAAAAAATTGTTTCAAAATCAGGGGACTTAGAAATTGTTGAAGTTAACTCAAGTGAGTTTCCAGAAAAAAAAATTACTCAAAAGTCAGGCTAGATGTCTATGCTCTACAAATGGAGGAGAAAATTAATTACATTATCAGAACATAACGTCGATGCTCCTATCTCAAGTTAACAGGTTTTCATAGAACAACCAGGTTGGAAGAGACCTACCAGATCATCTAGTCCAACCATTCCTATCAAACACTAAAACATGCCCCTCAGCACCTCGTACACCCATGCCTTAAACACCTCCAGGGAAGGTGAATCAACCACCTCCCTGGGTAGCCTGATCCAACGCCCAGTGACCCTTTCTGTGAAAATTTTTTTTCCTAATGTCTAGCTTAAATTCCCTCTGGTGGAGGTTGAGGCCATTTCCTCTTGTCCTGTCCCCTGTCACTTGGGAGAAGAGGCCANCCTGCTGGTCACACCATTTCTGATACAAGCCAAGATGCCATTGGCCTTCTTGGCCACCTGGGCACACTGCTGGCTCATGGTCAGCTGGCTGTCAACCAACACCCTCAGGTCCCTCTCCTCCTGGCAGCTTTCTAGACAGACTTCGCCTAGTCTGTAGCTCTGCATAGGGTTGTTGTGCCCCAAGTACAGGACCCAGCATTTGGCCATGTTAAACCTCATGCCATTGGACTCTGCCCAGTGGTCCAGCCTGTTCAGATCCCTTTGCAAAGCCCCCCTACTCTCCTGCAGATCCACACTTCCACCCAGCTTAGTGTTGTCTGTAAACTTGCTAAGGGTGCACTCAATGCCTTGATGCAGCTCATTGATGAAGACATTGAACAGGGCTGGACCCAGCACTGAGCCCTGGGCAATGTCACTTGTCACTGGCCTCCAGCTGGATTTAACACTGTTAAACCACTCTCTGGGCCTTGCCATCCAGCCAGTTTTCCACCCAGGAGAGTGTGCTCCTGTCCAGGCCAGAGGTTGACAGTTTCCGAAGCAGAACGCTGTGAGAAACTGTGTCAAAGTCTTTACTGAAGTCCAGGAAGACCACATCCACAGTCTTTCCCTTGTCCAGCAGCCGAGACACTTTGTCATAGAAGATGATCAGGTTTGTTTGGCATAATCTCTCAGAGCTACCCATTTAATGATGTTAACATATCACTTCAGTTTCCAGATAACTGTGTGCAGACTTGGATAGAATACTATTGCCTTGGTCAAGGCTTTAGCATGTGCACGTTGGTCACTTACAAAAAGAAGTGTTCAGCAGCTGCTGTTGCACTACAGTTTTGAAACACCTGCATGACCTTAGTGCCTTCCTTATATGCTTGGAGTGCTATTTTGTGCTGTAAGCAATGCGTAGTGTGGTAGGATGAACAGAACAGTATTAATGAATAAAAAACTGAGCCAAGATCATTAGGTTTATTTGGCTCAATAAAATTAAATGTAGTGATAGATACTGATCCTGGGCTGCACTCAAGCTAACAGTGTTGTTGAGGAAACAAGAATAAGTAGGTAAATGAGGTCACCACAAAGTGTATAAGAAAAGATAAGAAAAAAGCTTTTGCAGCAGGAAGTACTCGGTTAAGATTATGGGACCATAGAGATTGGAAGGGACTGTTTACTTAAACCTCATGGCCAAACTAGGTTCAACAACAGGTCTTCAGGAAACAGTCCACACACTTTATGAATGTTTCAAGGGATGGAAGTTTAGTTGAAGGAGCAAAGGAAGAAGACGCGATATTTACCATGTATAAAAAATAATCATCTCTTTGATAACTTGCAAAATGCTATGCTGGGAATAATAAACCTGTACCTTTGTTCACTTCAGCTGCACTCAGCCTACTCGTATCTTTCCCTTAGACTTCACAAACATTTCTGTTTATCAAAATTATGTTTTAAAATATTAATCTAGAAGAGAATTATCTTCTCCTCCTTCTTTAATTATGAAATCAGGTTGCTTACTGACACCAGTCCAAAACAGCATCTAAAACAAGTTCTGAGCAAAACCAGAATTTTATCATCAAAGGGTTTAAGTTACTTCTTTTTCGTTTTTTCCCAATATTAAGAAAATTATTTATGCCACAGAAGGCTGATGTTCCTTTCAGCCCTGGAGCGTCTTATGATCAAAACCCCAAGACCAAAAAAGTTGTACTCTAGACAAAGGAAGGTTAACCTGCAAATGAGCTATGGGACCCTACCTAGACCTTCAAGGTTCAATCGGAGTTTTAGCTACATAGCATTTGTAAAAATAGGGTATATGAATATCAAGGCACTTGGGTTTTCAGTGCAGAGAGTAAACAAAAATGTACAGGAAATATGTAACACACCTCATGGACAGATAACTGAATGGAATACTGTATATATTTTTTATCATTCCTTTCAAAATGACTGATATATACACTATTTCCCAGTATTAACTAAAATGTTAGGCGGGAAAACCAAAGAATTATCTAGCTTTGAAGGGTCTTTTAGAGGTTATCTGGTCCAAACTATTGCACAGCATAGGGCCAATTTACATCAGGTTGATGGTTTTTTTTACAAATGTCTTCATCTTTAAGGGGAAATATAAAACTAATATGAGACAAACTGATGCAGTGCTTTCAAAGCAAGGTGAACCACCATCTTCCTGCTCACTGTTGTGAGATCACTATACTGGGTTGTGTTATGATGACATTTTATAGGACTATGTGTTTACTGGATGTGGATGGAAAAGGAACTGTTCAGGTTACTTTCCCAGTTTGTCATTTGTTAATGCACACATACTCACATATAATCAATGATTCATGATTGCTTTCTTCCTGAAACACAGCTCAGCACTTGATTGTCCTTTTGTACCACGATCCATCTTCCTTGTAGCAGGTCTGGGGCACAGTATAAACTTGTTTTCTTATGTAAATGATTTGGAGAGACGATTTCTTGTAATCTGCTCTGATCTTTCCTGCTCAGCTGAGTTTTCTCAAAGCCTAAACTGCTGCCAGGATGGATCGTCTTTTTCTGTTTATAATCACCATTTCACTAATAAGGGAAGAGTCATTAGATTATGTCTAGCAGTGGCCATTTGCAAAACCTTGGTTGCAGAACACATTTCTTTCCCCTGTAAATATTTGGTTGCTATGCACTAATTCCAAATGGGGACAGATAATTTAAAAGATATTTACTTGTTACCTACCTACACATTCTCTTGAGCTAAATCACCCTCTCATTCAAGATAAATGAACAGCCAAAGCTTGAATTTATTTGGGATGAGATGAGTGTTCCAAATGTATTCTTGTCTTCTGATAACCTGATTATTTTCTATTCAAGCATGACACTGAAAATCAATCCTTGCCCTTGTACTATAGACAGGTATATCAAATGGGCTTACACACAATTAATAGACTTCCCGGTACTATACTGCATAGTGAGGATACTGGTATTATAATTCTCTGTTTTCTTTTAAGTAGGAAAGCAATAATATTGACTGGGTGAATAAATAAGCTTCTAAATAACTTCTTGGTTTGTTTTTTTTTCTCAGACATTTGACTGATTTCATACTCTGTACTATTCTGATTGTATTTGCTTTCAGCGTAAACACTCCAAATTCTTGAAAATTCCTGACTAAACGTGGAAGGATCCTGATATAGTCTAAAGACAGATATTTCAGAGACAGATCTTCTGTTTTGTGGTATCTAGTTTTTGACACCTTGCCCTGTTTCTCAGAAGTGAAAATGACCCCTTGATTCTACTGGGTTCAGATGGCTTTTTGGGTGAGATTTTGCTTTGTTTATGGTCTGGCATTTGATGCCAGAGATACAGATAACTGGTAGTCACTTTTTTTTTAAAAAAAGAACATATCTAGAGTAGGTGTCACTGGAGATGTTAGATGCTAGTTCAGGAGTAAGTTTACATATAAGCAAACCAACTGCCCTCGTTTTGTAGGTTAGAGGCAAATGCATTAATTGACTCTATTTTGTTGTTTCTTATTAAACCCAGTTGACTTTCATGCACAGAACAGCTACAAAATCAGATGCTGTGTACATTTAATCAATGAAATGTGATTATTTTTATTCATAGAAAAGAAATGCCCATCCATTTTTCTGAGTGCTTTCACGTTAAACAATAAAACATTTTAAGGCTTTTTTTGTTCACTCTTTTTAGTGGAGTTGTTAGCCATTAATAGGCATTGCAGACTGACTCATGAAGGAGCATTTTGTTAATGTAAAGTACAATCCTGCACAAAAGGTCTGGTTTGTGGGTTTCATTTAATTATAAAAAAACTGCATTATAGTTCCAGGAGGAACTAAAGAAGTAAAAAAGGGTGTGGATAAGGGTGTTGGTATGCTTTTAAAGCAGGTTCAAGCAGCCTGAGTAACTTTGATTTTTCCTTTCAGCATTTTAATTCACATTAGTTGCTTAAAAAAGTATTTGATTAAATGAGCCACTACTCTATTCTTACACTCATCAGTCAAGTTTGTCTTGCTGTGCTACATTTGTGTTGTGACTCAGGCCAAACTGTGCTTTTCAATGTAGAGAGAAGGAAAAGAAATATTACACAGCCATAAAAAGCTGAACTAACTTGTGCTTCTTTGATATTTCTTTTTTCCACAGCGTGTTTGACTGTGGATTGAGACAGTTTGCGGGTGATTTTGCTCTGCCTGCTCACCTAGCTGAGACACGCTACTTCAACTTGTGGTCTCATATCAAGCAAAAATCTTTTTGAAGCTCTTCATACCAGGCTCCTCTTATCACCTCACTGAGTAACAACACAAGACCCCAGAAGGCCCAGGGCGCCTGGGATAAAGGCAAGGCAGCTTCATCCCCATAAGCACAGTCCTTGACAGGCAAAAACTAGGTTGTGATTATTGTGACAAAGATCCAGTCAGACCTCTTAGTCACAGCCGTGACATAATTCAAATAGCCTAACAGCAATAGCTGGCTTCACATTGGTGGCCTGAAAGTGAGGAAGAGAATTGGGCAAAACTATATAGTAATCAGGCATACAGAGAAATACCTTGTTACTAATCCAAATAGCTAGAAAAGTTTTATACATATTATTTTATATCCTGATAATGCAATAATTGATGTGTTGAGAAAAAAAACACCTCCATTCTTTTGTATTTAGACCTTCTGAATGTCACAGGGAGAAAAAAGGAACCCAATGCTTAATCATACCTGTATTAAACTGGTTGTATAGCTCAAGATCATGCGTATTGCAGTGTTTTGCCTCAGAGTCATCAAGTGAGTATTTTGTTAAGAACTGTCCTATATGACACAAAGATCTCAGTGTTATATGTGTACATATTACACCGATTAGCAAGAAAAGACAGCTTACTCATCAACTTTTTCAAATTAGGAATGTCCATCTCCCTTTAAAGGGCATAAATGTTATAATTTAAATGATTCTTTTAAATGTTTCTAATGATTTTTTCTAAATGTACACATGGTTTCTCAGATTTTATTTCAATAAAATATGGGCTACATTTTAGCATCCTCCTGTTAGAAACAGTTGTTTTCTATTGTTTTGTATTTGCTAGAGGTTCTGCCTGGACTGGGGGCATCACTAGTCCAAGTGCTGTTCAACCTTATTAAAAAAGATTGGTCACCAATATCTCATAGGTCATGAGGCTGGGAAGTTCTCTGAGGAGGATTTTGAGGTTAAAATAGTTACTTGGCCTATTTCATTGCATAAATGTTTAGTGAAAAATCACATATACCTAAAGAAGATGTTAAATCAAGCTCATGAATGGATCTTTACTGCATCCCACAGTGAAACTAAAGTACAGGCTACTGACTTTGCAACAACCTGTATTTTTTTTTT
>WAAB01020489.1:0-150845 GCA_013389865.1 Piaya cayana | reverse complement strand
TCCAGAAAAAAAAAAAAAAAGCCAACAACTTTTATGGAAGTTCTTTTTCAGCAGTTTTGTAGGTTGCTGTACCAATCGGCAGGGCAAAGAAGGAGCTAGAAAGGTGATATGATTTTTTACATTTGAAACAATAATTAGAGTTCTGGAAACTGCCATGTAAGATCATGCAAGGTAAGGTGTCTTTGCAGAGCACAGGCAAAGTTCTGTTAACAGAGTTTTCCTCCAAAAGAAAAGCTGGTTCAAAACCTGTCTTTGCAAAATCATGTTGTTGATCATTTCATGTTTATCTGATTTTGGAAAAAAATTCTTCTGTCATGTGACATTTTGAATATCTACAGCCAAAAAGATTCCCCATGAGGAGCTGCATAGATGCACTTAGAAAGCGTGAAGAGAGTAAGAGACCCATTGAGCTCCAGCAAAACTCTGCCTAGCACTGACAGCAAAATTATACATCCTCTGCCAGATTATTTGGAGCAAGTAAATCAGCTTTAGGAATTAACAGTTAGGTGAGATATATCACTACTGCCTCAATCCATTGAGTTTAGCTTTCACTGCAGTCCAGAATCCACCTCATCTTGAAGTCAACTTGGCACCTATCCAAGTCATTGGTGTTTCTAGATAAAGGGACAGAACAGAGTTATTTTGTTTGTGCTGAACAGACCTTAGCTCTTTCCTTTATTTTTTGACTAGTACAGACTTCCTTTAGTGGGAAGCTTCCAGTATTTTTTTGATCCTGGCTGGGTTGTAAATACCAAACAGTCTTTACTGTGATATCCCCAGTTTATGAGGAAGCTAGGAAATGAAGAGCTATTGCAAAATACTTCCTTAGAGAAATTAACTACATTTTTACAAACATATTTCCTTTGCAAGTCAGTCCTGAGTTTTTATTAAAGGTTTCCTTGGTCTCAGAAAAATCACCTACCTATATATGTGAGGTGGTTTGCTATAAAATAAAAAGTCATCTTACTCTCCCTTTTCAACAGAGTTGTATACAAGACTGGTTTTTTTCTGCAGTTCTGGATGCTATCTCAAAGGGAATAAAGATACTTAATGTCCACATAGCAGTTGTAAAACATGGGTATAAATTCTCTGTATTCAAAAAAACTCTGTGTCCAAAAGCCTGTTCGTTTTCTCCCAGTTAAATAAATTGGTTTTACTACCTGCTTTTCTATGCATCTTTGCTTAAGAAGATATTTGTAACAATTTACAACAATTTGCCAGTCCATACCTGTGATCCATTTAGATGCTTTTAAGGGCTGTCTACTTCATTTTTTTGGACTTGGAAAATTTAAAGATAATATTTATTCTAGTCACAGTCAGCTGGTATTGTAATGCTCTCAATTTCATTATAGATCCTCAGTACAGCAATATGTTCTGACCTTTTTCCTCTTTTCCTGCTGAAATCCCAAAGAGTATTTTTATCAAATTAGAAAACATTTAGAGAGTTGAGTTCAGTGAGGTTACTACCAAACAACTGAGTGTGAGCATAGGTGTTTCTAAGCTGGAGTCTTAGCCTTTACTTATAACCCTAGGTCCTTCAAAATATTTAGCCAGAAATGTGGTTTTAAATTTTGCTGTATACCTTTAGATGATAACTTAAGGTATGTGCAAATGATTATATCAGTTTATTGACAAGATATATGCAAATATGGAAATAATTAGATTATATTTAAAAATTGACTCAAGTCCAAGTAGTCCAGACTTTGATGAAGACTGAATTTGTGTCCTAACTTTAGGACTCAGATGCAAAGATTATAATTCCAAATTTTGCCCACTCTTTTAATTTCTTTCACATTTAAATATTTATATACTGGTAAGGCAGACTTAGCAAATATTCTAGTTTTTGTTTTCCTCTTAGAGAGGTGAATATATTCTTACTGTGAGAGATAAAATCTCAGAAATGTCAATGTACCAGCACTGGATCTTCATGTCGTATAAGGAAATATTCCTGTTTCTCTTAATCATTTTCAAAATTATTTTTCCTTCAGCTTCCAGAATATAGCAGGGAAATAGAGTGAGGACCTTTGCAGAATAACTGGTCATTGCTTTTCCCAGACTATTTCAGCAAAAAGAGCTAATAATGTTTTCAGGTTAGATTTCTGACAGGATGTACTGTAAGTGACAAGAATGTGCTAGGAGTAATTGGGAAGGATTCTTGTCAGAATGTTATAGTGAAATAGGTAGGGGAATTTTGGAGTGAAAATGGCATTAGTTTTGTTTTATAATAAAACTGCTGTTTCTATATTAGAAGAAAAATACTCTCACGGGGATTCTTTTTCTTCTTGTGGCTTAACACTCTTAATTTATGCTAACATTTTTGTATAAAATACTTCTTTCCAAAAAAGAAAAAAAGATGTGCAAAATCAGTCTTGATATTCTTGGACATTCTTACCCATGTGTGGAAAAAAGATAATAGTCAAGCACAAGTAGTGGTGTCTAGTAGCTAGGCATATTCACCAAAATAATTTGCTTGTGGATCAGATTCAACAGACAAAATTTAAATGTCTTGTTCTGAAGCCATATTTTCACTCCAAGGCTTTACTGTCACTGGCCAAGCACAGTAATTTAAACTGACTTTTTACTCAGCATCCAGCTTTAAATTGTAGCTTTACAACCCTACCGTTTGATGATATCACAGGACAGAAATATAACCTTTCTAGGAGATCTTTTATTTGCAGATTGGAAACATAACTTCGGAGATACAGTGCTTGCAAAAGAGGGTCCAAGGCCAAATAATCTTATTGAGATAGGGTCAGACATCCTGTATCATAAATTCCAGGAAATAGATAGGAATTCTAAAGGCATGATTGCAATGTACAGTAGCATTTACAGGAGTATAGTGCTGCTGTGCCTACGATTGATTCTAATTTCTTTTGAAGGAGATATTGGAACAGGTACCATGAGAGGGGAGGGAGTGCCCCCATTCTGCTTATTCAAACCCTGTATCTGTGTGGAAGAAGCTGCATACAAAGGGAGGCACCTTTGTCAGGTCAGCCAAGGACCTGCAATCTTTGAGGGTGTTCATGGAATGATCATTGATGCTTTCATGGATTTTTAACAGCTGTTCCTGAAATGTCATCATCGAATATTATAAGCCCCAAATCTTATTTCATAAACTTTTCAGCTGAGTAGGCAGAAAAATATTTAGCTGCTGATGCTGAGGGAACTTAGTGTTTGTCCAAGAGAGCTGGGAGATAACTCAGTGGGACTAATGCTGGTGAGACAGGTATCCTGTGGGTACTTTATTGCAGCCATAGTCATTTGCTCAGCCTGCCAAAATATTCTGCAGTTAAATCTTTCTTCTTTTTTCTTTCTTTCTTTTTTTCTTTTTTTTTTTTATGGAACAGAAACATATTTATAGAACTATTGGTGTACTGGTGCTGTTGTCTATTGGGCATTTTTCATTGCTACTCAGTAAAGAAATATTTAATGTCTTTTCCTACACAGCATATTTTTTACCCTCCTTCAGTTCAGTCTCAGACCAGCTAATGGCTAGGGAATGACTGCAGGCAAAGCAGTCTCACAGCCCTGCAATGGCAGCTGGGCTGGCTGGAGACTGACATACAGTAGGTTAACAGTGATGAGACAGCCCTTCATCCCTCCTGCCATGTGGCTTTCCCTCCTTGCATGTATTTGTTTCTGTATATATTGGCAATCTCCTGGAACAGTGACTCTCCTGACTGGTATGTAAAACCTTAAAGAAAGTCATTGTTTTTGCTGTAGTTCTGAATCCCAGCCGGGGGTGCTGGAAATTAAACTTGCAATTTCTGAAAGGATAGCAAGTTCTAGGATTGTAGAACTGACTTTTTTAATGGATTTACCAGATTTGTATGGTATTTAATAGCTTGTGTTTTGAAAGCCATTAAAATTACATTATGCTTTATCACATTACAAACAATCATGCTTAAGAGTTACAGTTTTGCAGGAAGTTACAAACCTGGATTTGTATACAATTTGTCATTCTCTTATTTTTCATTAAAAATATTTTTTTGGTATACTACTTTTGTGATAGAAAAGTAACTCAAAATTGTCTTCTTCAGAAGGAGTTATCTAGGCATCTGAGTAAAATTTTGTTTGTAATAGGTTTTTAGTGCATTAGTTTATTCAATGTATGCCATCTCTTTTTTTTTTTTTTTTCATCCCTTGGAAGATTATTGAAGCAGCAATATAAGATTGGACCCTTAAACAATGTCACCAAGAACATCGTATTTCTAGTGGTGCAGTTCGATGTGCAAAAGCATGAGTATGAAAATGATTCATGACATCTATTAAAGGCTAATTTAAATACCAGAGTACCGTTTTACCATTCATGTGCTATAAATTATTGCATCTACTGTAGTTTAAGACCAAGTCGAGCCATCCTTTCCAACCTGCCAACAAACTCCAACCCCAAAGGATTTTTAAAAAATCGTAGTTGTCGCAGTAGACAAATCTTTTTTTGTTTTACCTATATGGATAATAATCTTTCATACATTTTAATATAATCCTAATGAAATGTAAAAAATAAATTTCATAGTTCATCTGCTAGTTTGGTGCAGAGACTGCAGAGCACTATATTAAAAATATATTTCTCTTTCACTGTTACTCTTTTTATATTATCAATCTAGTAAATCAAACTTGGAATTCTAACTTATTAGCATAAAATCTCACCCAGACACAATCTTCTTGATGAACAGGCTTCTAACTTTTTGTTATGGGGACATAAATTATACTGATATTACCAAGAAAAAAAGCATAATACTCAGTTTTTTTGATGCTGTATCAGTTTATGGCTGTTTGAGAAATACAATGTTTTGTTTGAAAAGCACAGCTCTAGATTGATTAGTTTATTAGTTATAACACCTGTTACTCATGTTTCCTGCTTAAAAATTCACTTCTGTAAAGAAATTTAACATTCCCCTGTGCATACATGCACATGCATGCAGACATGGACTCGTGTATCTTTTAAGCCACAGAAGTCTGCCAAACTATGTATTTTCATGTGGAAGTCTCTGGATTATTTAGTTCAGCCACACAGAATATTCCATTTCATACAATTCAGAAAATAATTCTTAAGTCTAGTCCTGCATTTCTGAAACCCCCATGGATTTCTACAACTAACATGAATTAAAAGGGGGTCAGCTTCTTACTCGATTGTACTCTGTTATCTTTACATTTCTTATGTATGTAGGCATCCCAAGAGATACTGAAAATGTGCAGCAAGGTTTGGGGGTGAGATTCATTCAAGCTGTGATTACAGAGGCAATAAGTACCTGCTGAGACTGAGCCTTAGCAAATCTCCATTGATTACCTGCCAGGCATGTCACTGAGCATCTTCACAGAGTGAGGGTGCTGGATCAGTCCTTTTGTGGAATTTTTAACATCTCGTCTATATATCTCATCAGCTTGCACAGCAAATAGTTATCTCTGCCTGACTGTCATACAGAAACTGTTTTACTTACTGAGAATCTTCTTTCCTCCTTGCATTCCCTCTCTACTCCCTGTTGTCTTGAAATTAATATATAAATAGTTTTAGAAAGATGAATTGTACAGATATCTTTCTTCACAGTAAGCCATTCCTCTGTCTACACTTGGAATTATTTAGTCTACCAGAAAAGTGGGGGTTTCTTAAACCACTCTCGCACATGGTAAACATTATACTTTTGGAAGAATTCAGCACCCATAATTAAATGCCTTACTGACGTAGGTAGCGGGACTGAGTCCGCTTGCCTGCACCTAAGTTCCTAGATCTGAGCTGATTGAATTCACACACCTAGCTCCAGCAGAAGGTGTTGAGCACTTGTGCATCTGTCCCTTAATGTTCCCAAACCCCTGACTGTCTTTATTTAAAGCATTAGATATGTTAGGGAGTAAAAGAATACCACGGCCAGCTATCACAGGGAAAGTGGGAGCCTCAGATTATTTTGTCCCTTATCTTCTGAGAGGATCCCTTTGCCTTTCTTGTGAAAAAGCTACTGTGCCCTGTGAAGGATCACAGGCTCAGACACTACCTACTAACCTTTATTTTAAGTATGTGAGAGATACCAGCACAATGTTCCCTCATCCTCTGTGCAGAGATACAGAACTATCCGTGAACATGCACAGTACGCTGTAGTGGGAAATTAAAGTGAGAAAGGCGCTGCCTGCTGTCAGTATTTCCAGAGGAAGTTTTTGTTCCTCCCTGTGGTTTGGGGGACTGACTCACAGCCTTCCTCAGATGGCTGTCAGATTGTCAGTGACCATGATAAGGCTTTCACTTATCACAGCTGGGGAGGCTTAGAAGCAAATAGGAATTGCAGTGGGAACCAGCTGCTCATATGCCTGTGATGAGCAGGCTCATAGGAAGATTTTCACTCCATTTCTGTGCCTTGCATTATTTAACTTACCACCTGATGTTCCTGTCATGCAGTAAATCCAGAAAATTACTATTTGCTGCAATTTTCTCTGTTTCAGTTTGTACAAATAAATAAGATAGTCTCCCTAGTCTCTTGAGCATTTAAGATTACATGAAGGAATCTTAGTGTGACATTTTAGTTTCTCTTCCATGGCACAGTGCCCCAGCAGTGCCTAGAGCTTTCAGTTCAGTTTTGTTAATGCAGTCTGTAAGAATCTACTGTATATTACCCCGGCCTATGCACAGGCACGTCCTACAGGTTGATAAAAATCAGGTACACATACAGAACAATGGTCACGATAAAAATCAGTGTAACAAAAACAATTTGCCTGGTAATCACAGATGTTATTAATTGATTAGCACAGCAGCTTTATGCTGTGATTTAATACAAATCCAGGTTTTCATTTAAAAGGTAATGACTTAAAAATACAGTTTAGACAAAAAAAGAGAATGCAAAGCCTTTCAAATATAATTGTGATCTAACAGTATCAAATAGCCTACCTGAAAATACTACCATATTTCTGTTGCAAAGAGAGTGTTATAGCCACTCACACAATGTGAGAAAGACATATCTTAGAATCAAAATTTAAGTTATTTGCTAAGCAGTTCCATATTTTTTGAACAAGATTAAAATTCGTTACTAGAAGTATACAGAAAGTCTGGATAAAACTCTTGAATTTTGATCTGATCTTTAGCACTGGATGGGTAGTGCCAGGAAAACCATTTAACCACACTGAGCCAGGCAGTGACATTTTTATTCAGAATGATGATATCTGTTTCTACATTTACAGTTACTACTTCTTTAATTGTTCAAATATGATGCCACTAAAAACATATCGTTCTCCTTAGTGTGAATGGGGTTATGAAAAACATTTTCCTCTTTACCAAACAGACAAAGCAACAGCTTCTTTCCTCAGAGGTTGTTCTAATGACCAGTTATTTTATCATTTCTTTCCTATAAGGCTATCTTTATCAATTAGGACATGAAATTATATGTATTACAGTTGTTCATTTTTTTGTTCTAGTTTTAAATTAAAATTTGAAAAACAAGTACTAGTTTTCAATAAAGACAAAGAAGTTACTACCTCTGTTGTAAATCAACAGTATTTCTTAGAAGTATTTTTCACCATCAGACTTTTGATGACACTATTTGAAATCCTCTCAATTCTGATATCTTGTTTTATTTACTATCAATAAAAACATTTCTGACCTGTAGAAAAGTGACACCTTCTGCAATTCAGCTTATGTCTTCTTCCAGAGAACTGCAAATGTTTTAGAAGCCAGCTGCATGATCTGTTTCTGGGAGGGATTGATCTTCAGAGGCTAAAAAAGTGTTATCTATCGTCTTGAAGGGAAGGGCTGGTAATCCTTCCTTTCACCTTCCTGTGAGTCATTGAGCAAATAGTCCAGCAGGTAGGTCTGAGGATCCTTCTCGCTTATGAGTTCCTCAGGATTCACAATATGCTCATTAGCCTTGTATATTTGAAGAGAATCTCAGTCTGATGCTGAAGGTTTTCTATATTGACATTTTTGTTGCCAGAAGAGTTGAAGGAAATACTGTTTGTTTTTTTGTGGGAAAATTGGCAAAGGAGGAAAAAAAAAGAGTTGTTTTTAATTTATCATTTATTCTGACATTTCCCATAAGTGAAAACAGGAAAATAGTCAGTTTACAAATATTAATTGTATTTTTCAAAACTGAGTTTTCAGCATTAAAAACAAATATTTTCCAGATTCAATTTTCAACAAAGAGCATCCAGTTACTTTGAAAAATTCTGAGGGGCATGCCATTCTATAAATATTCTCATTTGCATCAGAGGGGCACTTTGCATATGAATATGAGTTCAAACATTTTCTTAAATATAATTGATTAAACTAATGTTTGATCTTTAGTGATTTTTGAAACTTCACCTTCCTTTCTTGTCAAGTTGTGCGAAGTTTAGTTTTCAATAAGAGAGCATTAGAGGGCAACAGAAAATTGTTGCTGAATTTGCTTTTTCTCTACGCTCAACTGCCACAGAGAACCTCTTGTAGAATGTGGATGATGCTGGGAAGTTGTGCTCCAAGTTTCATTTCCCAGTTCATGAGAGGAAAAAGTCCAGCTGCCTGGATCAGGAATTTTTACCTCAATATTTATTGCAAATAGACATAATACTGAATCTAGTGTTACCTAGCTGTTAACCTCGGAGTATGAAACGCCGCTAATCTGTTACATCAAGAAAACTTTCCCTCACTCAATTAAAAAAATTTAGCAAGTTCTGCATACAGACCTATATGTGATTTAAATGTAAATGATAGTAGCATAAGAGAAACCAGGAACAAAGGGAAAAAAAAAGTACAAAGGAAGAAACCAAATGGAATAGACGACGCCATGGAAGTGCCTGTGTGGTTCGCAGGTCATCAAAAGTAGAGAATCCCATTCGGCAAGAGCCTGTTCTTCTGAAACAGCTATAGCTGAGACATGGTTGCCAGCTGCAGAAACTTCAGATGGCTAACGTCAGATGTCTGCACAGACAGGCTGCTCTGTCTCTGAGTCTCTGCCCAGGCTTGCTGAATTGGTGCCTACAGGGGCCGAGGGTTTGCCTAGGCTTGTTGTGTCCCCTCATATTTTTTGCCTCGTCTTGTTGCAACTGCTGTTTTATCTGGCTTAGAGTCTTTAATGTCTTCTTCTGTACAAAGTGCAGAAACTAAGACAAGCATCTATGGCCCCAGGAGGGGGTTGTAGCCATGAACTAGGCCAAATTTTAATTTGTGTTTTCAGGACTATCGCTGTTTACAACGTCTGGCTGTGTTAACTTCTAAAATGCATTGGTTAGTAAGGATAATGACTAGAAATGCAAAAATTGACAAAGTCTCCAAATGATGTAGAGTAATACTGGGTCAAAAAGCTAGAAATAGTAGTGTTATTTATTCTTTCCAAGAGAACAAAACAGAAATTAAAATCCATCTTGTTACAGCCTAAGAGAACACAGACTTGTATAACACTAATTTGTTGATAGTACTGGATAAAGTGCAATGCAGAAGGAACAGAGTAAAAGGTTACTAACATCTCTCTATATAATTTCGGAACACGTATGTATGCTGCTACAAACTCCTTGCTCTGGTCTACATTTCTGAGAGGTCTCTGTAAGGTCTGTCTTATCCTGCGAGGCAGAGGTACTTTTTTTCTGTTTCACATTTTTGCATAGATTTACCTTACCCTTTTTCCCTCTCACTAATGCCTACATGGGTGAGAGAGACAGCTTTTCAGCAAAATAATAGTGGCTAGCAGTATTTAGTCAAACTGTTCCCTACTGCACATTAATCCCATGGCTTCTATGTAGCTGTGCCTGCCTGCAGCCGGGTGGCTCAGGTACCTGTGGTGAAAGAGAATGATTGGAAGGGGAGAATATAGCTGGAATCAAGAGAGCAGGGTACTTTAATAAAGCAGCTCAAGTATCTTTTAGGTGTTAACCTTACTATTCTGATTTCTAAATTGGATGCTAATTTTTCATGCTTCATTCTATTGCTTTCTGGAAGCAAAAGTAAACAGCAGTGGAATATAGCTCTGCTGTGCAGCTGCCTTTTCTATTCACCAAATTCACCTTATCACAAGATATCTTACATAATGACAATTAGTATGAGTTATAAAATATAATTATAGGACTCTGTCTTTCCTAAGCCAATGCACACAGGCTCACAATTCTTGCAGAGTGGAAGCCAGGCATTTGTCCCATTTGTTCCTTCTCATTTTTTTTAACACTAGCGTGCTTTTTGCCTTTCCCTTTAATCCACAGAAATTTCATACTAAAGTTGTTACAGTTCATGTATTACCTGATAATGGGAAATGAATCATGCTGTGTAGTGCCCTCTGTGCCTTGTGGAATATCATCATTACATGATAATAACAGAGATAGATCAGAACAGCAGAACATATGTTTGATTAGTATCTCCCAACAAGGGTCCAAATTTTATTGGTATTCAATATCAGTAGGCATCAGAACAGAGATCATCTGTTTAGTGAGAATCTGTGCTAGTCTTACTATAATTATTGCTACTCATAGCCTTGGGTGTTGAGTATTGTTATTGTAGAAGTCATTTAGAGTTTTAATGTCATGCAAGTAGGTAGATATCTGTCTTCTGACTCTGCTTTATATAGTTTAAATATGTGTAATATGGAAAATAGAAGATATCTAAGTGCCTAGCAGGATAACAATCATGAAAAACACTCCAAAGATGACTTTCACACACATTTTCAAACAGCTGCAGTTCTACATCAGACTTCTGGATGTCTCTGTGTGATGTAGTTCAAGAATTTGGTAAGATATAATATTAATTCTGTCATTAAAGCAAATTACAGGATTCAGCTTAACTGATGACTTCTTGTAGAGAACTCCCACAGGAATGGCAAAAAAAATCACAAAATTGTACCTGAATTTTCCATATATTTGATAGAACAAAAATTGAGCAAAAACTATTACCTTTAAAAGATTTTTTTCCCAGTGAAACATCTCACTATGTCATCAGAAATTCAATAACATTTATCCTTTGACTACAGTCTTGCTCTCCGTGTGTGGTGTCCTCAAAGAATTTTGCTTATTATTATTATTATTATTGTTATTGTTAGTAGTGCTTCCAGAGAATATATGTATAACCATTCTACCCCAGGCAAGATCTCCCATTGCATCTAGTCCTATATTAAGTCAGAACAAAAAAATATCCTTGCCAAAATCTTAGAAATCAAAACACAAGACAACATTGGTAGGCAAACCAGGTAAAACAATGAGCAACAATCTGGCTCACCATCAAATTTTGTGAAGCAACCACTGAGAAATTATTATTTATGGTTTAAAATGCCTAAATTACCACACCAGTGAAAAATATCATTAGTGATCAACAGGAGGGAAATGGCAATCAAGTGATGTGAGAAAAGACAGTTATTCTGAGTGACAGTGAAATCGAACACATTTGCCAGGGCTACAGAAAGAGGGTTAATGAGAGCAGGAAACTAAGACACAGGCCTGGATGTTCATGTCACCTATTGAGAGCCTGACACTAAGCTAAGAGGGTGCTGTGTGAAAAGGTTCCCTTGTAAACAGTCCTGGGAACTGGTACTGTAACATATGGGGTTTCTGCATCTAATGGTCAGGGAAGAAGCTGAAGGCAGGTGAGATACTCTCCAGTAAGATGGGCAGTGTTGGACCTGGCTGTTGTCCTACCCTCACTGAGGACTCACCATCAGATACTAATCAATGGGACACAGGTTTCTGTTACTGCAGGGTTACATATTGGAAGGCCTCTGAAAAGGAATCAGTTAATGCCATCTGTATAATGAAAATAGGAAGCGAGCTCCTTTGTAGGCGTGGAGGGAAATGAAAGACTTGTGTGCATCATAGCTATTCCTCATTAAACTATTTGTAAACAAGTTGTTTGTTTAATCTTCCCTGGAGTGTGTGTTAGAGGATAAAAAGTTGCTAGCAAACCAGCCACCACAATTATAAAGAACCATGAGATGATGCTTTGCAGCATAGAGCTGATCATGGGCAATTTACCACAAGGAGAAATAATTATATTTATTTCTTACCTAAGTCATCAGGAGGATCTGCTTCAGGGAACTGGAGCATTTTCAGTGGAGAGTTTGACCAGTCAGAGTAATTGAAAGCAGTTCAAAGATATCCTACGAGAGCAAAGCCAGTCTTGGGAAATAATAAGGTTGGGTGCTTGTGTTTTTTGGGGGGGCAAACTAGCCAAGGAAAGTTAATGGGTAATTTATCTTCTGAAAGTGACTTGGAACCTAGTGAGAAATCTTCATGTGAAAAAAATATGTGAGGCTTCTGTTGGCATGAGAGTGACTCTAAGGACTCACTTTGAGGGATTTTGTGAATTGAAAGTGTGTTACACTTCAGGAACTTCTTTCTTGTCTTGGGCAAACTGATTTAAAAATGATCAGGAATGCCAAGAACTTTATATAATATTAGAAAGGGCAGTAAGCTTGCTGTGAACCCCAGAAGTGAGTGCCATGGGTGCTAAAGATGCACACAGGCATCTAATTTCATATTGGATTCACCCAAGAGTGAACATAAAAGCAATAAGATAAAAACAACCTTTAATCTCAGCAAAGGATAAAAGGAATGAGTTAGTGAGAATGTCAGGTAGATTAATTAAAGGAGTCACAGTGAACAATATTAGGCAGTAAATAACATTAGGGCATAACCTAATTACCATTTCTAAGAGTTATTTATCACCAAGTAACCCTTTTTGGTCTAGGCCAGTCTTAATCCCCGTGGGCTCATGTACTTTTCTGGAGCAGTCACACCTTTAATTATGTAAAACCTTTGCTTTCTTAATTTTTAGGGTTGATCTGTGCTTGGACAAGTTATTGTTCCACTTTGCCTGGATGCTTCCAGCCCTTTGGCCCCAGTCCCTCTGCTGAATTTTTGAACTGGAGTCTGGGGCAGCACTTGTGCTGAACCATCATCCCTTTGCAACTCACTGAGCTTCCCAGGGCTTCTCAGATGACACGAACTGTGCATTTCTCAGAGACTTCCTTGTGGCACTAATTTTCAGTTTGATTTGAGAATATTTTTCCTCCTTGGTTCCTACACCCCTTCTTCTCAAAGTGGCAGAGAGCCTCCTGTAAGGACGAGGATGAGTTTCCCTGAATTCCTGCTCTTTGTAAGAAGTAGGACACCTTTCTATTCTGATGAGATATTGTTCTCTGCATTATTTTGTAGAACCGAACAAGCAAGAGCCACAGGATAATCTGCACCTTTTCTTTCTACTCCCAGTGCCCAACTGACATGTTTGTCTTTCATGACAGAATGAAAACCATTCCTCAGTAGAAAATGACTATTTGACTCAAGGCTAAATGTTGAAAATGTGGAGACTAAGCAATTTGAGGTAGTCAGAAATGACCAGTTATGTTCGAGTTTTGCATTTCAGAAGATCTTTATTGTAACAGAATTGTCTTTAAATATATATAAAAACTTATAAAGCATTTTAAAGGTCAAAATCACACAAAATGATATAACATTACTGAGGTAATATTCTTGAATTAATCAAAAAATAAGTCTTTTAAAACTACTTAAAAAGAATTAATCCCTCAACACATGTGAAAAATGTTCTTTTCCCCCCACTTTTAGTGGATGGAAAGAAGAAACTATGTCTCCTGTTCCTGGAAAACTCTGCTTGCTTTTCCCAGAGAACATCTCCATAAGTTGTTATGTCAGTGGACCTTATTCACCTCTGCTTCTTGGGTTCTGGGGCTACAATTCATCTGACTTAATTTTGATCCTTTAAAAGTTTAGTCAAAGTTTATTGGTCAGCCTTCCTCTGCAGACACCAAAGAAAGCTGAGGAAACCCAGAGAGCTCATAGAGCTGGGTAGAAATACTTCATGGAGAAAAGATTTTCCTTGTTTAGAAGAAGCCTAGTCAGCCATATGAAGTCAATGCTTATAAAAGGCTAGGAGGTGAACACAGAAATATACTTTGTTGTAATGTTAACCCTAAGTATAAAGGAAGTAATACCAGCCTTGTCTTTTCCCTCTCAGAATAAAAAGATATTTCTGTGATGTTTGCCTCATAGCAGAAACATCCAGAAATGAAGGTGACTTTTCCCTCCCTCTCTACCTTTTTCTTACAGACATCTATGGCCCTAAGGGTGTAAATTGGTGTATATATATATTCAGTCTTCATATCACAGGTGATATAGCCTTTTGACAGTGAAATTGAGTATTTGCTGAAACTGAAAGATCAGTCTTAATTAGTCCATGCATACAGGTGCCTAATTTATTAAGAATTTCTTGAACACCTGAATGAGAATTGAAATTTGGTTGAGCAATATAATTGGAACATATTTAAATAGTCAACTCCATTCAAGGGCTTCTAGTGCTTAAATGTTATGGCTGGAAAGCTTAGTAATACTGTATAACTTCTTTTCGATGTTAAAGAACCTTGAAAACATTTAAAAGGACAGAACAATGTGAAGAAGCTTTTTTCTGCATAAATGAGAGTCAGAACTTGCGTGTGCAATACCACAGAGGAATGTGGTTTGTAGCAATAAAGGTGTGAGTGATCTGGAAAAATTTACTTACTGTACCAAACTAGCAGTGGAAATACTTCTTTAAAGATGGAGAAATTGAAATGAATATCATAAAACCACTCACTAACATATTGTTGTATTTATAACAATACTCCTCTTTTTTATTTCAATGCCAAACTGCAGTTATATCAGCTGTGCTAGTTTTAACTCTTTTGCAAAATGACCAAACCTTCACACTACTTAGGTAAGAAAATACATAATGCCTCGTCAACAGTTCTGGTTACTTTGAGAAACACTCTGGAGAAAACCTGTGCTGGAGAAGGTGCTGAGCATCATGTAAGATGACAAGTGTCTTCATCTTCCAGTGTGAATCATGAGCATTGAGTTTGTGACAAGACTGAGCCCTACATAAAAAAGTAGCATTCAAGGTCAATACGAGAGTCTGTGTCACATTTCGTTTGATATTCTGAGTCCATAAATGTAGGAGCAGATGCATTGGCTTTTTTAGGGAAAGGATTTTCCATTTGTGAAAGAGGTGGTAATATGTCTAACATTAATCAAATATATATTTCACAATAGACCTAATTCTACAAGAAATCCAAAATTCTCTTAAGAAAAGTTGCTTATGATTTTAAAATATTTATCTTTCTGATTTAACTGTTTCATGGCTCCTGTGCAAGGCTCAGAGTTAGACTTCTCCCATCTGTCCCCACTGTGAATTGTCATCACACCACAGCAGGGAGAGGCACCTATTCTGACTGACTTCAATGGAAAGACTTAATTCCTATATCAAGTTAACAGTGAACCATTCCTGGAACAAGTGAATCTGAGGACAAAATTTTGGCCTGTAGGCCAAGTTCCTCAAGACAGAAACATTGGACGAAAGGCAAAATGCCACTCACATTTGCAGTGTCGTATAAATAAATAATTTTGGCAGAAAGTGAAACTGCACTGAAAGTCATCCTTCCTTTTAGAATAAACAAGGAGTTCCCTGTGCAGCGAGCGGAACAAATGAAGCCTGGTTTCCTATGAGTTTTTGCTTCACAATTGGATTCCCTGGTGTCTAGTAAAGTGTAAGCTCTATTTAAAAGTTTTTCTTGCATTTCAGGCATTTAGACCATCTATGCCCTATGATGTGGGATCTGAAGGCTATTCCTAAACAGAGCATGATAAGGAGTACATTTTCTCTGGGCAGTGATGCCTTTTTACTAACCTTGTAGAACTTTATCTTTGACATCTTTTCCTCACAGATTGAGATTGGCCAACAAGTTCAAAAGTTATGGCTACAGTCAAGCACACAGAAAATCTAACCAGTGCAGGCACAATCAGATATACATATATAGATAATGTAATGTTTTCAGTGATCTGTAAGGTTAATCTAAGCTATTGGCTGGTACAATACCAGGTCTGTGTTCACAAAGTTCCTAGAAGTCTATGTGAATTCCAGTGACCTCCTATAAGAGACATCTTTCTTGTGACTGGATTCTTCTTGTCAGGTACAAGATGCCCACATGAAGTACCTCAAAATGCAGATGGGCTTTGTCAATGCTGTCTTTTCACACCCTTACAATGGTGTCTCACTTTTGTGATGTTTCCTTATAGACAAGGACTCTGAATCTCTCCTCTCTATTGCATAAAGACTCTCCTGAAAAGTCTGAAATATTTTAATGCACATTAAAATCACAGAAGATATGTTTTCCAGGGAGTTATTTAACTGTCATATGATTAAAGACAATTTTTCAAAGCCATTATTACCAAGGAGTACCTTTTTTTACTTTTCCTGCAACATTTTTCGCTTCTAAAATTGTCAGCTTGCTTATGGCTTCTAATGACCCATTCTGGAAATTTTAACCTCCTTCAGATTGTGGGGGAAAAAGAGAGTTCATGTGAAAAAGAAAGGGTTTTGCTAACAGAGATCGGGACCCTCATCTGAAAATTCCTCTGAAACTGTGGAGGTCTGTGCTGCCTTCTGCCAGTAAGATTATCCTGTGTAAGTGGATTGTGACCCCCCAAAATTACTCAATTGTGTAAGACAAATGGATGTTGCCAGTTTACAAGCACTTTTAAAACAAAGAATTATCTGATTGCTGCCAGTTATTAGGTAATTTAGCACAAAATCAACATAATCAAGGCAGTCACCTAATTTCTTCCATATCTGCTCAGTTAATAAAGTACCATTTCTGCCCAGTCTTAAAACAGAATAAAAATAAATATTGCAGGAATAAATTAAAGGAGATCCATGAGAAAGGATGTTAAATACTCCTCATTAATCTGCCAGGGATGCAATATTATAATAACTGCAGTTTAAATTTTTACACAGGTTTTATTAAACTTCAACCATACTTTTCAATAAAGGATTACTGCTCAATGGCAATTGTTAGAGATGTAAGAGGGCGGATGTATTATCTGTATTTTATAGTCATGTAAAAGTGTAATAACTTCTTGCCAAAATTAACTAATATAATTTTGATCTGGAATATTGATTGGAAATCAAACATAACGGTCCTAAGTGATTAAGAGGAGAAGTTTGGATCTTCTAATGCAACTACCCGTGAACATTCCAGGTACTTTGTTATCAGTCACACTACTGACTTTTGCCTTGGAAGGAGAACAGGCTTTGCAGGCTGTTTTCCTCTCTTACCCAGGTTGACAGAGAAAGAAATGGAATATTAGCTATATGCATGCTCAGTACAGGCATATTGATATGGAAGAAACAAAGTTTGTGTGGTTTAATGTCTGACTGCCATTATTCCAGAATCATTAGTGGCAGAAGAAGACAGACAACTGAACGTTTGTGACGGGTGTTTGCAGATGGCACAGTTTGCAGTGTGTGCATAGTGCAAAGAACATGCACTATTCATCTACTTAGTCCTTTTCTGATGATCAAAGGAAGCCTGAAGTTTCATTACTCTGAGAATGAAGTACCACAGATGTGAAACTGGCACTTACAGTCCTGGCATACTATATATTCCCTTGCATGGATGGCATGCAACTCACCACAGGTAAAGGTTGTTTCTAGATCTAGAAGAGTACTCCAAGTTCTGGGATAAAAGAAGAAATAAAGGTTTTATTGTTCTTCCAGATCCACCATGAAAAGCGTGTTTTCTTCTTCATTGACTGTAAAGATTCTTGTTAGTTTTGAGGTTTGCATGCAGCCAAGTTTAGGAAAATTCTAGTGAAGAAACAGAGAGGGGAAGCACATTTGAGAAGAGGCGAGAGTCACATTTCTAATTCTGTGACAATTCTCTGAAATGTAACCTGCTTAAAGTTTCAAGTCTAGGCAAAAGCAAAGCTGCAAGTCCTTATTCTCTTTGTGAGTTGACACGAAGTTGGGATAAGAATTTGGACATAAAAGGATTTTTTGCATTTATATTCAATGGTCAACCATGGTTTTCCCTCAGGCAGAAGAAAATGAATCAGGTTGGCAACAACTACAAGTATTTTCTTTAATCTCTTTACTATTGTTTATGTCATTTGTTTTTCATTTGAGTTTCCTCTTGTCCTGCTTTTTTCATGTTGACGTTCTCTTAGAGAAATATCTCCTTCCTCTGAATTTTGGCAGTTAGAAATTATTTGAAATGCAGTGTTCCTGAAAATAAGAATTAAAATATTTTAGAAGCTTGAAACTAATAATTACAACATTACAATAAGTATAGAGGCTTAGTCACAAATTAATCTAGCTTTACCATAATATTTTTTTAATTTAAAACCAATAATTCTTACAAAGACAGAACTTGCTGCTCTGCTCATAAAGTAGATGAAATGATACATAAACACTTGCTGGCATACTGTCATCCTATTTTATTACATCCTAATGGAGATCCTCTTGTGTCTTTTTCCATTTTCATGATGATCTTTTATTTCTCTATTGCTGCATTTCATTGTTACAATAAAATATAATTAAGAAATAAAAGGGAAAAAATTAAAACTAGAAAATCCATGTCAAATGAACAGATTTAATCTTAATGCTGGTAAGAACATGTTCTTTTCCTCCTACTAGTCCAAAATATATTTTTTCCAAGAACCAGCCAAAATTTTGAAGTTTAATCCTTCAGCTCTTCAGAAGGAAAAAAAATGTCCTTCATATCTATATTACTTATAATTTACTTTTGTTGTTGTGGTTGAGCACAAAATCAAATTTCATGCAATAGTCAGAAAACAAATTTTTTTTCTCATTTACTCAATCTAATGAAGTGGTATAATGTTTGTGTGTTATTTTGAAACTACATGACAAAACCAGATCTGTAAATATACCCTTTGCTGAAATGGTTTGAAAACTATGTGTTCTATAATTTATTTTTTAACTTCTCATGAAGCTTCAGACTTGACACTGAAAAACAACTGATCTTGGCATGTTTCTGATTTCTGGAAAATACCTGCATGCTATAAAATCCTGTGAAATTGATTTCTGTGTATTTAAAGTCACAATATAAAATGTATATCTTTCTTTAAAAGAAAATAAAAATGTAATGTTACAAAAGTGAGAGCTGGCTTTTGAAGAATAGTACCAAAAGGCAGTATCAAACGAGACCCTTTAATACTTATGCATAAGTTTAATCACAGTGGCAAAATGCTTTATGGCTGTCAATTAATTAGGGTTTCTTTTTGTGAGTGTAGAAAGTAAAATATTTGACAACATGGAGTAATGAGGTGGTAAAGGGATGATCCCCTTCTTTCATTGAGGCACAACTTGGCCTGCTGTGGTGTGCTGAAATCGAGTGCAGGTTCTATCCCTTCTAAGACCACACAGCTGAATCTCATTTTACGCTACTGCAAAGACTGGGATCTTGAGTTAGCATCTACCACAATCAGGCCCCTTAATCTGTGCATTATACCATGGCACCGCCCACAGTAAAAGTCTTAATACTCTCACAGAACCTCAAGCTAATTGTTATTGCATGACAAACATATGGCACCACAATTCGTATTTACTAGTATTAGTTGATTGCACCGAATATATTTAATCTTATTTTCACCACTTGATTTTGGGTTCCAGTGGAACTTTCACTGAAACAAATATTCTTTGAAACCTATTTTAGAGATACTATAGCTTGTATTAAAGTATGCTTTCAAAATAATATTTTTGAAAAATATAGTCTCTCAAAATATAATATATTTGACGTAAGAATGATACAACAATAAAATAAGTTAATGTGGTTCTGAAGTTCTTCTGCAGATACTTTTCTTTACTTGGAAGGGGACTATATTCATAGTATCAAAGACCTAATGTAGCTGCTTCTCTGCACTACTTTGCTCAGCCCTTCAGGCTGAACTGTTTGTACAATCAACCCCAAACACATTTTACTCATCATGAGTCAGACCAGTTTCCAAGTTTAAATATGAGATCTTTGCTAGCTTAATTCATTTAGATGGAAATAGACGAGGGAAAACTCACCCAAACAGTTGAGTAGGCAGATTTTAACAAGGTGGTTACTGCCTCTAGGATGGTGCCAAAGAGTATGGAGTAGGTTGGAAGGTGAGGCAAGTGTGAGAGGATCAACAGCAAAGACCACAGTTTCACTGCTTATTCTGTGCACTGGGACTCAGTTCGTGCATTAGCAAGGACCAGACAACATTCTTCTGGGACTTACTCACTTCTTGGGTGTTTCAGGTGAAGAAAAGTTGAATAGTTCCTGATCTGGTGATTCTAATGTAAGATGGAAACACAAAGCCAAACGGGAGTGTGAGATTTTCCCCTTCAGTAGGAAGCAATCAAGTTTTGGATTTGAATCCTAAATTATAGGATTATCGTGGATTAGTTTTCTTGATAACCAGACACTTTTCCTATACCCTTGGAGTCTGGGAACATTCAGGCCTGGAGTCTGGATATGTGGACATCTTTGATTTGATTCACACTTGCTACTTGTGTACTTGCTGCCAACATTGTTTAGATAATGCAGCACATCTGACAGGCTCTGTAGGAAAAGCATGCCAAGCAATGATACTCTTTGTTGTGGCCTGGATGGAATGTTAAACCAGGCTTTAAACTATAGTAGAGTCAAGAAAAGATTAAAGCATTTTTTAACAAAGGCTTCAAATGCAGAAATTAAGCAACTTAGTCCTTCCACATCACAACCCTTGGGTCTCAGACAGGGTAACATTTACAGTGTATTGAAGGTGCTCATTCGTACTACAGATAAAGACATTTGTTTTGTTTTGGTTTGGTTTGGTTTATTTTGTTTTGGTTTTTTTTAAAAAAAGGAATGTATTTTCAGTGCAAAATCTTGATCTGACCTGGTGCTCCAGGATCACACTGCATATTAATCCTTAAAATTATTTTATTCCTCATGGGTCTATAACAAGAAAGATATTACACTCTTTTTACTATGTACTTTTGTTCTGCATCATTAGATTCCTATAACTGAAGACTGGTGATGTCACTGATTGCTTTGACCTCAAGTGTAACCCGGACCAAAGAATATCAGACAATATTTTGCATTAGATTCCAGGTGAAGCATTTGTTTTAAAGACACCTGATGCTTATTGAAAATCTTCAAACCCAATCCCACAAAAACATGCGAATACTTTTGGAAAAAAAAAATCTCCCAAACAGGAATTGGTTTTAGGAGATTCTTTTAAAAATGGTTCAAGAAAAAAAGCAGCTTTCATGTAAAATTCCAGTGGTCACTGCACTGCGGAAATGTGAATACTTAGATCATTTCACTCCAGAGTGAAGCAAGTTTTAAGTGCCAGCTTTCTGCTTCTTGGGAGACTATCTTAAGGATCAAACAATAAGCTCATTGGTGAAGGGAGTTTCATGCCACTGAAGGTGATTTGTTCTACCAAGAGAAGAATGAGCAAGATAGCACAAAGTATTCTAGCAAAAGTGAAGCTTGGGGTGGATTTTCTATAAGAAACATAAATGAAAAATATCAATTAGATTATACCTGAATAGGTGCTTCATAGATTGTAACTTTGAATTTGTGACTGAAATATACCTCAGTCTCGACTTACTTAGATGATAAAAAATCATTTTTCAGAGGAAAAGCAACACGAGAAGTAGTCTATCAGGCCTAGATAAACTAAGTAGTGCTAAGATATATGTGTTTTGATGGACTTTAACTCAATAGAACATAAACTATTTTTATTTGACTAGGTCAATAAATTTTAAGAAAAAATATGCTTTCTTCTTCTATGAAGAGGAAAAGAAATCACATTCTTTCTGAAATTATACAAGAAGAACCAAAAAAAGGACACCAGTTAAAGGATTATGAATATGTGGGGTTTTGTGAGTGAAAGCGTCTTCTCCACTACTGGTTGCAGTAATATCAAAACGATTCCTGAATACTGACTGATTTTAATGTTAAATGAACAGATATAAATTCACCACCACTTTAACAGCTATATTCATGTCAATGGTGGATTCAGCCAGTGGGAAAAATTCCCCATCCAAGGTGTATACACACTGCCACTTGCAAGCATCCCTCTGGCTTTTCAGAAACTTCCCTCTAACTGAAAGCAGACCAGATCAGCAGTACCTCCACCTTGCATTGCAGTTGTTCTCACTTTGCTTCACTAATCATCCACTTGCTCCATCTTCTACTTATATTCAGCACTGATATAGGGCATTTTTTTTGAAATGTGGGCCACAAAGTCTTTTACATGAGTCTTTCATTCATTCCCTTCTAGAGGGTACTGTTGGGATTAAGCACTAAGAACTATATTGATAAATGAATAAATCTCAGAGAGTAAAATCTTGTCTTTAATCTTTTAATGACTGTGCAGTTGGACATTTCTGTCCACAGCTCAGTCTTTGCATTAGACAATAGACTTATTGTGGGCTATAAAACTGTGTGGAGAGGCCTCTAAAAAGTAGTGATATACTATTTGCAGTTATATTCTAAGGTCTGCTCTTTTCAAAACAACTTCTTTTATACTTTTTTATACTTCAGATTAACATGACTTTAATTTTTTACAAAAGGTTTAAACTTACATTCAGGTCAATAACAAATATCTTAGTTTACCATTTGACTGCTTAATACAGTTTATGCCAAATATTTGAGTGTCTAACAAAGGTTTCTTGGAGTGAATTATTTTTCCATGAAAAATAATAGCAATTTGTATTTAATAGTATCACCTGTAATTGGATTGAACAAAGCGATTAAAAACGCATACATGAAATCTGGCAATCATATTGTTGTTGTTTCAAAGTGTCTTATAAGTACAGGTAAGCAAAAACTTGGACGTTTCAGTGTGGCAGCTCGCATAGCTGCTGAAATTTGAGGGAAGAAATTCATTCAGTGAAAGCAGACGATCTCATTTTGGGGAGAGACGATAAACAGCTCCCTACCAAAGAGGGTTTTATTAATTCATAACATATTTTTACAGACCATAATTAAGTATTTTGTGTTGTTATATATTTTAAAATTATTTAAATCCTATATTTGTACTTCTTTCATTTAAATTTTTGGTGTTTAATGAAAAATGTTACCTCATACAAAAGCCTAGAACATTTATTTGAAAACACCAGAGCAAAGTCCTTTGCTTTTCAAAATATTCACATGTACATATATTCTTTAATTTCAGTCATCTTTTTCAAATAATTTTGGTTTCCAAAAATATTTTGCCAAATTTTGAGTTCGTTAAGAATTGTGCATCACCTCATTTGCAAACATATGCATACCCACATAACAGACTTTGAGGTAGCAAAGTGTCATTGGCCTGTTCCAGTGAAGCAAGATACCAAGTTCTTTCTGAGGAAGGGAGAAAAGTTCATCCATTGAAATTACTCAAGTCAATGTGCTTATTTTCTCACCAAAGCTATTTGGCATGCCCCATACGTCAAACTCTTACTTGTCTATAAGCTTCTTGCTCTCAGGTTTGGTGTTCCCAGTAGTATACTGGTAGGTCTTGTTCCATGACATCATACCACAGCTCCCTTCCAACCACCATACCTGAACTTCCTTTCCATGTAAGCAGGACAAGGATGAATGTACATACCCAAATCTTATCATGATATGAAGCTTGACAGCAGCCAGGGTCAGCATCTGAAATCATTTGCAGGTTAAACACTAGGGACCAAGAGTTATATCTGTCCACCCAATATAATCTCCAAAACCTTCCTTCGGCCCCTTGATTCTTTGCCTGGAGAAAGGGATGGCTGCATGGGATCAGTCATCAGGGATCACAAGTTTTATGAGCCATCTGTTTCACATGTCTTCTCTTCACGTAGAGATGCTACAAACAGCTACGGGAGGAGAGAGGAAGGCAGAAGTACATCTTTGCCCAGACGAGAGAGTGGATTAAGTATGAGATACATATGCCTAGGGTGGAGGAATTTACATCTGTGTACCTACCAGCATGAACTATGTGCATACATAGGTCTTGAGTGGGAATGACAATCTTGACTTTATCTCTTCTCAGATAAACACAGTAAACTGTTTTTGCAGTGCAAAGTAGAACAAGGAAACAAAAGCGAACTGGTTTTCGAGTAAGGAAATGAATTCTTCTAGTAAATGCAGGTTTCCGCAGTGACAACTGCCAGGTGTTATTTCACGGTCTCCTTGACAAAGGTAAGACATAGGTAGGAATTATATATGCAGGCAAATGGATATAAATTTCATGGATCAAACTAATGAACAGAAATAAAATTGCTTTCTACAAAAAATAAGCTGACTCTAGCATTGTTTGACACAGTCAATGATAGGTAGAGACACTAGTGTACATTTATTAGTATTCAGCCTGACCTACCTGGCTTTAGAAAAGGGCCTCAATTATTTTCTTTAATTGAATAAGCTGGATTTATCAATTAGTTTACCCACTTGAGATTTTCTTGTAAATGATTAAAACATGTGAAATGATTAGAAATTTGTTGGCAGTATCAAGGCAACCTATTTTTTTTTACCAGCTTTCAAATGTGTCAGTGTTTAGTTACAGTGCAAGAAAGCCACAAAGACATTGTGACATTTAGTAAATATTCTAAATCTGTCTGCCCCAAATGCAAGCACATAATTTACAAAAGAGCATGTTGTGGGATTAAACAGAACACAAAACTTAAGCCATCCACTGCCTGAGGACCATCTCAAACACTTAATCACCTCTTTGCAACAAGCAGCTGCCAATATGCTAAAGTAGATTTTGTGCTTATGATGCATTTGCCTGACATCCTGTCAGGTAAAACACTGTTTTTTATCTTGGTCATCCTGTATGCTTCTTCCCAGGGGGTTTATGGCTCCAGGGATTGATGGTAGAATATGGGTCCTTTCATCCATTAGATATTTGGTCTGTAGCCACAGTAAGCTGAATAGTGCAAAAACTTCCGTATCTCTTTTTATGTTCCCAGTGCATATATTATTGAGAGAAGACAGAAGGAGCTGTTTGCAGTATGCAACAAAATACTTAATTACTCTGCAATCCTGCAAACCATTAAGGGCCTTAGTCGTTTAGCTGAAGCTCACACAGGCAATGAAACCATCGACACTGTCACTAATTGGAACTCCTGTGAGCAGTTTCAACATTTGTCTTTCTACCTGCCACTTCAAAAGGGAGTGTTGTTCTGCCAAAAAGGAGCTTCCTTCCAAGTGACAATGAAACAGAACAGTACTACACCATGGAGAATTTTCTGTTGACTCCATCAGACTGAATTTGCGGTCCAATCATTTCCATCTCAATCACTTGAAAAAAAATTCCTATAAATCCTGCATGATTTCTACCACTAAAGAAGACCACCTTCATGTGTAAAACTACATGATGGGTTATGACCCATTTTATTAAAACACAAAACTGAAACAAAATATACCACCTTAGAATTTATATGGTTATGGCAGAGGGTCTTAAGTGCTCTGAATAGGCTGATAAAAAAACCCCATAACAGAGGTTTTGCTGACAAGGAATCAAGGAAAAGATTAGATGAGATGAAGCGTTTTCTCTTTTTATTCACATAACAACTGCTCAAATAGAAAGAAAAGNCAATTAGTTTACCCACTTGAGATTTTCTTGTAAATGATTAAAACATGTGAAATGATTAGAAATTTGTTGGCAGTATCAAGGCAACCTATTTTTTTTTACCAGCTTTCAAATGTGTCAGTGTTTAGTTACAGTGCAAGAAAGCCACAAAGACATTGTGACATTTAGTAAATATTCTAAATCTGTCTGCCCCAAATGCAAGCACATAATTTACAAAAGAGCATGTTGTGGGATTAAACAGAACACAAAACTTAAGCCATCCACTGCCTGAGGACCATCTCAAACACTTAATCACCTCTTTGCAACAAGCAGCTGCCAATATGCTAAAGTAGATTTTGTGCTTATGATGCATTTGCCTGACATCCTGTCAGGTAAAACACTGTTTTTTATCTTGGTCATCCTGTATGCTTCTTCCCAGGGGGTTTATGGCTCCAGGGATTGATGGTAGAATATGGGTCCTTTCATCCATTAGATATTTGGTCTGTAGCCACAGTAAGCTGAATAGTGCAAAAACTTCCGTATCTCTTTTTATGTTCCCAGTGCATATATTATTGAGAGAAGACAGAAGGAGCTGTTTGCAGTATGCAACAAAATACTTAATTACTCTGCAATCCTGCAAACCATTAAGGGCCTTAGTCGTTTAGCTGAAGCTCACACAGGCAATGAAACCATCGACACTGTCACTAATTGGAACTCCTGTGAGCAGTTTCAACATTTGTCTTTCTACCTGCCACTTCAAAAGGGAGTGTTGTTCTGCCAAAAAGGAGCTTCCTTCCAAGTGACAATGAAACAGAACAGTACTACACCATGGAGAATTTTCTGTTGACTCCATCAGACTGAATTTGCGGTCCAATCATTTCCATCTCAATCACTTGAAAAAAAATTCCTATAAATCCTGCATGATTTCTACCACTAAAGAAGACCACCTTCATGTGTAAAACTACATGATGGGTTATGACCCATTTTATTAAAACACAAAACTGAAACAAAATATACCACCTTAGAATTTATATGGTTATGGCAGAGGGTCTTAAGTGCTCTGAATAGGCTGATAAAAAAACCCCATAACAGAGGTTTTGCTGACAAGGAATCAAGGAAAAGATTAGATGAGATGAAGCGTTTTCTCTTTTTATTCACATAACAACTGCTCAAATAGAAAGAAAAGGATCAAGTACGTCAAATAGCTTTAAAAAATTTCTTTAAATTCCATAACATTTGCATGTATTTCAACTATAATCAATCATTGATTCTAGTGTAGATCATAAGGTGATGTGACAGAAAGAGTGGACAGTTTAATACAAAACTATAGTAATAATTATTATTTTAAACAATCAAATCAATTTCTGTTGTGATAGTTGTAAAAGAAAATCCATGATATCATACAGATCTGATGTCTTCCTAAAATTTTTCCTAGTTATTCTTGTAGAATTTAGCAGACATTTATATATATATGCTTTAGAATTCCTGCTAAGTATTTTAAAATGCAGTATTGCACATACTAAACTCTACAGTATGTCTTTCATGACAAGAGGTGATTAGATTATACCTCTGCTGGCTGGACCTCCTCTTCTGATATGCAGTTTAGTCCTTTCTCTGTCAGGACTCAGGAGTTAGTTATCATTCATTCCATGAACTCTGGGTCAGGCTCTTTGCTTAATAGGGGAGTCTTAGTAACCCTTCTGCTGTCAGTGCTCTTTCTAAATCTCTACCTTGATCAAGAGCTGAAAAATTTTCCAGGTAGAAAATGACTGACACTGTCAACACACTTGCTTTTCAGAGATGTTGTAAAGTATTTGACTGTAACAGCAGCCAGGGATCATCAAACCCTACAAAACCCCCCATATAAATAATTTAAGAAAGATACCAGCAGCAGCAAAAGCACTTTCCTACGAATCTGAAATAGTGTTCCTTAAAAAACCTATTTGAATACTAAGTATCAAGAAATAAAAGTAGCATTGTAGACAGTATTTTTCTACAGCGGATTTGAAGCACTTGTTGACTCAGATTGGCCTGTAAGAAACTACCACTTCACTTTCAAGGGTGCAAACTGTGGGATTAAAAAGAACAAAATACCTAAACCATGCTCTGCCTCAACATTATCTCCGCCACTTAATTACCCCTTTGTAACAAGTGGCTGCCTCCATCCTAAAGGAGGCTTTGGTCTTTATGATAAATTCAAGCACTCTGACTGTGACTACAGCAGCAGAGCAGAAGAATGTGTTTTGCTGTAAATATTTAATTTCTCATTCTTAGAAAGCTAATCCACAGCTAACTGGGAGAAAAACATTCCTTGCTACTAATAACATATCAGGTACACTGTAGCCAGGGACACAGATATCTGAAGAACTTCTTTAAATATATAGTTAGCTTTACATGACAGGGGTTCCAGCTGGTCTCATCTGAATAGTCTTCATCTATTTCACCAAACTATGAACTTCAAACTGAGATGATAGCTAAAGTTATAAAAACATAGCCTATCACCAACACAGAGCCAAAGAATTTAGATTTTGCTCATATAAATCTCCTTCACATTTCTAATGAGATCTTATCAGCACCTTGCAGAACTGAATGACTATTTTCTGTCCAATTGGTTCAAAGATAAAAAAGCTGTCTGAATGTGCCAACATACAAAGCACATCTGTAGTGGTAACTGTGCACTTTGATTCTTGTCTGAAAGTTGAATTTCACTTCTGCCGTACAGGATTAACTTGCTAGTAGAGCAAAATGTTATAAAGGATCTGATGGCTCGGACAGGGAAACAGTAGGCAGCAGTATTGTTTTCTTTTTAATTCTGGTAGAGAAGAAACTAACCTTTTCTGATTTTAATGGACAAGCTCCTTGTAAGTCTCCCTTTAAAAAAAGCTTGCCTTGGTGAACCAGATGTCCCCTGAGCAATAACAGAGGCACTTGCACAATCCCACTGGCTGGAGACAGGGAAAGATGGAGACTATGACACTACAGTATAGTGGAACGCCTGATCCTTGCCTCTACAGTATAGGTTAGGAGTATTAATTGAGCTAAGTAAGTATTCAGATGGTCCTCAGTCAATTTGAACCTCTCTGTTGGACTGGGTGGCTGCATTATAAAATGAGTACAAGTTTTATTGTCCAAAAATCATTCCTTTATAAATCATGTTGCAACACAAGCACATATATAGATGCTGGCCTTACTGCAGAATTCTCATATGCTTTTATTCAGCCTGGGCTTGATAATCTGAGGAACCAAGTAATTATGAAACGCCCTTTAAGTTCAGTGGAAACTGAGGGCCAGAAGAGTATCTTAAACATTATGTTTTATTATAACATTTTTATTTCTGAGTCTTTCATTTTCAGGTCATCTTTTGAAGCCTTGATGCTCCTATAGCTTTAGCTTTAAGGAATGTTTGTGCTCCATTTTAACTTTTCACACTTTATTAACAAAATCAAAACCAGGACAATTAGATACCTCCTGATTTTCATTTGTGTTAAGATTAAGTGAATGTTTGAAATGACACAAGTCTTGAGGAAAGTACTTCAAGCCGTGTCTGCAGCAGCATTGGAATTCTGGACACAGACATNACCCATAACAGAGGTTTTGCTGACAAGGAATCAAGGAAAAGATTAGATGAGATGAAATGTTTTCTCTTTTTATTCACATAACAACTGCTCAAATAGAAAGAAAAGGATCAAGTACGTCAAATAGCTTTAAAAAATTTCTTTACATTCCATAATATTTGCATGTATCTCAACTATAATCAATCATTGATTCTAGTGTAGATCATAAGGTGATGTGACAGAAAGAGTGGACAGTTTAATACAAAACTATAGTAATAATTATTATTTTAAACAATCAAATCAATTTCTGTTGTTACAGTTGTAAAAGAAAATCCATATCATACAGATCTGATGTCTTCCTAAAATTTTTCCTAGTTATTCTTGTAGAATTTAGCAGACATTTATATATACATGCTTTAGAATTCCTGCTAAGTATTTTAAAATGCAGTATTGCACATACTAAACTCTACAGTATGTCTTTCATGACAAGAGGTGATTAGATTATACCTCTGCTGGCTGGACCTCCTCTTCTGATATGCAGTTTAGTCCTTTCTCTGTCAGGACTCAGGAGTTAGTTATCATTCATTCCATGAACTCTGGGTCAGGCTCTTTGCTTAATAGGGGAGTCTTAGTAACCCTTCTGCTGTCAGTGCTCTTTCTAAATCTCTACCTTGATCAAGAGCTGAAAAATTTTCCAGGTAGAAAATGACTGACACTGTCAACACACTTGCTTTTCAGAGATGTTGTAAAGTATTTGACTGTAACAGCAGCCAGGGATCATCAAACCCTACAAAACCCCCCATATAAATAATTTAAGAAAGATACCAGCAGCAGCAAAAGCACTTTCCTACGAATCTGAAATAGTGTTCCTTAAAAAACCTATTTGAATACTAAGTATCAAGAAATAAAAGTAGCATTGTAGACAGTATTTTTCTACAGCGGATTTGAAGCACTTGTTGACTCAGATTGGCCTGTAAGAAACTACCACTTCACTTTCAAGGGTGCAAACTGTGGGATTAAAAAGAACAAAATACCTAAACCATGCTCTGCCTCAACATTATCTCCGCCACTTAATTACCCCTTTGTAACAAGTGGCTGCCTCCATCCTAAAGGAGGCTTTGGTCTTTATGATAAATTCAAGCACTCTGACTGTGACTACAGCAGTAGAGCAGAAGAATGTGTTTTGCTGTAAATATTTAATTTCTCATTCTTAGAAAGCTAATCCACAGCTAACTGGGAGAAAAACATTCCTTGCTACTAATAACATATCAGGTACACTGTAGCCAGGGACACAGATATCTGAAGAACTTCTTTAAATATATAGTTAGCTTTACATGACAGGGGTTCCAGCTGGTCTCATCTGAATAGTCTTCATCTATTTCACCAAACTATGAACTTCAAACTGAGATGATAGCTAAAGTTATAAAAACATAGCCTATCACCAACACAGAGCCAAAGAATTTAGATTTTGCTCATATAAATCTCCTTCACATTTCTAATGAGATCTTATCAGCACCTTGCAGAACTGAATGACTATTTTCTGTCCAATTGGTTCAAAGATAAAAAAGCTGTCTGAATGTGCCAACATACAAAGCACATCTGTAGTGGTAACTGTGCACTTTGATTCTTGTCTGAAAGTTGAATTTCACTTCTGCCGTACAGGATTAACTTGCTAGTAGAGCAAAATGTTATAAAGGATCTGATGGCTCGGACAGGGAAACAGTAGGCAGCAGTATTGTTTTCTTTTTAATTCTGGTAGAGAAGAAACTAACCTTTTCTGATTTTAATGGACAAGCTCCTTGTAAGTCTCCCTTTAAAAAAAGCTTGCCTTGGTGAACCAGATGTTCCCCTGAGCAATAACAGAGGCACTTGCACAATCCCACTGGCTGGAGACAGGGAAAGATGGAGACTATGACACTACAGAATAGTGAAAAGCCTGATCCTTGCCTCTACAATATAGGCTAGGAGTATTAGCTGAGCTAAGTAAGTATTCAGATGGTCCTCAGTCGATTTGAACCTCTCTGCTTGACTGGGTAGCTGCATTATAAAATGAGTACAAGTTTTATTGTCCAAAAATCATTCCTTTATAAAATCATGTTGCAACACAAGCACATATATAGATGCTGGCCTTACTGCAGAATTCTCATATGCTTTTATTCAGCCTGGGCTTGATAATCTGAGGAACCAAGTAATTATAAAACTCCCTTTAAGTTCAGTGGAAACTGAGGGCCAGAAGAGTATCTTAAACATTATGTTTTATTATAACATTTTTATTTCTGAGTCTTTCATTTTCAGGTCATCTTTTGAAGCCTTGATGCTCCTATAGCTTTAGCTTTAAGGAATGTTTGTGCTCCATTTTAACTTTTCACACTTTATTAACAAAATCAAAACCAGGACAATTAGATACCTCCTGATTTTCATTTGTGTTAAGATTAAGTGAATGTTTGAAATGACACAAGTCTTGAGGAAAGTACTTCAAGCCGTGTCTGCAGCAGCATTGGAATTCTGGACACAGACATCAAAGATAACTTGAAAAGAAGAAAAAAAAAAAAGCTGGTAATTCTTTGCATTTGGGGATATTTTTTAATAATTTTGTTACATATATTTAAAAAAAAAAGAGTAAGAAAGGAGACTTAACCACCATTGAAAGCCAAATATTTTAAACATAGAATTAAGCTGAGACATTTTACTGGGTTTTTTCCTCTGGGGAAGACACCAGAAATAAAACTTTCCACCAACAGCAGAAGATTGATAAAGCAGGTATTCAGGAGAATAGCTGCTGAAGAATTTCTATTCCTGGCTTCCTGTATAGACATTACAAAATTGCTTAGTACTTTGTTCTTGTTCTTAAGCTCTTGGGGTTTTTTTCCATGTCAAATGTTTGTGCACCAACAATTGTAGCTTGGCTAGTAGGGTTTGTAGACCACCTTGTATTTAAGATGGATCTCAATAATCCATGTCTTAAATGCCTATAGCAAAGATTCTCTACTCTTCTTTTCCCTAATAATGACACATCGAAGCAAAACATGGTGATAAATATTTATTTATATATATATATATAAGAAATACCTGAGATCTCTGTCTTGTTCATACTCTGTCCACTTATATTGGATATTATATTATTATCACTCATCTCTCCACTCCTTTGTCTTTGCTATGCCTCTCCTAAACTCAGTTTGCAAACTCCTTGGGATTGAGATCATGGCTGAAATTATAACTGCTGAGTTAAATGAATCTTGCATTTGTATTCATAAGTGCTGTGTACCCTTTACAGTACGGCTTAGAGAATATTAAAAAAAAATTCCCTTTTTCAATGTTCCCTGACAGTGCTGCACTTTTGAAGAAGGAGGTTGAGGAGTATGTGGGCATGAAAAATGAAAACATTATTTATTGATAACTAAAACCAGCATTTGTCTCAAAAGGTATTAAGGCTGCACTCAAATAAACCTGTGCAGAAGTCAAACATATGAGATATTACCTACTAATAGGATGTTGAAGAAGGTGAAAAATAGGTAAGTAAACTGATTAAACATTAGCAGAGGTAGTAATATTGTTAAAATGCCTCTTTCAAAGATTACAAACAATAATAAAGAACTTTGACAAGTTAACCATTAATATTCTTATATCTACTTGTGTAAACTCATTTAGATTAACAATAAAGTTTCTTTTTATATTCTATTACCAGAAAAGAAATTAAGTATTTTAAATAAAGCATTTTAATGTTATTAATACATTACTTTTCCTGTTTTGAGGGAATGTAATGTGATTTTTAAAGTATCTGAATTGAATTACTATGTTTATCAAAATCTTCAGGTACCTTCCAGTAAGCCAAAAGATGTATCATTTAAATATTTGAAGAGCCTCACCCCTCATTTCTTTTTGGATCAGATTGAAGGAGCGATCTTAAAGGTGTCCATGGCCTAGCAGAGACTTCACCTGAAATTTGTATTTTGAATAGTGGCACCAAAAGACCATTGAATATCAATACGGTTTGTATCTGTGTTTTTCTGATTTGCATTTAAATCAGAATAAACTTAGTCTTTGGGGGTCGCTGTACTACTGATATCTCATTACGAAATCCATCATCAGCTCTTAACAGTGAGATGGATTGTAGTCATCAAACGCAGGATTCACCATGCAGTGACTTACACAGTCAGAAGAGCTGGGCGACAGTGCAGGTCAGGACATGCACAATGCAGCAGTAACAATAATGAGCTTCCAGTCCTGAGCAGTGAGCTGCTTTCCCCCCACCCCCTCAAAGCTCTGTCTTATATTAACTTCAAAAGGTCTGTATGTACCATAGAAAACTTCTAAAATTATGATTCTTTCCCTCTGTATGTGTCATTTTTTGCATTTTCCTGTGCTGAATTTCATCTGCCTTTTAATAATTTAATTTTCCACTCATTCCTGTTAGCCAATCCTCATCTTTATTCGCCCAATTAATTATGTGTTTATTTAGGGAATTCTCATGAAAGCCTAGGTTCAATCCATCCTCTGTCTGAGTACTGTCTATAGAACAACAAAATTGATTCTAACACAGAAATAAAACAATTCACAAGAATTGAATGTGAAAGCCCACTATCTTTCTCACAGAGGCTTTACCTCCCTGTCATCTTCTGCTCCCACAGATGGCCATGATCAAACAGTTCCTTCTCCCCCATCACCTGTTCCACTCAAATTCATGGTTCAACCTAAAGGGTCTTGTCACTAAGTTGGTTCCCTCTTGTGCTCCTGCTCCAAATGCCTGTCTGCATACTGCAGTCTCATAGGAGTTTGTCTTGATCAGAGTAGGAGGAGGTCTGCAGGTTGAGAGGCACTGCGTGGCCATAAAAAGGAATGATGGCAGAGCAGTGAATGAGTTTATACCCTACAAATTTGTAATATTTGTAACCATAGGTCTGGTGATCCCTGTGTCACCAACAGTCCTTGCATCTCCACTCTCCTAACAAAGGCACCATACCTTCAAGGAGGGTAGGTCCAGCAATTCTTCAGCAACCAGGATGACACTGGGAGCTTCAGAGGCAGAGGTTTTCTGCTGGTTCTTGCTTGGTGTGGACTTCCTGAATCCTAGCTTTTCCTTTGCATGTGTTCTGCGAAGAAACTAAGGGAGAAGTCGTCCAACTATAAGCTTGTGTTTGGGGTTACGTCATCCAAACCTCTTATGTCTGCAAAGGATGAAGGTCCTAGAGCACAGCCTCAAGTTGAGCTTGATGCCGGCAACTGATTCTGTCTCTATTTTGCCCTTTACAGCCATTTACAACATCCTACACAGAACATGTACTCCATACATTCAGGTTAAGTGATTAAGAAATAAGTTCACCAGCACTTTTCTCCTGTTCCCTGGGCTCTCTTGCAAGAACTCCCACAGATGATGGACTAATTCAAGAAACAATTTCCCGGGAAGGCATGTCAAATAACAGAGATTATAGGATCTGACTAAGAACTTGCAGTCCGTCACAGCTGCCAAACTTGGCAGTTGGAATAGGTCAAATACTAGAAGTGTTTATTCATAAAGATGAAACTCTAATTGGTCATAATCCTGTTCAGGTTTAGGGCAGATTTTAGGGAAGTTAAGGTCATTCTTAAGCTGCTGTGCTGCTAATGGCAGAGTCTGGTACTTATGTGAACATGGTAAAAGTTTCATTATTGTCTTCTCCAGATATTCTCAGGAGTGTGTTCTTTGCCACCCCTTCTCTGTCAAATGGTGGGTCCTTCTGTTATGGTAGTTGTTTTACTGATAGCAAGAAGATACTTTTGGATATTTTTACTTTGGAAGGAATTTCCATCTTTGGCAATCCCCTTTCCTGCCCTCTGTCCATGGCTTCCCACCTGTGTAGCCCCAAGTTTCCCATCTTTTTGACCCTTACAATACTCAGGAAAGTACTCCAAGTGCTAGGCAAATTGGATGAACTTGTCTGTGGGAATATATGCTGGTCTGACAATGTGGCCTTATCAGGTTGCTAGGGAGAAGTTTGGAATATATCAAGGTCAAGAAGCAGCTACAGTGTGAGAACAAGAAGGCAGTCTACATGCAAGATGACTTATACAAAAACTACTAGGGGAAACTTTGGGCTTTAGCCAAGCATTACATAAACATTAGACAAGATAGCAGAAAAGTACAAAAGGCTTGCTTGCTGGTTTGCTTGCTTGCTAATAAATGACTTGATTTCCAATCATATCGATTGTGATCTTGTCCAGGGTACATGCACGAGTTCAGTCTCCCACACTTGTCCTCTGGTATTAAAAATTAAATCCTTCAGGGCTTTAGGAACATCTGAAAAGGAAGTTTGGCAAGCTAGTTTTATATTCAGTCAGCAGACCATGATGACTTTTGATGCCTGGTGTGTTTGTCTAAATGACAGGGCTTTCCCAACAAAACCCCTTGCGTTGGTACCACTCTAGAAAGAAAAGTGTTTTCAGGTTTTGGCACTCCTTGATATCATCAAGGTTTCTTAGAAAGACTCCTATCAGCCAGTTTTTTTAACCCTGCTGGACTTGTCTTCTGCCAGAGGTGCAGGTGTAAACACTGTGGAAGGAACTTTTTACTATAGGAAAGATAATAATCTTTTTGTTATTATGCATCCTCCTCCAGCCTGTGCCTCACTTCCTGTCTTCTAAGATGAATACAATAGTGCTCTACTACTACCTGTTTTGAGAATAGTGTCTGGTAATGATAAGCATTTCTGAGATAAGGTGGTAAGGATCATATGGTTCTGTATAAATAAGACAACTGCTATGCAACTGCTCTACAGGAACAAGGACATTTGGTGCAGATGTTAAATAAGAAAGAATATATAACTAAAAGAAAGTCATTTCTGTTTAAGTTGCCTTTAATATAATATCATCTTAGAAGACCATTTCTTAACCATGAGATGCTACATATCCTTATCAGACACAATCTAGCTGTGAAATTGTGTGTGATTTATTCATCCATCCACAGCTGTATGTAAAATTATTTTCTTATATTTGACACTCTCCCGTTTGTTCAACAGACATACAAACAAAGTGACTTTCGTGTAGCAGTTCAGAAGTACCTTTTAGAATGACAGTTGTTAAACTGTGTCCGGTTTTGGGCCCCTCAATACAAGAAAGACATTGAGGTCCTGGAGCGTGTTCAGTAAACTGCAACAAAGCTGATGAGGTGGCTGGAGAACAAGTCTTACAAGGAGTGGCTGAGGGAACTGGGATTGGTTAGCCTAGAGAAGAGGAGGTTGAGGGGAGACCTTATCACTGGCTATAACTACCTGAAAGGAGGTTGTAGAGAGGTGGATGTTGGTCTCTTCACCCAGGTGACAGGATGAGAGGGAATGGTCTCAAGTTGCACCAAGAGAGGTTCAGATGGGACATTAGGAAAAACTTCTTCACTGAAAGGGTTATCAGGCACTGTAACAAGCTGCCTGGGGCAATGGTTGATTCACCACTCCTGGAGGTATTTAAAAGATGGGTAGATGGAGTGCTTAGTAGTGGACAGGCATGGTTGGAATTGATAATTTCAAAGACCTTTCCAACCTAGGCATTCTATGATTCAATGATACATGTCATCCTTCTATGACACTTTTTACTGTCTCCTCACATAAGGCGTAAGGTAATTTCCTCTTTTCTTTCATTGGCAGTAACATACAATATGTGTGACACTTAAAAAAAAATGTGTCTGAAGAAGAGTAATGCTGCAACACTTACTAGTGAGAAACATTTTGCAACACTAATGGTAACAACAGAGATCAGTGAGTATTCACTTCCCTAAATTCTGCAGATCCTACTAATTTATCAATAGCTCTTCTTTGCTCATAAACATCTTTTAAAGTTGGATACAGTATCAGCTTATCAGCATTCATCTCTCTCTTTGAATAAGAAGAAAGCATTTGAGTCCCTCTTATTATACAGTATTGTAAATTTTGAAAATTAATTAGAAGCTCTTTGATTATAGGTAAGAATGATTTTGGAAAAGCTTATCAATATGTCTAGGCCTTGGTATGATACTCCACCTAATGAAGCGTAGTGCATGATATTCTCTGGCAAAATACTAACTGTGGTTGTTTTCTTATGTTTTGTGACTGAACTGAGTCTGGTTGAGATAGGGTAAGTTTCCTTCATAGCAGCCGGTGTGGTGCTCTTTTTTAAGACTTATGAAAAACAGCGTTGATAATACACAAGTGTTTTAGCTGTTACTGAACAGTGCTTGCACAGAGTAAAAGTTTTCACCAACTGAAGGGGTGGGCAAGAGATTGGGAGGGGACACAGCTGCAATAGCTGACCCCAATTGACCAAAAGGGTATTCCACATCATACAATGTCATGTTCAGCAATAAAACTGAGGGAATTTTTCCAAAGTAGCTGTTAGTTGGTGACTGAGCATTGATCTGCTGGTGGGAGGTGGTGAGTGACTGTCTTTGCATCACTTGTTTTTGTGGTTTTTGGTTTGGTTTTTCTGTTTTGTGGTGTGTTTTTTTTACTTGACTTATTAAACTGTCTTTACATTGACCCACAAGTTTTTTTCTCACTTTCACCTTTCTAATTCTCTCCCCTGTGCTTCTGGGGGAGAAAAAGCAGTCAACTGGGGTCTTAGTTCTGGGTGTTTGGCTGGGGTAAGCCTACCACAATGATCCAAAATAAATTTTAAAGTGTACATTGCTGCAGCTCCTACATTTCAACTGTTAGTGAATGGTATTTTGATATTCCTGAACAATACGAAAATGCATCTATCTTGCTGAAGTCTACAGTATAGTGCTTGCAGTCTGTCTCTCCTGTAGGTCTTTATTCTTTTCACAGCAAGTGAACCACAGAGGACAAATGCATGGAGCTACTTGTTACAGTGACCTCCTTTTTGATACTGTTTTCCTGGTCTGTTAGAAAGTTGATCAAGTTCTCTTGCAAAGGGGTTTCAATGTAATTCCTCTCTCTACTTCCACTGAAGGAATACTTGACAGTTACCGTATCACACAGAAAGTCACTTGAAGAGAGAAATAGCACAGAAGAACACCTGTCCTTTCCCTTTTTCTTTATGTTCTGCTGTGTCTTTTCAGGGACTATTGGCTATAGGGTAAACACTGCATTACCAGTGAAAGGAGCTTGTGCACCTGAAATTCCTTCTTGGAGAGGAACTGAGCAGTCATGAAAGACAGCAGGGAGGAGTAAAGGACAATCACAGAATCACAGAACCACACAGTGGTAGAAGATGGAAAGGACCTCTGGAGACCACCTAGTCCAACCTCCCTGCTAAAGCAGGGTCACCTACAGCAAACTACACACAAACACAGATAGGTGGGGTTTGAATATCTCCAAAGACATTATCCCAGCCTCCCTGGGAAGCCTGTTACAGTGTTCTGTCACCCTTCCAGTAAAGAATTATTTCTTCATGTTCAGGTGGACCTTCCAGTGTTTCAGTTTGTAGCTGTTGCCCCTTGTCCTGTCACTGGATACCATTGAGAAAAGTCTGGCCCCAGTTTCTTGAAAACTGCCCTTTAGATTTTTATAAACACTAATAAGGTGCCCTCTCAGTCTTCTCCTTTCCAGACTAAACTGATAAAGCTCATTCAGTCTCTCCTCATAAGAGAGATGTTCCAGTCATCTTTGTGGTCTTCCACTCAACTCTCCCCAGTAGTTTCTCATTCCAGAACTGGACACTATTTCAGATGTGGTCTCACTAGAGTAGAGTAGAAGGGGAGGATAACCATCCTTGGCTTGTTTGCTACACTCTTCTTAATGCACCTCAGGACAACATTGGTGTTCTTGGTAAGGTCAACAGTGTCCTGTGGTGCATTAAGAAGAGTGGATGCAATGGACAAGTGTAATGCAAATGTGGCTACAAGAAATATGGAGAGGAACTATTTATAAAGGCTTGTGGTGATAGGACGAGGGGGAATGGGTATAAACTGGAGAGAGGCAGATTTAGGCTTGATGTGAGGAAGAATTTCTTCACCATGGGAGTGGTGAGACACTGGAACAGATTGCCATGGGAACAGTGACTGCCTGATTCCTGTAGTTTTCAAGGCCAGGCTGGATGCAGACTTGGGCAGCCTGATCTAGTGGGATGTCCTTGCCCATGGTAGGGGAGTTGGAGCTAGATGATTTTTAAAGTCTCTTCCAACCCAAACTATTCTATGATTCTATGATTTTAAAATTATTTCTTTTAGAATATTTTTAGCAGGCTTTGTGCAGTCTGTTTTTTATAATACTTTATAGATAAGTGAAAACAATTTGCCACACAGTGAAAGTAGTTATATGTGAGGGAAAAGTACATATTTAATTGTGGCTTAAATAGCAAAGTTTTCTATTTGTTAATACACAGAAAAAAAATTGCTTTGGGAAGGACTTAGTGTTCTGCTTTATCAGTTAAAATCAGAAGTAGTCTATAAGTGCACCTCAGGTCCCTAACAGGTTTTCTAGAAAATAAAAAAAAAGGCAAGTAAACAAAGCCTTAGAGCTCTGAATGTTCATATTTTCATTGTGTAAGGAGGCTTTTGCATCAAATGAATAAAATAAGAAATGTTTCTCACAGTCTCCAAGGGTAAGAGTTTACAAGTACAAGCAGTGTGTTAAGGACTAGTCCTTAGGATTTCTGTAGTGCCCAGCCAGTTTGTTGTGCAGGTTAGGAACAGGGAATTTTGACCCTCAATATGAAGGATCCAGTGAAGCCATGTTCAGTAATTCTTACAGATCCAAGGAAGTAACAACAGGCATTTAGAAGTGCTGAGTGGACACAGTTCTCTTTAATGTTTAAGGACCTCAAGGGTTAAAGTTACGTTTCTCTAACGATATAAGGCTACTCTTTTGCCAGCACTGCATCTTGCACTTGTCTTCAGAAGAGAATCTGTACCATCTGCTTGGCCACAGAGCTCATGTATCTTCCAAATGCTGAAGGTTTTGCTCCTTGTTCAGGTTTCCAAAAGAACAATCCCATATTTTCGATTACCTCTTCTTTGACAGCAGTAAGAGGCTCTGAGGTACATAGCAAATTACATGTGCAGCCTTCTGCCCCCCTTTTACTGTGCCATAGAACGCCTTCAATGGCACAGTCTTCATTCTTCTGTTACAGGCAGCTGCTCACACATTCCCCATGGTCGTTGCTGTGAGTAGGAAAGCAGAACTTCTAGATGTGAACATGGTACATGGATATTTGCATTACAATTTGAGATTCTCTTGAGAATTTAATTTTAAGCCTAGGGTAGCCAAGATATATACAGTGAAAATTAAAATCCAAGTTGATACTCTTGTCATAAATTAGAGTAGGATGATTATATGTATAAAAGATATAAGTGTATGTATTTCCCTTCTTCCCAGAACGTAGATGCCAAAATGTAATACAAGATTTTCACCACTAATTGAGTTTCTGTTCTTTGTCTTTTGAGGTCGGAATTGTAGAACTTCTTAAAGACACTAGTGGAGTTTTGGTTTTGCTTTCTCAGAGGATAAAATGGTTTGTTTTATAACAATCTGTTAATTAGAAATCAGATTACATCAAGGTGAATCCTGTGACCTACTGAAAGACTATTTTAGCAACAGAAAATGGGGTTATATTCAGATTTGTTTTCTCATACAATACATATGTCTTTGGTTTTGTCTGACAATGAAAAGATGTTTGTTTTTTTCCATGGCTGAGTATGTTATTATAGATGATTTACACAAAATCTCAGCAACATTCAACAGGCAGATGTCATAGAGAACCAAAAGAGAGCTCACAAGGCTTGGCCTCCTTCACACCTTCCTAAAGACTGTTGATAAAATGTTCTAATACACTTCCACCACAGCTTTCCTGCTTGTAAATAAGAACTATTATATTCCATCTCTTAGTTAACTGATTTGGTATCTGTCAAAAAAAAAAGTGTATTACAAAGCAAAGATGGAGAATGTTCATTTTAAAGGGATTGCTTGGGGTTTGTTTAGACATTACTCTAGTTCTGTAAATCATGCATGAAAAAAAATGAAGCCAAACATTTAGAATTTTCTCTTTTCAGACCCACATCCCTTATAAGTTTCTCATCAATTAAGGACTAGTAAGTGTCTGAAAATTATCTCGGTATGATACTTTTTATGAATGTAACAAAAATACACACAATGAAATAGATATTTGGAACCTCTCGTAATTTTATACTCTCTAGAGTAAATAACAGTATTTATTACCAGTTTGAAATAATTTAATTATTATCATTATTTCCACAGCAGAGCAAATGTGGAAGAATAATTTTACAGAGCCTGCTCTAGATTGGCTAGTGTTCAAATGAAGGCAATTTTCCTGTCTGTAAATGTTTCTGACATTGGAACTATATTTGTTGTTTCTCTCAAAGAAATCACAGACAGATTTGGGGTCCACTTTGATTAAAACATTTAGTTGAAAGACTTTTTACTGGTAAATTTGGTTATTCAGAGGAAAATCTCTTAAAAGAAATTGCTCTCTTGCTACTCAAGTTGTCAAGAATGTTTCTTTTTGCCTGTTTTATAAGCTGCCTATACAATTTTTTCACTGAGCTTGGTAAAAGAAGTTTCATTTATCACTTTGACTCTTTTGGCTTTTGAGTCAGCAAAGTACAGTTTGAACATCTCTTACATACTTTTTGTCTTCCTATATTTGAAAGACAGCCACAAGTGTCGTGCTGAGCACAAATAAAGACAGGTTTTCTCCTGAAGAGCATTACAGGTAAACACTTGAAAGACCAGACAATCTACGAAATCCAGATGTTTGGAAGGACTTGAATGGAGAAAGGGTGATGTCTTGGCTGAAGCTAAGCATGAATATTTTCCCCCAAATATGCTACTAAATTTATCCTGGGTGGTTCAACAAATTCCCCATTGTTACCTGGACAATTTTCACTATTACATTTTAGGGACTCATTTGGCTCACAAAAGGAGCTTCATGAACAGATACGGAGACCAACAACTCTGCTTATTCATTGAATGAGTTTTAGTGAACAGGAATACCAGTTTTTCTTGCTTCTCACTAGGAATGGAGCACTTCCTGCAGTGTAAGAGTAATGACTATGTCCATTCATTTTCTTAAACACAGTGAAGTTAGTGACAAGCCTGTTGAGAATCTCTTTGAATAATTCTACAGCCAAGTTGTCTTCAGACAATCTTATTGCTTACAGCAGGTTTGTGTAGTTACTGTGGTCAAGGACACTCCTGTATTCCCAAATCCATCAGATTGCACCAGAGTTTCGTTGCTCTTAAAATGATGCATTATTTGATCGTTCTTACTTTTTTTTCTGTCAAAATTCCTATTACTGGTCAAAAGCATAATAACAATGCCAGGATTTGGGCACTGCTCTGGATTCGAACTAATCTCATCTTGATGCAAATCTCCTGAAGTTCAACCAAAACATTGTTTCATTTGTGTCATGTTATGAAGGTGCTCGGGGTCTAATTCACCCCTTCCTCACTGTAATTTTATGCTGGTGCAAAATCAGTGTAACTGTGACTTCAGCATAGGCAACTGTGAGGACTCCAAGAAGTCAGAGGATCTCCACATAAATATCCATATGAGTGAGAATAAAATTTGGATCCTCAATTGTTTAAATATATTTTTATTCCATACAGTTTTTTAAAATCAATTAACACAGATTTAGAGAAGTACCTTTTAATAATGAAAAATCTGCCCAAAACATAGGCTCAAGTGATTGTTTGTAACATCTGAAACATTCTTAAGGTTGTTTTATGAAGTGAAAAAGCCTTACACATAGAGGTCTCAGAGGAGGTGCCATTCATTAATGTTTTAAACAGATGCTTCACTGAGCAACATATTTAATTAAATCTGCAACTGTTGTGCTTAAACAAGACAGATTTTACTAGAGCAAACATAAAGTTGAATTCACAGCAACAAATAACCAGACTTGTTTGTATGGTGTATTTTTATCAAACAGGAAGAGTGGCTTTTCAAAGACATTAATTTAAATGTTGATCATCGTTAAAAGCCTCAAAACAAAACTCAAGATCATAGTGTGCTTGCAGCTACTGCATGAAAATTTAGGTGGCTATTCTTTCTGCAAGGTCTGATGCTCTTTCCATGGGGTTTAATGGGAGCATTACTGAAATTTTGTGGGTGTTGGTGACATATGTATATATAAAATACTATATTTATATACGCATACAGAAATTTTATAGATCTATACAAATAATGTTTTGTGAAGATCATGAACAATTGTATGGCACAATTGCTTCAGTTATAGACAAGCAAGTAGAAACCACTTGCTCTTGATTTCATTATAAAACCCACAGAAATGTTAAAAGGATCATTGACTACATACAAGAGAGAAAGCTACAAGCCCTATTTGCACTAAATATCATAAAGGTATAGCCACAACCAGACAACTTCACTTCCCTCAGCCTTCAGCCACAGGAATTTCATCAGGTTCAGAGAAATTGCTCTAGATTAACAAAGGAATCACATTGGTAATGTATCTTGTCCTGTCTGCTGATCTCAATGGAGTTCCTCTATGGTAAGGAGTAGCTACATAATGTTAAGAACTCTGTGTGAAAGGGTTTCCTTGAGAATATCATGCAAGACTGCACATTGAACTCTTTTTTCTTTTCAATAGATTTCCTTGGAAGAAGCTCTCTTCTTTCTTTTAAAAAAGCACAAGATCCTTAACTTGTTCTGTAAGGATGGAAATTCAATGAATCTGAGTGGAGGCTCTGCAAATTCAGGGAGAAGGCTGTGCTTCCTCTACTGCAGTGTCGCAATGTGTAGCACTCTACAAGCTACATGAACCATCAGAGGTGTGTCAGGATTTGCTTATTGCAAGAAAGGTTAGAAACTGTTGCAGCTGTTATTTTTCTCTTTACTCATCATTCCTTAGTATTTATGCATTTGTGGTATGAAAGTGCAATGCACACTTGTGCTTTTGAGAAATTCCTAATGTTATTTTATGTCAATATTTACATAAACTAGGACTGTCTAGTCTTAAGGGCACTAAATAAAGACACTGGAGATTCGGCTTTGCCGTTGATTCCTTGTGTCAGTAGAGAGATAGAAGTCTTAAGCCTGCTTAATTTTCCCAATGCCTTCTAACTCGTCTTTGTCTCTGCATAATTTGGCCTGTACATTTTTGGTGAAAATAATATTTTGTGTGTGTTATGCAAACAGGACCTAATTTTGTGGCAACAACTAAGTAGCATTATAATGCAAATTACAACATTGCCATTGCCTATATCATAGTGTGCACTATTTAATTTATTCAACATTCAGAGATCGGTGTAGCACTATTTTTCTTACCATGATAGAAATAAATGACAATATACTACTGTATGTCTAATAAAAAGGGTTTGTGAAAAAGCATTTGTTGCTACACAGCTTGATAATGTGCCATAGAGAACAACAAATCTTATGGCTAACTTACAGATTTCTAAGCACCAAAGAAAACCAGCTTTTCTCCATTCCAAAGCAATGGCCTATCAGATTTTTCCACGACATAATTGCATTGTCTGGTAAAATAACTGCGTCCTTGGCCATGACAAAAATCTTTGTTCCACAGGGAACTTGTGGAGAAATTTTTCCCTGGGTGAAATTCTCAGTTTTGCTTAATCATTTGTTGTTGTTGATATTATCTGTTTTTATAAGAAAAATGCAGAATGAGAATGGTAGTAGTTTTACAGTTTCCAGAGCTCAATAAATGTCTGAAACATGGAATATTTTGATAGCTGTGCTCTAAACAATAAATAAGTGAGATTTACCATTTGGTACTTTCTCAAACTGTTTACAAAGATCTAGAGAAAGAAAAGGATGCTATTTTGCTGTTTTGACAGCTTTCCTTTTGATTGTTCTGCTATAATTATAAAATAGCATGTATTCTAAAGGAGAATTAAAATGAGCTGGCTTTGAACATGCAGAAACAGGGAATACAGTTCTCCTTTTGTCTTTCTTTCCATCGTTTGCCTTCTCTGTGAAATAAAGTTAGAGTTAAAAAGGAGAATAATAAAGGTGTGAAGACTGCCAAGAGATTTGCCATGGTTTTGCAGCCAATTAAACCAGAAATAAAACTCAACACAGGAGAAACATTAAGGAATGGTCAATAACATTATATGGGATATTTTTTGGTATTGTGACCCCCTGAAAAATAAAGGGTCTAGTCCTGGTCTCCTTCAGATTTGATGGCAAAATTCCCATTTACTTCAATAACACAGGACTGGAACTTCTATTTGGAACAGGATTATCATAATTATTTTAGTTGGCTGAGGCTTTTGTTTTCGTATTTCCCATAACTTGGAAGTAAAATGGCTTTTCAACAATAGACACAGTATACTATAGCAACAGTATTTTTGTTAATAGTAGAAGGTGTCAAAAAATATAGTCTACAGATAATTACTCTTTTCTACCTGCATTTATTACATTTAATCTTGTGAAGCAACACTGTGTTTTCAAGCTATGCTCTGTTTCACTGCACCATACTGAATGCCTACGGATATAACTGAAAGGTTGTACATATTTAAGTAGAGTTTTTAGGTTACTTGCAAATTCAAGATACTCCTGTATTACAGGTACTCCAATAGTCAACCAACAAACTGTGTTGTGCAGAACTAGCTCAGAGGCCAGAGCACAGAACAGCAAGAAAAACAAAGACATATTAAACAGCAGCTCAGGAATAGAAAGATGTCACAAATAGAAAAGTTAACATTGTAACCTGGCTTGTGTTTGGTGCTTCCTAAAACTGCTTGAATAATTAATAATATAAAGCATTAGAATTGTCCTGGACACTGGAAATATTATTTCTAATAAAGTAATGAATGGAGGCACCTAAACAGGCAGCTTTTTTTTGAACGTCTTTCCTCTAGAACTAGTTGCCATAGAGATTATTAATAATGTTGTTATTATTATTAAAGTTATGGTTGGTGCTATGTACTATTTATATTGCTTTTCTACAGTGTCCGTAAACAAAATTTGTATTGCCAACTTTTTTCTAGATTATCATACTGTGTACCTCTGCAAATCAGTTGATTTATTTTAAAGATATGAACATTTCACAAAGCAATAGCAATAGCGGCTACAGGTATGGTCAGTCACGCTGTGTTTCCTACGTTAAATCCAAATGGGAAGCTTTGATAGACATAACACTTTGGAACAAAACTTCTAATGCTACATATTTGCTCACCTGGTAATTAAAGGGTCAAATGAATTTATTAGATTTAATTTTTGACTAGGAAAGCAATTTTGATATATTTTAGCTTTAGTAAAAAATTGTGAGTAACTGCTTCTGTTATATACATTGAAGGATCACATTTGTAGAAATACAGAGTTAATTCAAAACACACAGCTCTGAAGAGCGCACACAAACTTTTCAAAACAGGTTCCATCAGTTGGATGGTATTTATGCCACACTTTCATGTAAATCACAACAGGCTGAGGTGAGTGATTGAGGTGACTCATGTGACAGGATCGCTGCAGGTAACTGTATCCCATGAGTGACCTAAGTGACCACGAATCCTCAAAGAGAAAAAGGACTCCTACTAACCTGATCAAATCAGGTGGTTCAAGTGCCTGAAAGACCCTCAGGACCTTGATGCCTTGAGTCATTGGGGTGACTGCAAGACTCAGACATCCAATGCACCTTGGGGAATCCATGCTCTTCTCACAGTTATGACAGAAACAGCTGAACACAGACAGAAACTCCTATTTTCTATACCTGGGCATCAGCTGCAGCACAGAAATTACTAAAAAAGTCTGATACTTGTTAAAATTTGAAGATCTAAAAAAAAAATTTAGCTGCCTAGGGTCATCTGATGTGGGGGTCTCAGCAAAAATCTCCCTAAACTTAATTGAAATAATTAATGAGAGATAGGCCTGCTAAAGGCCCTCTGCTTTGGCTCCTACAACAAAGCGATACCACGACAGATGCAGAAACGTTCTGCAGGAGAAGGACAGAGGATAACCCAGGGACAGCAAGTGCTGCTGACAGTAAGGCACAGTCTAAATGAGACCTTAGAGACAGTTTAAGCCCACACCGCTGACAGTGCTAGTACAGAAGCATTTTTGATGGTAATACTGGAGAAAAGATGTGATGAGTGGACACAACTAAAAATCCAATGCACTGTTTTCCTGTTGTTTTCTAGTTATTTTAATTCTGGCTTTTCTGTGGCCAAAATGTAACAAGGTCTATGAAAGAGCTCCAAATGGTGTTCTGAATGAAATGTAATAATTTTTATTTCCTCAAGCCAAAAGCATATTTAGCCTTGGTACAATAAATCTGTCATTATACTGATGGGAGCAGATTACAAAATAGACACTGTAATTAAAGTACATATTTTTAAAGTGATAAAGTATCTATCTCCAGAGACCCGTGCTTAGTACAATCCTTCTTTGAAGTCACAATGGCTCTGGAGACTGGACAGCTCCTGAGTTTGCACTTTTTTTTTTTCAATGAGTGTACTAGAATGGTAATAATGTGAAATAGGGCAGTTTGAGTAAATTCTGCCCTCTAGTTTAACCTTTTATATTGCACCAAGGACTGCGTTTCATACCCATTGCTCTACGAATGCAGCATTCTCTGGAAATATATTGTATTATTGTTTGTTCATAGCTTCTTATCTTTGTTCATATTGCATACAGTAAAAATAGTAACATGTTGTATATTTAGCCATTTACGTAACACAAAAAAATAGAAGTTCTCTATTAAAATATTTAATTAAATATTTAAATCATTTTTTTCAGAAGCAGACATTTTATACTAAGCTCATTGAGTCTTACAAGTATTAGATCATCAAGGGTAACCTTCATCTGTTACACTGTGAGACATGTAGCAACATAGCAGCCTGTCTTAAGTGGTACTGATCATCTCTAGGGAGATGTTAAACAACCTCCACACTCATCGAAACCAGTGATTTGTTTTGGGTTGTTTTGGATTTTTTACATCTGTTCAAGCTGTACATGGTACTTGAAGGAAGTGAGAATAATGTTGATACAGCACATGGAGATTAGTTTTCCATCTGGCTCCGTCAAGAATGGAAGGCTTTGTTCATGTGTGCAAAACCTTTCATATCATGAATCATTCCTTTATCTTATTATCCAGTCACAACTGAGAATTATTTTTTTCTCTTCTTCTCCTTTGGGTTTGAGAAGAGTGTCTCACACAAAAATTAAACAAATGTTCTCTCGGGATGGTCTGATGATATAATTGTAAGATAAATTTTTAGTGTCTCAACTCCTGGAACCGTGAATATACTAAACTTTTCATTAAATATATTCTTCCACAACTCGGAAGATCTCTGTACTGAAAACTGTAATGAAATTCAAGATGTGCATGCAGGGCAGAACAGCCTGGAGTGAATTTTGTTGTGCAAGAAAGGTTTATGATGAGGGAGGATGAGAATGAATTAACACAAATTGTATTATATCACTCTCAGTAGGAGGAGTATACTTTAATTGACCTGTATATGAAAAACAAAGAAATGTTAACAGTGTTATTTACTGAAAGATATAAGTTGTATAATACCTTTGTCGGCTTCAAAGATGGATATATGCATTATATTCAAACACTTATGGTTTCAGTCTTCTCTACTTCTTTCCTCTTAACATAACAGAATCAACCAGGTCTTAAACCACACTGGGTGATACTGCGATAAGCATCAGGGTGTATCCACACACTTCAGTAAACACTAAAGGGGTTGAAGGCAGGAGTCTGTGATGACTTTTACACCCTGTGCAATCTACTTATTCCTCCAGGGTGTGTGTGTTAGGAACATGGGAATTGGGAATCAAGTCTTTAAAAAACAAATGCATCAGGAGGCGTGTGTGTGTGTGTGTATATATATATATGTATATTTGTATACATGTATATGCGCACACACACATGTCTGAGTGCTATAATGACAACTACTCTTTCAGCAAATTGAAGTCAAGGAAAGATATTGATGATATGCAATATTTTACTTATATATTTCTCAGTGTATTACATTCCATTACTGATTTATTCATAATACTGGCATCATCCAATTCAGCGTAACTTTTCCAGATAATTGTTTATGAATCATAACATATACAGCTCTTTGAACACTAGTCTCTCTCACTATTCCATTTTCTATTCATGCAGCTTGCCACTTTATTAGGATGTCCCTCCTGTTTCGCTGGTGGCTCTGGACTCATTGTGCTGTTCTCCTTGCCCTTCCACCTCTTGTGCTAACTCTGGGCAATGCAGATCTTGTTCAGCAACTCCAGGGAGGCTCCAGTTACCCCATAATGATGCCTACAGTCATGTCACTCCACAGGGAGACATGGAAGACAGTTTTATTTTGACTTTACACCAAATGATAAACAAATGTTGTGATTGTATTCTACAAGGACTTTAATGATAGCAGAGGTTTCTGTAGCTCAGACAAAGCCACAGTGAAATACAGTGGCTGCAAGAAGAACACAGATAAATTTTAAAAAATTTGAACTCCTTTATTTTATTCTTAACAGTATGTGTAATTAGGCATAGAAAGAACTGGCCTGAAGTTGTGGTAGATTTTTTCATTACATAGGATCTCTCAATGAAAAACCCACATAATTCAAAAAGATACTGTAGCTCTAAGTAAAATTAATTTACTGCAGCAATTTCTTATATCAAGGGCTTGTGTTATTGAGGAAGGAGCCTGGATGTTCATAACGGTCCTTCTATCTTCAGTTATCAACTCATCATCAAGAAGTACCTAGTAACTTTTTAGAACCGTATTTTTGTAGCCCTTTCTCCTGCCTTACGTTTATCTACAGGCCATGGTGAGTGTTACTAGAAACAAAATTCATGTGTAGGAAATACTTTTCAGCAGACACAGCTATTCCAAAAAATAAAGCATGAGCAGAAAAATCAAATCTATTAATATTATCATATTAGTCTCTAGTCTAATATCTTTGCTATATGATTATAACATAAACCTTGGTGTGATTCATGGATAGACTCAGAAAGCATATGAAATTCTACATTTTTCTGCTGAGTCTTGTGATAGCTGACTACAGAAATCCTTAAGTCTCCTACAAAACAACCCAGAAATAACAAGATTTGGGTTCCACCTACACTAGTAACTTCTGGGATCGGAACTTCATGCAGAGACTGCATTTAATTCTACTGGAGAAAGACTTGGGTTGTAAGAGTTAAAAATCTTTTCAAGAATGTCAGCTGATGTTTTCCCTTCTTTGTTCCTCCTGCATCAAGTAGAGATCTAATGACAGTTCTTACTTTTAGGCAAGTGCAAGACTGAGTGGGACTCATATTCCCAATGACCCCAGAGAAGAAAATAAGAAAATGGCCATGGCTGCTCACAGCTCTTCAGCAACTGAGGGAACAGTGGCCCCAGGAAGTTCTTCAGTGCCACATGTCTCATCTGTGATTACCACTGCACTACTACTGTACACTGGACTGATAGTGCTTTGGTGATATGATACACCTTTTAATCTATTATCAGAACTGAACAGCTATCTAATGCAATTCTTTTTGCGATCATTTACCATAAAACAGATTGCTGAACTTAAGAGGAAAATGGCATCATGTTAATGATATTATCTGTCATGTGAGAGGTTTAATCAATCTTTCTATAGTCAGAATATAAGGAGATGTACAGAAGAGTTTTCTGATATGTTGCGATAATTTGTACAACTGTTTGTTATTCAATTAATCAATATTCGTATATATTTCCTGACATTTTCTTCTCCCCCAATTCCATGATTTACTCATACTTTAATATTTTTGTGAATAAATTCCATGATGGATTAATTTACTGAACAAGACAGAAAAACACTAGTAATGGAAAACAAATGCATGAATATTGCATAAATTCCATGTATTTGAGTCATGCTCTGTGGGCACCTTTATTTGTACTAGATAGTGCCTCATGAACAGTTCTAGTTCCTGGGATTTGTTGTTTGGTTGAGCAGCCATATCCCACGATAGTCAGAGATGAAGCCAAGCAAAATACATAAAAATTACTCCTCAGGCCACTATAAACTCTTGAGGCCCAAATCCTGGTGTCAGCTACTCGTGTACAACTCTCAGTGGTGTCAAGGGAATTTTCATGAATGTATCTGAAAACAGAATATAGCTGTTTCCCATAACAGGGGGAAAACATGAACCAACAAAGTTTTGATGAAATCAGAAACTGGTGTTCATGAGAAGAGCAACCTGAGAAATTTTAGTCTCACTTCAGCTGTTACTGAGCTGCCAGGATTATTCCATTGCTTAGTTAGTCACACATCATGTACAACTGAGTTGCCAGCATTATTCCATTGTCCAGCCTAAAAAAAATCTCTACTATTCTACAATTTCAGTGTACAGCTTGCAGGGGATAAGAATCACATCTGAAACACTCTGGTTGCCCTGGCTTCCACCCGGGCCAGCTTCACTCATTTGTGCTATAAGGATATCCAGTGAAGCCCAGAGAGTTTGCAAACATGGTCCCTTTCGGCACATATTTCATAAATTGCTGTCCACTCAAGTCTACCTGCAGATTCATGACCCATATCTCCGCTTTCCTCCCCATGTTTCAATGAGCTACCTGTAGGTGCAGACATCAGCTGCAGAAGCAGGTTGTCTGAATCCTACAAGCTTTTGGCATCCAGCTGGGACGCAGTTTTATTGTTCACAGTCAGTTGCTTCTGGAGGCAATTAATTTTGTATTTAAGCTGAACCCTTCTCTCAAGGCACCTGGTTCTATTCATCTTCTCCAGAGAGAGAAAGGGGAACAAAATTCTTAATGCAGGCACTAGAGTTTGGGCACTAAAATTGGTACAGTGAATCTTGAACTGAATGTTTACCACACTGTATTTTCGTACAAAGGAATCAGCTACAAAAAGGTTATGTTTTACAGATGTACTTCAATGTATGGATATCTGAGTTGAAAATATATTAAATAAACATTAATTACTGAAACCAATTGTAAAGCTTATTTGACCACTGGAGAGAGTAACATTTTTGTGTTAGTCTGGGCTTGAACTCTTCTTGGTGACTCGACTAGTTCTCCGCATTTGGTTCCTTGTTTAACAGAAGGGAAGTTCTAGTCCTACATGTTAATAGAGCAATTGGAGAAATTGCAGTAGGATCTGTGGGTGAGGAAACTGCTTTAGTGCTGACAACAACTGCTTAGTCAGCAGCGCATGCTGTCAATGTATTTCACTAATTGTCTATTTATTTCTGCTCTTTTTGGCTGTTGAGACTTTGTCATGAGACAGGCCAGATGGCAGAGGCATTGGCACCTGTAATTAAGAAAGAAATAAACTCTGCAATATCATGGCTTACCCTCACCCCTCTTTTTTAAAAAAATCCTGTTGGCTGTGCTTATGGGCTCTACACTTAGTGACACCAAGCTATACTTTGAATGCTGAATTTCTTAAAAGAACCCATAACTTTTGTAACATGGCCCCAAGGAATCACTTTTAATTTCTTAATTTAGCTGATGACAGACTGGGGAAGGCCTTTTCTGAGATTCTCTTCTCATTGCACATAAAGAAGAGAATGCATTTAATGTAACCAGCCATATAGCAATGTTTAAACAGTAGGATTTAAAGGCAGTCAGTGATGAAATTCTGTAGAGACAACCCCAGTTGATGCGTAACACCAAAGAATCAGTTATGAGATCCCATTTTCTATTGAATTTATTCTTCCTTTTTAGGTAAATTGCAAATAGCTCATGAGGCATTTTTCTTTCATTTGTTTATTTTTCCTAGAAAGCTGGGAATGACATCGCCTCTGTCATAGACCATAAGTGTTCATGTTTAGATTCATAATGTGGGGGAAAACCCCACACTACTACTACTACTGCTGCTGCTACTACTACTTCCTGTCACCTCCTAATGAAAAAAAAATAAAGACTTTTTCCTATCAAGTATAACCTGGAGAAACTGACTGATAATACAGAGAAAAGGCAGAAAATAGGTAAGGTCAAGGCAGAAAACATTCATGATGTATACATTCTGATTATACCTAATTTTGATTAAAACCTCGAATATACACATTATTTTTTCTGTTCTGAACTCTGTAACTAAGAACCTGCTATAGCACCAGCACATTAAAACACCTTAATCATTTACATTAGTGTGCAAACTGTGTATTCATCTCAATGTAGTAAATATGGTATGTTTATATACCTTGCTCTGTTTAGGTAGGCCATTATTTGGCTTAAGGAGAGGAAAACCTGTTAAAACTTACATGAGGTGGTGTGTTGACAGTCTGGGTTTTCTTTTCCCTTTAAATCTTCCTTAAAAAGATGTTCCTCTAGCCTCTGCAGATGACTTATTGCAGCAAAAGCATGATGGAAATGTGATTTCTTTTTTCCTGTTAACTCATGTTCACAGGATCTATATGTCCTAGAAGTAGGATTTTACTTTCCTCAAGTGTCTCTGGCTTAGTGTGGTAATGCTGTATCAGTCTAACACTTGCTTTTGGCTGCTGACAACTTTTCATTTCTCTGTCACTTAGGCTGCTCATCCATGACATGAAAACTCCTATCATACTGAACTCCATTATCCAAATGAGACAGGGCAGGGAAAGAAACTTCAGTTTCTCCTTTTGTGCGTGCAGCTTGTAGGCAGTAATGCAGACACAATGAACTTATTGGAGTCGGGAGTAATGATGTGAGATTGCTCACACCATTACTGTAGATGGAAATTGAGTCTATGCTGTCTGCACTGAAGTCTTCTCGAGGCTCTCTTTTCTGCTTTATTTTAATTCTTTTTGCCTCAAGGATAATGAATATGAAACTTTGCAAAGACCTTTCCAGCCAGTAGTCATTCCTAAGCACCACTTATATAATGCTGAGATTTTTGCCTTTGAGAAAGTTGTTTATTTATTTGCATTATTTTTCTACTACAATAATTATGAGGTACCCTGTCTACCCTAAGCCTCCAGAGCAATCATTTTAAAGCTGAAACCTAGTAGCAGGAGTTTTCATTTAATCAAATTTTCATTGTTCATGCATTACATATTAAGAGCTTGATTCTCTCCTATACACTTATTATACATTGTAACTCCAGGCTTTTCTTTTTCAGTAAGCTTCGGAGTTAAGTTCAGCTCTGATCACTGGTAGCTGGAACTTTTTAGTTGTCCCTTTTTGCTAGCATCACTTCCTCCCTTTTGTTGCGGTACTGCCTGGGAAATCAAGACCCCATTACACTAGATGCTGTGCTAAAACAGACCACGGGGCAGTCTCAGGACCTGCAACCTTGAAATGGTGTAGTATGTTCCTTTAAAAGCCAATGATAAAACAATATGCCTATTAAATAATAATATTTCATTAATTAGTTTTATTACCTATGAGAACACATTCACAAATGAGGAACCTATTTGTGGAAGGAAGATGTCAAGTATACTTTGGAACCACAATTAAAATACAGTAAACAGGGTTGTTATCAGTTTGTGGCTTAGATTCAGAAAATGTGCATAGAAACAAGAGGTAGGTATCTGATGAGGTAGAGATAAATATGTGCAAAGAAAAAATATTTATCTAATTCTCCCAAGAAGGTATTGTCTTCAGTGTAAAATGCAGATGACCAACCTGCTTAGGAAAGCAGGTCTTGTTTCTTTACAAACATATGCAGTTCAGCTTCCTGCTACTCACAATGTTGTGTGTCCCAAAACAGGGAATGATTTGCATCAGGAAACAAAAATGACCACAACCCCATCACTTTCCAAACCAGATTTATGATTCACCTTGACTGAGCATTGGTTGAGTACCTCCTTTGAAAGACACACCACACCCACCTATTAATAAAGCAGTTCAATAAGCAACCTATAAATTATTCAGTTTATCCGTGTTGCAAGGAGAGTATGAGTTATTATAGCTACTCATATTCTTGAGGGATATCCAGGGTAGGGAACAGGTGTATGATTTTGTGTAGTAGGGGAGATGGCAGGGAGGAGAAAGCATGTTGGCATGCAAGGTTCAAGTTAGATCTCAGAAAGAAAGGTAGCTGTGTTGATTTTGAATTTTGCCTTGGATTATATTTGAATATTTTTTAAGAAATTGAATTTTTAATACATAATGGTGAGTTGTACATTCAAACTGATGCCCATTATGAACTTGTATTAAATGTATTGCAAATCTTGATGCATGGCAGCGAAACCTTGAACTGTTAACATGCTTTGTCCTTGCGTTGTCTTCTTGAAATCCATTCTGGAGATGTATATGCTTTAACAAATTGAAAATCCGTTGCAGTTGAAGGAGATGTTGGTCAAAATCAATCTTTATTTTACTTAGTGGAAGATACATAAATATGTTTCACAGTTGACAATTTTGTATCAAGCTTCCAATTCCCTTACTGTTTTGCCTGAATTTGACATGACTCATGAATGCAGAGTTTGATTCAGGTAGCATAGCAGAGAAGGAACACAAATGCTGCAGCACTTAATTCCCCAAAAAAGTGATCTAGAAGAGCATTCATCCTGGCTGTGGTCCTTGTTACAGGCAGACTCAAAGCAGAGGAATACAGCACCTCAATATCTTTAATCCCTTCATTGTCAACAGATGTGAGCACAGCTGCTCACAAAACACCGGTGTTGAAATGAGCACTCAAGCATGGGTTGACATGTGTTGAGGGCAGAACAGGGCATAGAGAGTGTAAAAATCAGACTGGGGGTTGGGATAACAACAGTTTCTGTTCACAGAAGGACCAATCATATGTTTAACAGGTTCAGTGTGTTCTTATCCTGATATAGCAGCATAACCACATGGCTTTGTTATCCTGATGCAGCCTAGTCAAATGAAAGGGATTTTTCAAATTAGAACCATACATATTCCAACAGTTGCCTGCAATCCATAACTCCATGTTCCTCTATACTGTGATGCTTCAGGGCTGCATTGTCTTCATTATACACAGTGTAGCTTGGGTAAGAGATAGAGGAATACCACGCTGCCTTGGCTGTCAGGGCCCTCTACCTTAGATTCCCTTTTCCTCTCTCACAAGGGATTTGGATTTTTTCATTTAGTGCAGAAATTGCTCCCTTACTAGGCCAGGCTAATAGAATGGTTTTGCCCATTGTTTAGTACAAGAAAAGGAAAACCAAGAACATGTAGGGTTTGGGTGGTTTGATTTTTTTACTGAGGGTTCAAATACTTTAGGGGCAGATGACACTAAGCTGGGTGGGAGTGTGGATCTGCTGGAGGGTAGGGAGGCTCTGCAAAGGGATCTGAACAGGCTGGACCGCTGCGCTGAGTCCAATGGCATGAGGTTTAACAAGGCCAAATGCTGGGTCCTGCACTTGGGGCACAACAACCTTATGCAGTGCTACAGACTAGGAGAAGTCTGTCTNAACAGGCATTATGAGGAATGGCTGAGAGAGCTGGGGTTGTTTATCCTGGAGAAGAGGAGGCTGAGGGGAGACCTCATTGCTCTCTATAACTACCTAAAGGTATGTTGTAGAGAGGAGGGAGCTGGCCTCTTCTCCCAAGTGACAGGGGACAGGACAAGAGGAAACGGCCTCAACCTCCACCAGAGGGAATTTAAGCTAGACATTAGGAAAAAATTTTTTCACAGAAAGTGTCATTGGGCATTGAAACAAGCTACCCAGGGAGGTGGTTGATTCACCTTCCTTGGAAGTGTTTAAGGCACGGGGGTACGAGGTGCTGAGGGGCATGTTTTAGTGTTTGATAGGAATGGTTGGACTAGATGATCTGGTGGGTCTCTTCCAACCTGGTTGTTCTATGAGTCTATGATTCTATGATTTTTCTGTGTCTTCCTTCTGTCCCGGTCCTATCCTGACATTTGCTTTTCTGCAGCCTCTCATAACTGCTCATTTCGTCCTTCCATATCCTCTCCTTTATTTCAGAGCCATTTCCAAAGCAAATTTCATGCAAGGTCTTCTCTTCTGATAACCTCCCAGTTTCTAGTTTACCATGAACTGTTTCACCCCGCTACAGATAGAAAAGTTGCACAAAAATAAAAGCACCACTGACAATGTTCATATGCAGAAAATAGCTGTGAAATTTGCCTGCGTGCCATAAATGTTCTCTGAAGATTTGAAAACATATCATGAATCTCATTCATGAAATGATGTCCCTTGTTTTACAGTTATCCTTTCAAGTAGGTAAAAACTTAGGTTACTCCCTTTGCAGATGGCATAAAAAAGTACAGCATGAATTTTTGAAATGTCAAAACTCCCTTATTCGTTACTGTCTTTATATTTAGGTGCTTGAATAGGAAGCTTGATGCATGTAACTTGCAGCACTTAAATCTGATTTTGTTAGAGGGACTTTGTTCAAGGTGGTATAACGATTAAGTGGCAGAATTGGAAGCAGACCCAGGTCTTCTAGTTTCCACAACACAGAAAAATCACTGGCTCATGCTACTTCCTCTCAGGGTCAATCTATATTTAATGTGAACATTGTATCATATAAGGAAAAAATAAACTGTTCCAAAACTTAACATGCACAATTTAGTTTAAGCAAAATTGACACTTTTCCTCAACAGAATATAAAATATTCTCTGTACCATAAATGCTGTAAAAATTAAAAGCTAAAATGTTCTTGAATTTCAGAGAAAAATAATGTTGCAGTACACTTCATGCTTGGTTATATTAGTGCAAAATTGAGAGCTGATTATTCAGATGAGTTAATTACAAGAAGAGCTTGATCTAATATAATTTTGGCCCAATTCTTCCCTACTTTTTTCTATCCAAGCTAAAAAAAATTAATGATCAAATAAAAAAGAATAAATTAAAATTCTAGTTTTGAAACAAAAGTAGCCCATAATAATGTTTTGGATAAGAAAGTATTTTCATAGTTTTTCTGACACAATTCTTCTGAAATTATATAAAATTGTCTGATATTATTGTCACATATTTAATTTAACTAATTAATATAATAACTAATTAATTTAATTTAACTTGAAATTTATTCTACTATTCAAAATTATAGCAAAGATGTATTCAGAAAATAGTACTGAGGGAATGGTATTAGACAGTGTTACATTTTTCACATGCAAGGGTTTTCTTCTGAACCTGATATTTTTACCAAACTATGTCTTTCTGTGATGCCCTGATACAGATGTTAAGTAGATAGTGACTACTGTTTGTTCTGAGATACACTGAATATTTACTCCGGGCTCTCGAAAAGTGATGTTATAACCATACTGCTACAATATACATTGTGATTGTGTAGGTTAATACATTTATTTCAGAAATTATTTGAATTTCCTTTTTTTGGCATGTTTTTTTAAAAAAGGAGAAAGCTGGAAGAATTTAAAAACAATGGGATCATCGTTATTCACAACGATATGAAAATCACTTTCAACTTGGAATATCTGCTGTGATTTCCTCCACTTTCAGTCGTTCTGCTAAAACTCAATGTTATCACACTGACTGAGCCTGAGAGAACAAAACAGGCTAGTAACAAAATGATGCCTGAACATTTACACTTCAAAGGAGCTTTGCAAAGAGCAAACTTCTCATACTTAATGCCACTGATTTATTACTCCTTAAGAAGTCTTCTTATGCCCCAATCCTTATTATTCACGGACATGTGAGGAAGCTCAATGTATTCAAAGAGGCTCCAAGTACACGAAGTAAATTGCAGCATCAAAGTTCTAAAGTCTATGAAACTGCTCTATACACAAAGTCAGTATCATGTATTTCCAGGGCACTGATCTTTATGAGCACGGAGGACACTGTGATCTTGCCTTTGATTCCTCCACAGGCCTTGCTGATTTCCACCAACACACCATAGGATTAAGAGGATCAATTGCTCGTGTTAAAAGTTTGCAGGATCTGTAACAAAATATGCTACTGAAAGAAAGTAGGAAATTAAAGGAATCAGATAATAATAAATTCAAGAATCAATCAGGAAATTCAGAAATATTATGTGAATAACATTTTATTCTATTTTAAAAAGTGTGAGAGAAGACCAAATAATGGAATATGAAATCATGTCTTTAGGTTTCAGTCTGCCCAGAGTGGGGAATTTTGCTCTTGATTTTAATGAGAGCAGGAGCAAGTTCTTTTAACTTTGGAAATTATCTGATCTAAATTGTGTTTGACAGTAGAATGAAGATCTTGAAGACATCTGACCTAATTATTTAATGCCTATGGTGTTCCATTTACATGTCAAAGCACCTGGGATACCACAATTGAGTGCTCTGTGGGGAGGATCTTTCCACTCTGAGAATAAACTCATGCTTTGTTCAAACTACCTATCTCAAAAAGTGATATGCAAGAGTTGGTTTACTGCAACCTTTACTTTTTAATCAGAAAATAAAGGAAGATCCATTGGAGCTCTATACTGAATTTAGTTAAAACCCCCACATCTATGGAAAGGTTATGCCAAACTAGCATGATGATAAAATAGAAAAAGACTTCCAACAAGAACATAGATATACTTCAAGTATTCACTGTGCAACAGAATGAAAAGTTTTCCTATTAAATGGAAAGACAATTGCTATTTAAACACATGAGAAAAAAAACTGGGGAGTTTCCATATGCCTTTCCAGTAAACACCCTCAAAAGTTAACTGCTTTTCAAGTGCGTCATTGAAACTGTACTTAAGAAATTATGAGACAAAATTATTTAAAATAGAAAGAGAGGTTTCTATTTTAATAATTGTATCTCATTATTTCTTGTCTATGGATTTAGTGATGACTCCAAGAATGTATTTAGCTTTAAACACACCATTTAAGCACATGCTAAGTTAAAACCCTTTGACTTTCAAAAGGGCCTTCATGTAGTTTCTGTTGCTGAGTTATGAAGCTGGTTTTCCTCTGCCTGGATGTGTGAGATGTCAAAACTCAATGTTATGGCCATGCTGGAGAAATCTGACTATCAGAAGTAAGACTTCCGATTCTTTGTTGCTTCATTTCTTCTTCATGTCCATTCATTAACATTTGTAAGAGTAAAATACACGAGGATGTAAAATATAGTCCTCTATTTACACTAGCATGAGTAACCAGTGCACCATGTTTTGCATATGCTCAGCTTAAATTTAAAATGATTCAAAATGTAAGGCACTGGAAGATCAGGATTTAGAACTGTAAAATTTACTGGGATAAAGAGCTTCAGAGGCAATAGCAATACTCTTTCATTAAAAAAAAAAAATCATATAAGGCATGTTATGGGTATCTAACAAGTCCTCAACTCCTTTACAACTGACCAGCTGGGAAAAATACATTTCTGATGCCCTCCATAGAGCAATGAAACTGGCAATTAGCTAGTTCTAAATTCTGCCCCACAAGTCAAAAGGCAGGAATTTTAGAAAAAACTATCTTCCAAAATCTTTCTGAACCTGAAAAATGTTCCAGGCAGTTCTAATCCAAGCTGTTATACAGAGGTTTCTGCAGTAAAGTAATAGCAGGAAAAATATTCAGTAAATAATAAAAAAAAGTCTTCAGTAATTCTTCAGATTTCACTTAAAAATCTTATTTGACTTCAGCTAAATTTTTAGCTTACAGAGAATTTTTTCTGACAGTTACTTGTTATCTTTCAGATGTAAAAGATATATATTTTAGTGTGTTTGCCCCTTATGCAGGTACAGTGAGCTATAAAGATACTGAGAGATTGAGTTATTAAGATACAGAGGAATAGATTCCCAGTTGACTTCAGTGCTACTACATTGATTTACATCTGCTGAGGATTTTTCCCCCACCGGTTTTAGTTCTGAGGGCCTTGTAAAACCCTGCATATCATAAAACACTTGCTACATGCTGCACGTGAAAACATAATCTTTCTTATCAGAGGCAATAAAGATATCTGTAAGATATAATTGTTCTGCTTAAGGTTAAGAAAATATCCATTTGTAATTGTACAATTAGTATGAGGCCATACACTCACAGTTCTTGCATACCAGGTCAAGTTGTCTAGGGATGAAGTAGAATTTGACTGCAGTTTTTGCAGCCCCTTCAAAGAAAGCTAAGCGTGAGAAAGTGAAAACAACTCCTTTCCTGCAGATCCAAGCAATGATCGCAGTGTTTGTAACTCTCACGTCAAGCTCAGGTCTGCTGAGCTCTTAGGAAATCCCAACTGAGCCCTCTACAAAACACCTGCTTGGCTCTGGGGGGAATTAACCTTACAGCATGTAACATTAACAGAGGGAGGTGGTGTGCTTGCCAGCTGGCAGCCCTACATGGCAGTGGACTTGTCCAATTAGTGGTGTCCATCCGCTTGCTCTGCACTGGAGACACTGTGATCACACAGCTGAGATTCAAGCCCTGGTCTCTGCTCTCTGTAGCCAACAACTAATACAAGGTGTGCCAAAAAGGAACTTCTCCCATGGCCCAGCCTGCAGAATTGGAGCTACAAGTGGCTTGTCAGGAAATCAGGATTACTGCTCTGAACATGGCAACCAACTCCAGAAAGGGACAAGTGCCCTGATTGGAATGTTGCTCTTAACAAGCAGCACATTTGTCTGCCTTAGCAACAACACCAATCCAGAAAAATAACACTTTCACCTGAGGATGTCCCTTGCAAATGTTTAAACAACAGCTTCAAGGTGAAAATCGAATCATGTATAAAGAAAAAAAATGGAGTTATGCTAATTTTTGTTGTGATGGAACATGTGTCTCTCACCATTTTCCCAAAAAAGGAAATATAAATGTATGCAATTATTCCTGGCTGTTAAGAAAATGACAGATTTGTAGTTAATACAACAGTCTTCTTCAGCAATGCCTTTCACGGTATGGCGTGATTAGAGCAAGAGACAGCAGGCCTGCTCTTACCACAAGATGGCTATATGGTGGATTGTTACAAATAGCTAAGTGTCTTCTGATGTCTTATTAATATGCTAGCACAAGAAGAAAACAGAGAAAAGACAAAAGAGCTGAGTCTGTTCCCTTTAATGAAAAACATGGGAAACCACCAGGCAGAAAACAAAGGACACCTCAAGCTCCCTTCCTTTAAAATATTTCCCAATTAAAATGTTAAGCAAATACCATTGGACTCAGACTGTTTACACAAGGCTGGTCTTGTCAAAGAATAAATGCTGGCAGGGCAGACAAGAAAATGCCAAATTCTCATCTTCTGTATACCTGTAAAAAACCTGCATAATTAATAGGACGGCAATTTTAGACAGGCCCCAAGGACTAGAAGCACAAAATCTTTTCGACCCCTCACTACCGTGCCTACGTCTAAAAGGCAGGACCTCCAATTTCCTTGCCAGTTGCTCCTTAATCCTGCAGTGCCTAAACAGCCTAATTGCCACATTCTCATCAGTTACACTTCCCCGGTGCTTCAATTAAAGTTGCCGTGCTGTGCTTGGAAGACCCTTGACCAGGTCACCTCCCTGTGCTCAGCTGGCACGCTGGCACCAGAGGGTCTGTTCTATGACAATCCTGAGCAAGCCCTTACACAACACACAAGGAACAGCTGCAGTGGTGGTTCAGTGCCTTCCTTTCCCCACGCAGATGCATGGTTGTACTGCTGTGGTGGGTGATGCAGACACATTTTCCATTCTCATATTGTAGCAGGTGGGCTGTCTTCCTACTCCACCCCAGTGCATATTACAGCTCGCTGCGCATATTTCAGGGAAGACTGGTGCATTTCAAAGGAATTTTGTGCTGGGCCATGTGCTTATCATTAATAAACATATCAGCCAGTGCATACTTCTATACATATGTAAATACTGTGTGCAGAGGACTATCCACCAATACCTGATAGTTCAAAAAACGTTGTTATGAACTAATAATACTTCAAAGGCTTTCTTTAGATTTAGTATTTTGCTATACCAACCCAGCGAATCTGAAATGCTGACAAATCTTAAAACCCCATGACTGGTAAGCAGGCACAAAAGATAATCAGGATTTAAATACCTTTATTTCTGAATATTCATACAGCTCAGTAAATATAATGCATTTATTAAAAATCTATTGTCATCTTTTCCAGAGGCAGAGGACATACAACGCCTGGCTGGTTTAATCAGCTTCCCTACAAAAGAATGTCTTCTTAAAAATGCAGAGTCAGTATCTCCTCTCAAGACATCACTGGGCAAGCTGACCTCTTTAAACATGCTGTTTATTATAGTAAGTCTTTAGTGGCCCAATAGCCTAACATTCTCCTTAGCCAATTAAACTGTGTGTATAATAGGTTTCCCTTGAAGGCTCCATGACAGGTTGAGAATTGTAAGTGGAGGTTTTAACAGAGCCTTTAGCTGTACCATGTCTCATTTCTGAATCTATTTTTTTTTCCCAAGATATGTTCCCATGTCTTTCCCACTGTCTTAGGTACAAAAAGAATCTGATGATGGGGTAATATGCTAGTCTCAGCTGTTACACTAATTTCATTAATGCTGACATTAAGAGGTATTTGCTGTTGAAACGTTTAAGGAAAAACACCAGGTGCTCAGGGATGTTTTACCAAATTTGGCATTTTTATGTCAAAAAAATAACACTACTCTTTTCCACAAATGACTTAATTCTGTATTTATTCTCAGCAATAAACCAGAACTGTTGTCTGGAAGTCTCACTGTAAAATATATCTAAAAAGCTAAAATCAAGGACTTGATATTTTCTTCTAGTACTATGCTTTACTTCAGTAGAAAAGCAGTATGTTTACATCAAGAGAACACTAGCTTGTATCCACAGGATTGGATTTTCACACTTGATGGCCTCAACATCTAATAGCTAACTTTTTTTAAGAAATCCATGTTGTTAACATGAATTAAGTAAGATAAATCAGTGGCACGTACTGTTGACAACAACTTATTTTAAAACACTTGTCTGAAAATCTAAAGGGCAATTGGTAGCTTACAAGCATCAGTATTCATCAGCAAGATGATTTTAAGAGAAATGATTAATTTCAGATGATGATTTCCTTTCTTAGGCAATGAGATTACATTTCTTAGCAGACGCTAAGGTACTTCAATGGTCCAGCTCTTAATGTGGCCCTGTAATTCTCCTTATTAGTTTGTTCTTGCATAATTTTACTTTACACCACTACCTTCATATCCACTTGCCTTAAACATGCCTTCTTCACAAAATTGCATTGGAATCCAGGTTACTTAAATATCTTGGTTCCTTCAGAAATAATATCTACTAGATATTAAATCTGGCAACAAATATTTACTTGAGTTTTCCTTCAGATTTGCCCTGGCTTGTTCGAAAGCATCCCATAATGACTCAGAGGGAAGATCAGGGTAATTTAAAGTAATTTTCTTTTATTATGTCTGGTTCATTTATGGGAAATCCTTTCTTTGGTGGAATCTGCAGTAAAGCCTTGCTATTCTGATTAAAACTTTAACTTAGACAGTCAATTCAGAAACCAGTGCAACATTTCAGATTAGTCCTTGTCCAGTGAAAACAATAGTTATTTACTGCATTTTTCAGCTGCATATGTAGATAAAAAGATTAGTGCAAAAACATTTTAAATGAGTGCATAATTTTGTTTAATGATATCAGAGTATTGTTAATGCTTAATTTTTTCTTCCTCCTATATTTAACTTCTATTGGAATTTTCTTTTTCATTTTTTCTATTTTTATTTTATCTTCATTGAATTTAATTTTATTTTGGATAGGCTTAGTCATAAGATTGGTGTTCTGACCACTTTTATAGTGATGCCTACAGTGATATGAGTTATTTCTCTGTTTTTCCGAAGATGAAGTTATTTTTTTCCATTACACCTTTTTTAGAAGAAATGCATAAGAAGCTTATCAAGAAAGGCCACTCTAGAAGTAATGTATGAAACTAGCTAAAATTCTTACTATATCCATTTATAACAGAAGAGAAATAAAAAGGAATCAGAGTATAGCTTTTTGTGAAAAAAGTTCTGCAACAAATGTCAGCACAAGCTAAAAATAGGTGCCGTTTATCATATCTATAATTTTTCCATAACTAAAATCTGAAACACATTTTATTTGGAAAAAGGGATGCTTTTATAAAACATTTTACCCAAACCACAACCTTCAGCTGACGTATCCTACGTACATTTCATCTTTCAACAATTTGCAAAAATACTGGCACAGTACGTGCAGAATTTTTTTCACAGTTTTGAATATAAATGTAATCTCTTTGCTTGAATTACCACTTGAATTACATCTTCTGTTACAAAAAACACACTATGAGACCCAAAATGTACAACATTCAAAAAACAGAAACATAACACAATCCCCAATATTAATAGACCGCTATACAATTCGATAAGAATTAGAACAAATATTGCTTAGATATATAAGCACTGACTTCCGCGGAGTCTGGATTTTACCCATAACTTTTAGTAATTTTTTTTTTCAGCGATTCAAAGAGTCTGGATATAGCACGTACTTTAAAAATCTACAAAGAACAACTATTAATTTTTTTGCAGTCTTCCTTGTATGGATATCCCAGCTATTTGTCTGTGAATGCAACATGTCAAAACTTGGATATTTGAAATGTTGCACCCTTTGCCTACTCCAGGAAACTTTGGAGCCTACTAAATTGCTGTGATTTTTTGTTAGTATGTCAGCCTCCTAAGTCTATCTCGAGCTCCTTTTAAAAACTTCTTGTTGAATTGATTTCTTATTTACTTTCTGATTTTTTTCATCTTCTTTTTGCAAATGGCTTATATTTTCACATAGTGTTATAAAGGACCTAGGGGGTTACATCTTACTTACCTGTTTTGTCCTCTAACAGCATGTGGCTTTCAAAACCTATGTAGAAAGGACACATTTGGCCTACTTAATATATCTGAATAGGCAGATGATTATAAACATAACTCTTTACAATCACTTCATGTTTTTCTTTTTAACTTGCATTTGTTAATTTAAAAAACATATTTTCCTAAACACAGGGATATTGTAGTGCAGGAATTTGATTTATCTACTGATTTTACTGTCAGCATCACTGACAACAGATAGTCATTACATATAAAATAATCAGTTTACAAAAAATATCTGTGTAAAATGCACACTCACTGTGATTTTTCCTGTCCTGTAAAAATCAATAGTTCATATTTGCAATGAAGATGCTACAGCCTGTACACAAGGCTTGAATATCTAATATGGCTGCACTACAAGATAGGAAAGAGGTAGGATGGGTCACAAATTCATGCTGCACATGTGGTCATTGTTTTATATCCCCCAGTGACATGAGACATTCTTTTTTCATTGTGCACATATTACTGTTTCTATGTGTTTATGAAGAAATTGGAATTCCACAGCAATTTATACATGAAAAGGGGAGAAAGCTGGCAAAGCGATGCTGTGGGAGCTCTTTCAGCCTAGCTGTTGAGTAGGAGAAATTATGGAAACATTTGTGAGAAGAGAAGGGGATTTGGAGATAAAAGCTAGAACCATCAGCAAAGCAGGGAAGCCTGTAATGAGTAAGTGTGAAAAGGAATTAGTTCAGAGCAAAAGCAGAGACTATGTGGCTTATAACCTTAAAAACAATCACAAGAAAAAATGAACATGAGATGAAACAAGTAAGAGATTGAGTTATGTGACTCAGAGACTATAAAAAGCAAGAGGGCATAGTCAGAGGACCAGGTAAGAAAGATCATCCTGTTGACAACAGTCTGGACTAAGCGAAGGCACAAAATTTAATTTTTTTTAAAATTATTTAGGTCTATCACAATGAGACTATCTGTTCAGTTTAATTATCAGACCCCTTACAGAAGGAATATCTTCCTACAAACAATGTGTAAAACAACATAATATTTCCGTGCTACCTTCTGGATGCATGAAATGTGTTTCTGAAAAATTCAGTAGAGGGGATGCATGGGACTGAAAGCTGATACTGGCAATTTCTAACAAATTATCCAATATAGAAAAGTTCTTAAAAATATATTTAAGCTTGGTTTTTTAAAAATTCTTGATCAATTCAATCCAATCTGATATTTTCTGTTTCCTAGAGTATCAAATTCTCAGAGATTGTTAAAATATGCTGTTAAAAACAAATTGAGGCAAATATTTCTTGTCTCTATCTGTAAAAAACGAGCAATGTAATTAACATCGGTGAAACACACATTCCCAAGGACTAATTGTCTAAGTCAAAAACACCCTCCCTAATTCCTGGAAACTATAGAATATGACATTTCCTAAATGGACAAATCTCCCACAGTAGCAAGTCTCCCACCTCAGCCTCTTTTCCCACCCTTAGAATGATTCTCAGACTCCTAACAGCCCCCACCCCAGGTTTGGACTTTTGTCTTCCTCCTACTCCTGAGTCCTTGATGTTCTTGCCAAGTCAGCAACCCAGCCTAAGCCAGCAGGCTGGTTGGCACCTGCAGGGCCACGCTGTCTGCTTCTTTGCCTTTCAGTCATGGCTGTGTCCAGATTCTCCCTGACCACAAAGATTTGATTCCAATTCCAGGCTTTAATCTTGTCTTGAAGTAGCAAGAACTTCATTCTTTTTGGCTGGATAAGTCATTTCTCTTTTCTGCCTGGACCCAAATTATCTTTGCCATCAGTAAAATGGTTACCAATTCCCACGGTGTTAGTGATGGGTGAAGTGAAGTCATCTCTATCACATCCTCGTGAAAGGTAGGTTGTAAACCAATACTGAATAATAACACTGGGTACAATGTGTAGTTTACACTTATTGGAACCACTGTTTGCCTTTTGTATTTTTAGCTTACGGGGTAAAACCACACCCTGTCCTCCCTCCCCCGCCCCTTGATGGGCAAACCCAACAGAAACTCTGCAAGTTGAAACTCATGGAGCTTCCTAGCCCTTCCACAATTATTTTCATCCCCAGTATAAGGGATGATTCAGACGTCAGTTCGCTGAAGGGAGACAGAGATAAAGAGAGAGAGAAAGAAAAGGGTATGCTAAACTGCTTTTGAAAGTAATCCTTTCCAAGTTAAGTAGGAGTGGGAATTAGAGGACAGATGGCCAGTAGAAGCTGTAAGGGGGTTGCTATGTGGAAAACAGAGAGAACTAGGGCAGTCCATTATCTGTGGCAGAACAGAGATAAACGGTGTCATGTAACCAGTTAACCAATGTTGGGAGGAGGACACACATGAGGAAGATAAAATAAATCAGTGCTGTGTTGTTTATATTTTTGTTTTCCCTCTTTATGCAGACAGGAGGAGGTACTAATGGCATATATGGTTTACACACAACATAAGTCCACTCTGCCTCAAATTATTTTGGAGGGAAGAAGGTGGAAAAACATGAATCAGTTAATAAAATGCAATGCAATAGAGGTCTGGGGTAGGCTGGACTGATGCACTCTACTTAGAAAAAAGTAGGAGAGTCTCCTTATTCATGAGACTTTAGTTGAGAAGTGAAATAAATGACAATCACCTCCCCCTGCAATATCTGTGGCAGGAAAGAAAAGCAATTGAAAAGTTTGAGGACAATGAAAAAAAGTAACAGAACTTGAGAAGTTCTTCAGTTTGGGATAAAGAAAAGCTGGAACAATATGAGGTCTAGAGCATGTAGATACTGTACTCTAAGATGCCTCATGTCCCTGAGACGGATTGTCAAAAGTAACTAAGAAGCATTTTTACTACTGATAGTTGCACGGGTGTTTCTGCTTTGGAAATACAATACTGAGACTGGAAGGGAGACGTGGTGGAACTTTAATTATTGTATAAGTTTTGAAACCCACTGCAAAATTCCCACACTGCTCTCCAGTCCCATGGGCTCAGTTGCTGCTGCTCACACTCCACAGGAGATGTGCCACAGTGTGCTGTCAAACTGCTGCCTCACTTGGACCCCCTTGTTTTAATAAGTTCCATACAACAAACAAATTTATATTTTGCACAAAAGAGGGATGTACCGCATCTACTTATCCTTTGGTTTGCTTTTTTTTCCCTTGGTCAAGACAAACCTCAATGACACAGTTTTCATTGATCCAGGAACTAAGTGCAACAGGCAGTATACATATAAATAAGGGTTTCAGGGGAAAACAAAGCAAAGACTTTTTTTGGTTTTTTTAGAAAAAAAAAAAAAGTTTGGTAAACTTGAATACTTCTCTAAAAAGTTGAAGTCTTGATCAGCTTACTGACTGCAGTTTATAGTGTTTTTCATATGTGGTGTTAAAAGGTTGTTTAGTTAGTCAAGGGTGGCCTTTATGGAAATAACTTCTAACCTGGGAATTTGACTAATACATTTGTCTCAGAAGGAGGGACAGTTTGTATGTAAATCTTTATTTTTATTGTTTGTTGTTGTTCTTCTAATCATGCAATATGACAGGCAGTCCCTTGAGTGCAATAAGATGTGGAGTAGCTTTCTGGATTTACTTTATGCCAACTGGCCCTCTTCTTTGAGGACAATAAATTTTACTTGTACTGTATATATCAATAATGATTGATTTTGTTCAGAGCAAATTACTTCTTGGTTTCACAATGAGGGTCTGGTCCGCTGGCTCATCATTTTCTGAAAAATACCATGCTAAGTCCTCAAGAGGATGCAAGTGTCCCCTCCTATATTCTACCTCTTGTGTGAAAAACCATCTTCTGAATCTGGGACATGTCTTTCTTTAAAAGACAGGTCATTCTCAAATGACACGTTTGTGATATACAGCAAAGGTTGGGACCAAAATGTCACTGAATTAAAACGTGTGTTTAATGAGTGGCCTTAGCCCAGGTGGGCCAACCATTGTTTCTGAATGATGTCAGCATGTCTGAGACATCACCAGTAGCAAATACATTGAATAGACCAATCAGCAGATGGTCATGCATGAGTCCTGTGGCATATTAGTTTACATTACTAATGTAATTATCAGAATAATAATGTTAAGTAGCATGTAGCTGAGCACCAAAATATGAGTAGGATCATTCATGTCTCCACACTGGTAGCAACAGGACTTGGACAACACTAAATCTCTGTATTGTTAATCTGGAATAACCATTTCCTGTGTAATCTTGACTATTGTTTGAAGTGTGGGACAGAGAGTAGGATTGGGAAATAAGAAATAAGAAGGCTCCTTTTCTGACCCAGTGCCAGCTTGTCACACAGAAGGTTAAAGTAATTATGTATATCCTGAAACTCATAGCCCACTGTTGGTCATTCCTTATCTGGAGGAAAAAGGATTTTGTGATTGCATGAGAGGGGTGGAAGACCTGTGGTGGAAAGAGGCAAAAATGGACCAGAGGTTGAGAGAGGCAGCCATTACAGTTTGGCCATGTTCCCGGTATGTGGGAGAATGTCTGAGACATACCAAGTATTGCTAATCCAGACAGGATCCTGAGTGTGGCTGTGTCCCTGTGGAAGGGCTGGACCACCTTCCATATGAGGATAGGCTGAGAGAACTTGAGCTGTTCAGCCTTCAAAAGAGAAGCCTCAAAGGATACACAATAGCAGCCTTCCAGTACCTGAAGGGGGCCTACAAGAAAGCTAGGGAGGGACTTTTTATACAAGCGCATAGTGATAGGACTAGGGGAAATGGCTATAAATTGATAAAGAGAAAATTTAGACTAGACATAAGGAGGAATTTCTTCACAATGAGGGTGGTGAGGCACAGGAACAGGTTGCCCAGGGAAGTTATGGATGCCCCATCCTTGGAAGTGTTCAAGGTGAGGTTGGATGGGGCTTTGAGCAGGCTGATATAGTGGGAGGTGCCCCTGCCCATGGCAGTGGTGTTGGCATTAGATGATCTTTAAGGTCCCTTCCAACTCAAAACATTCTATGATTCTATAGAAAAGGTGAACTCGAGTCTATTGAGGTGCAGTCTAACCTGGCTGTAAACTATGGCTGTCACCCCTGCTTGTCACACCCTTGGTGTGACCTCCTCTGAGCTTTCTGCAGCTATCTCATCTAGTTACATGAGTAAAAGCTCATCTAGTTAAGCTGGTGCAGCAGGAACAGTATGGATGCTGAAGGGCAGTGAAAGGTAGGTCACCAAGGTGGAGTCATTAGATGATTAGAGTGCATAGAGGTCAGGCTTTAAATGTTACTTGGAAGAGACTGGTCATGGGAACCTTAGGTGTTCTTTGGAGAGGTGAAAGAGCTGTATCAGTGACATAGCAGTGTGGACTACCCAGGGAACCCCAGTGAGGGTGGGGAGAGAGAACTGCAGTGAGGTTGCCTTCCCTTTGGGAACCTGTAGAGGCAGCCTTGTTGGGCAGAGTTAGAGCACAGACTTCCCCAGAACCAGAGCCGTATTGGAAAGCAGAAGACTGATGATGCAAAGGTTAAGACCTGCTTTCACAAGAGATACTGAATCACAGTTTTAGCTCAGTATCTGTAGTGGTAATGCCATTTGACATGACCACAGGTGGCAGCCATGTTCTGAGCATCTTAGCTGTTCCTCTTCTTGTGCTGCTTACTACATTTAGCAATAAACCGTATTTTAACAAATTCTTAATGACCACAGTGAACCTCTTATATTTCCCCATGTGTGTCCCCATATTCTGGGGACACTACCTCTGAGAGAATTAGTTTAGATCAAAAATTTGCAGAAATGTCTCATTTAATTTCCAGTTACCCTATTTACTTCATCATCAAATTATCATGTTGTGGTTTCTATTTTATAGACATAACTAATAAGAGAGATGAACCAGTGAAAAGACTGAAGCTAAAACCAAACTCAAACTAAAATGAGTACCAGGTTAGTGATATGCCTGTTGGCTAGGGCAGAATAGACCAGAGAATTGACCGTGTCAACATAATCAAGCTGTTTCTTCACCTTTATTTTTAACTCGTTTTAATATTTTTACTGTTCCTGCGACTGACTGTGTCCAGAGGTTAGAAACATATGGTTTGATGTCTGCAGTGCTCAGATTCACTTTTAAGTACTCAGTCACCCATGGACATACTTAGCTCTTAGCAAGGTGTAGAAGTTCCCTATAGGCTATTTAAGTGGGCATAAAACCGGCATCAACAGAGGATCAACAAAATGTAGCAGAAAGTGTGCCACCTTAGCTGTCTTCCCTCCACAGACAAGGAAAACTAAAGACGATTTTGTAATCTATTCCACAGTTGATTTTTTTTGTGTGTGTGATTTCTGGGAGTCTCCTTTCTTTGTTGCTTTCCGTTCTCCATTACCTGTATTATTTTTTTATTACAAAATAATTTTATTTTGTTTAAAGTAGTGTGTCAAAAATTACTAGTACCACTAATATCATGAAATTAAAATGTCAGCAAATTGTTTAATTATTGGTATCAAAGGCAGTGAAGCTGTTATGTTTCAGGATTTTAGGTGAAACTGTACAACCATATCTTAGTATAGGTTTCAGATTCATAGTTTTTCTTTTCTGAGTGCCAAAATGTAACTTTAAGGAATGAAATTAAACAGAGGTAAAGAAAATATTCATTGCAGCTCCAGAGAGCATTTGATAGTTCATAATGCTAAATTTACCTCTATCTCCTTTCTACATGCACACTTCTGTCTCTTTAAAGCTATAACCTTTCCTAAGTTGTTGTCTACGTTGAACAGAATTGTAGTCAATTTTCTTTGGCTACTGCAAGGGAGCAATTTTGCCTTTCTGGATGGAACTAGGACCAAAAAATTGTAGACTAGTAACCAGAGACTGGAATAGATCCAAATGATAGAAGTTCATTGGCCTGGAAAACAAAATTAAGGAAGATATATTTAAAGAATACATACTAGACCAATTCAGTAAGTATACCTGTATGTTTTATTCTGTCCAGGTGCGTTTGTGTAGAGTGAATATCTGTACATATCAGTAAAGGTTGTCTCTTTCTGTTGTGGAGGCTGAACTGTAATAAACAAAGCAAATGTTTCAAATCATATAATCTCAAAACTGCTTTTTTCATTATTTCCTTTTTTATTATTATTATTCTTTTTGTTGTGTTTTGGGGAAGACCCTGCTAAATTTCAAGCTGAATGAAGCACTATCTACTACATTGCAGATACGTCACAATTTCAACTTTTTTTCCATATAAAAGTTAAATCTTGCATTTGGCATTGTTGAGCTATTGACATGTTATGCTCCAGCATAATTACCTTTACAACTCAGTGTTCCTCTTACTTAGAATGGGAAATACTTCAAACAGTCTGGTAAATTTTATTACTGCAGGTGGTGAACGTCCAATTTAATGGCCCCAGTGTATTACTCTTTGTTATTCATGTGCGACAAAAAATATACAGGATATGGATGGGGCTGAGTTAACATTGCTGGAATTTCCTGAATTTTTAATTCTTGATCTTGAATCTTTAATATTGTCAGTGACCTGGCAGAGGTGGGAGGATCAGGTTGGCGTACTTCCATTTTGGCACTGAACAAGAGGTGGGGAAATAGAGAATTTAAAAATTTAATAATGTAATTTAATGCGACAGGTAATAAGATAGTCATCCATAATACAGTTGCACATACACATATACATGTATACACATATTCTGCCTCATTTGTTTCATAGTCAGCAAAATGTCATGCAGAAATGTGGTTTAAATACCAAAACAATAGCGTTTGGGAATCTGATGGAGGTTTGTGTTTGTCAATAATTAATGATTCATGCAACGAGGAATCAATAACACATTTTATGAGGCTGTTACATGGGCTGCAACTGTGTTCAGAAGACAAGATAGAGGTTTAAATTGGTTTCCCACAGAAATCCTCCAAATTAACAACTGATACCTGGGCTTTATCTAATCATATGGGTTTTACAGGGACTTTGACTGGTTTGGAAGGCAAAAAAAAGGCTGAGATGTATTTAGGAGGCATTAGCTGGTTTGGTTTCCCTTCTAATAGAGCACAAGTCTTAACGCACATGTTAAAAAGAACCTAATCCTAATATGTTTTTGACTCTGAATGCCCAGAGTTGCATGTCCAGCCAGGGGAGACGTGCCAGGGCAATCTCATTGACTCAAAGAAGAGGACTCGCAAAACACCCTGAGAACACAATAAGGGAAAATATCTAGGCAGGAAGCTATAGTGGTAGTTTGGTCAGAAAGATAGAGCTTTTCATGTATAACATTCCCTCTTTTTATATTATTATTATTTTTCCATTTAAAACCTTCTTTAGCATTTGAAAATCATAACCCACTTCTTTGGCATTATTTTATTTTCCTCCCTGTTTCAATAAACCTTGACTTTGAGGGGATCACAGGCATATGGGTAATTCGTCAAAAATATACCCAAGGGATTTCTGAATGTCACTGAGAAGTGCTAAGGGTTAACAGTTTCCTTAACCTCCATTATTCCTTATGAACTGGTACACACACAGGAGTCATATTATATCTGGTTGGTTATATACTGATGAGAGATGCAGGTAGATGTAGGGTTTTCTCCCAGCTTCCCAGGCTGGCTGACTGAGGTTGGACCTGTGGTCCTGTGCTGCAGCTAACAAGGTCTAGTGAGAGTGCTGATGTTGCTGCGATGTTCTTTTTCTACATATTTGTTGAAAGCTAAAGAAATATTTAAATGCAATTTTTTGTGGCAATGCAAAACTAGATTTTGCTACGGCATGCAAGATGCTTACTTAAACAGTAACTCCAACGAATCTGCCAGGATCAGCACCTTTGGTTAGTATTTATGAGCAAGCAGTGGTGATAATAGTTGAACCTGCTTGTGTACTAGTTGGCTTTTCTCCCTGTTGCCTCACTGGCAAATTTTGTTCAAGAATGTACTGCTCTCTGAGCTGGATTTTCAGCTCCCTCTCTGTACATCTGTTAACTGGATACAAGTGTATGTTCTAGTGCCCTTTCATATGTTCTTGGCAAAGATGCATTTCGTTGGGATGAGCATTAGGCTGAGTTTGTTGGCATTTTAGGAAGTGAATCTGATTAAAAATGCAAACAGAAGAACAAGCAAATTAAAACAAACAAGCAAACAAGCACACCAGGAGAGTGGTCCTACAATGGAAGCTGTGCATGACTCATACTTTACACATACAGGCTTAGCCTTCCTGCCCTCTGTCTCCCAGATTTACTCATCCCATTGGGAGCAAATATGGAGTTTAAGGAGAGCAGCATTTCACTGCTTAGATGACAGATGCTCTCTGTCTAAATGAATTCTGACTGATGAGGAGCTGGAGGTTTTGTCTTCTATGCTTCCTGCAGCATGCCCAAGGAATTAAACAGGCCATACAAAGCCAGTAGTAAAAAAGTTTTAGTTTTCTAAAGTCTGAGGTATTTGTCTTTCTCTAGGTAAACCACTGAACAGATTTTCTTATGCACTTTTTAAAAAATAAAATAAATCTTTGAATATATAGAAGAGCAAAAATATGTATGTGTTTAAAAGTAAAAAAACAGCCCATCTTGTAAGTTTCTTTCTTACTACTGAATTTATTTTCCTATGTGGGAAAACTTTGACTTACTGTTTGAAATGTTTGCCTTGATGATGTTGGTTTAGAAGGATTGCCTGAGTCCTGTATTTTAACATCAGAATGATAGTGTGCCGAAATGACTAATACGGCTAGTGCAGGATTTCATGAAATTACATGTCAGACAGGTACTATTAAACATAAAGGAGATGCTCTAGGGTTCTGTTGTATTGCAACGAGTAATGAAAGTAACTCAAGTCCAACTGTAGATGGGATCTTGAGTAAGAGCAGCTTGAGGACAACAAAGATTTGTATATTAAAAAGCCTAACAAATGAGTTCTGATACGCAAAAGGACAACAGGTCATGTTCAAATGGGAGAATATGTATTAGGTGAGAGAAAATCTCACGGTATATAGGTCTGAATATTCTAAAATATCAGTCTTTTCAGAAATCACCGAGTCCATTGGTCACCTTAACATAGTTCAGACAGTCAAACCTGAAACACTTATATTCACACATTTATTGCTTATTTGCTATCTTGATGCTCAACTGGTCATACAGGGATGGTTTTACAGGTAAGAGGTTTTGAGACAACATTTTGATACAGAAAATAATAGCAAATGCTCAAAGAACTTCTAATCAAAATTTTTATCACTTCTTACCATTCCTACTCTTTTAAGGTTTCTTTTTTCAGTCTTGGTTACAATACAGAAAATGTAGTAATGCTATTTATGGTGCAGTAGAGAAACACTGACTGTGAGAAAAGTTAAAATTCCCAAAATACAATATTTGGAACCTGATTTGGGCCTCTGACTTTTTCCTATTGACTTCAATTATTTTTAATTTCAAGTTCTTTTTATTATGTTATTAAAATCAGAACATACATAGAATAAAGTTTGCTGTCTGTTCTATTTCAGAAAAAAAATGAAAGCACAGCCTGTACTGAATGATAGAGTTGTGCTTTAATGTCCAGCCATGTGGTTTCCCCATGGAAAACTAATGAGTTAAAGATGAAATTCCTCTTCTTGTTTGCATATATCTTCTTGCAAGGATTCTGCTGAGCAGAAGTATAATTGGGGACTCTATAGAATTTCGTCTTGTACTTTTCAATCCTAACATCATAAGCTATGGAACATCTTTCTTTCCACAAAAACACAATGTTTTCAGCCCTAGACAAGCTCAGTTATGGACGTTTTTGAAATAAAGTAAACATTCTCGAAAATACTGGGGCAATTCCCCTAGTATCTGGAAATAGCGCAGGATAAAAACCAAAGGAACAAAAAAATGTAAACCTAATGTCTCAAAGCTCAGAGCTGTCACAAGTTTCTATATTAGGGGCTTATTCAGCTTTTCTTGAATCAAAAGAAAAATACAAGCAGAAAGCAGAGAGAATGTTTCCATTCATGCTTCTCTTGCTGTTTCCACTTATTAAAATGCATTCTGATTTTTCCACATAAACTGTGTCTGAAACAGTGTAAAATGTATTTAGACGTAAACTGCAGGTGCACAGAGGTATTTCACTTTATTCCAGTATATGAATGTGGTTTTGAAACCCATTATATGATACAGTGGCATCGCTATACCTGTGATGAATAAAAAAGTGTTAAAAAACTTGTTAAAAAAGACCCTCAGTTGTCCCATTTGGTTGCAGGTTAACCAAGTGGTCAGGAGAAATTCCCATTCTCAAAACATTTCTACACAGACAATGTAGAAATGTGTATGTGGAACTTTTGAGTCAAAGTTAGTATGAGTCAATTTTTTTTCCTTATCTGTATCTATGAGGCACAGACAGGATCTTCAGTTTTATGTTGTAAAACTTCAGGGAAGAGATATTTTCACTGCAGTTGGACATCACATTGCACTATGACTCTTGGTTTCTAAGTGAACTACAAAATGCTGCTGCAATACAAATAATAAAGATGGTTTCCCACTGAGACAAGGAGCCTTGGTCATGTATAGATGCCGTAGAAGATGCAGTACTTGCTAAAACCTTGGCATTTGCACAACCAGAGTAAACTGAATCTGAAATCGGGAAAGGTTGTTGTAATTTTCAAACTTTCTGGAGTGATGAATAAAAAAATTAAGCTGGTATTTTTTCCTTCCCTTTTGACTAAGTGAGCAAAGACAGACAAGCGTAACAAATTGTCACTTCTGTTTCTGTAAGCAGCATTGTATAGTACCCTATGTTTAAATGGCTTTTTCGAAAGGTCATGAGGGAAAGGAGACCACTTTGATAAGCTGTGACGCACAGCCAGCTTCCATTAGGCTGATCCTTTCAGTTCTTGCAGAGAGGTAGAGTTCAGAAGTTATTCTTCCACTCCTACAACTCATGTAAATCAAAAATCTGCCCCAAAGGTTAGGAAGGTTGGGTTGCTTTGAGTTTTAAATTAATTTGAACACTGTTATCATCTCATGTATCTCCTGATGAGGACTCTTTCTTCCAGAATAAGAATGGGTTTTCTTACTTGTATATTGTTTTTTGGAAAGCAGCTGTCATGCCCAGGAGTGGGTTGTTATCATTACAATATCGTTACCCACATCTAATCATATTTGTCAAATTTCTGATGTAGAGAAGTCATCTATGTTTAGAGATCATCTTTTGACATTAATTGGACTGTATCAAGAATTATCAGCATGCCAACAGCAGCAGTGAAATCTAAGAAACAACTGGAATAGGGAACAAAATATAAATACACTTTTTTTAAAATGAGGAGAAAGAGGGAGTGTACAGCAAATTTTAGCTGGGGGGAGCCATGTTGTAGTCCAAACTGAGAAGCAGCACTATTCAGGGTTGAGATACTTATATGCAAAATGAAAACTTGGGTTATTGATGTGTCACAACAATCCTGTGTGAACTTAGCAAGTCATAGGTCCAGCTTTTTAAAGAATGCAAGGCAGATAACTCCTACTTTTCATATGTAATTAGGTATAAAACTAATATAGTGTGTAGCTATTGCTATAGCATGCTAAATTATCTTTATTCATGACTGCTTTTCAAGTATGAGTTTCAAGTGTTAGCATTAAATACACCTTAATTTTAAGTCCTAATCCCGCAAATATTTATTAGTGCTTGCTGTTATGAGTAAGTCACTGACTAGAAGAAAACATTAGCTTCACTAGAATTACTCATCTTACTGAGTGCTATCATAGTCAAAAAACGTTTTCAGACTTTTTACTTTAAAAATATACATACGCAAGACATTACACATGTTTATATATATAGATATACATGTACATATTTTCATAAGATGAATTTATAAAAACATTTTTTCTCTATACATTCCTTGCTAGCTTTTTCTAAGTTTGATTTTTTTTTCCCCAGTAATGCATCATCTTAATTCTCACTTTCTTTAAGGTATAACTAGCAAATACAAACAACATGTGTTCTCTTATCATGAGTTTGATTGATGAAGAACAGTAGCTAAGGACTGATGTTTTTGGAACAAGCTAAGTACAAGTACAGCACTTTGTGTTTTCCCCCCCTTCTTTCTTTCTCTTAAAAAAAAAAAAATCTGCATTTTTAAATTCAGCAATGCCATTTCCCAAAGCTGAAATGCAACCCAGGGGCCAGTTCAGACACGGTGTGATGCAGGCTAGTTGAATTGGCTGGTGGTTCTGCTGTGGATGAGTTAAAGAAGGAATCACCCGAAGCAATGGTAGCTCTCAGAAGGGGGCCTGCCCTTCAACATTCTAAAGCCTTTGAAGAGAGATTTCCTTTGAGCAATGTGAAGTCTTTGTGGTGATGGGAAACATACATTTATAATTACAGAAGAACAGAGTGTACAGTAGGAATAGTATAAAAGCATGCGATTTACAGTGTCTGAGGAGAAGCTTTGATGTAGAGGGCCCCACTGACCTATTTTGCTGCTGAAAGCCCAAGAAACATAGGGCTGATTGACTACGGTTATAGGGATGCAGGCTGTGAACAACATCCTTCTGACTCCACACTGCTACTCTGCACTAAATGAATATTCTGTTGCAATATTGATTGTATAGAAATACTATCTGAACACAAACTAACTATGCTTACAACAAAGTTTGCTGTACTCCCCTGAGGAAAATATGCTAAAAAAGAACCATTGTAAATCAAAGAGAAGCTGGGCAAAAGATTTATCTGGACTGAATATTTATGGAAAAAATGTTTAAAACTTCATTCCAGAACAGTCACCCGGGGTGTGGGGCAGAAAAATAGGATGCTAATCTCTGTTAACAAGGGACAGAATGTAAATCACAAGAAGTGATAACGATTCAATATAGTTATGATATCAGGACCCATAACAAAGAATGTATTCAACAGTAGCCAACATGCCTGGGCAAGACTGTACTATTACCTCTGGGATATACATTTCTACAAACAGATCTGATATAACATCCAAGACTACATATTCCCCACCACAGAAAAAATAGGAATGGTGAAAGAGAATTAAAAGAAACATGGGCTACGGCACTCTCAACCATCCCCAAACCAGCCCTGTGAAGAGGGCAGTACCAGGGATTCAGCAGCATTTACCAAGTGTCCACCAAGAGATGAGTTGTAATTCACGGTTCATCTGACACAGATGGCAAAATCTTGGGCAATCACACAGCTGAGAGAATGAAAAGTGTTAAATGGTAATCCCTGTAGTACTTTAGAAGTGAAAATAAAGTATTTCTTATCCCATGCATTCAGCCTTAGATTTTTAATGAATCTAGCTCCAGTTTGGGTATGACTAGGTCTGGATGGTTACTTTCAGACTATTTCATGATTATTTTTCTTAAGCTTCAGAACTGAATTTGGATGGTGGGTTGAGCTCAAGTGGATACATGGGATTTGGTTAATGACCACATCTAAATATTATTACGCTGAGGTAGCAGTGTCTGCCTTATAATCACTTTGCCTGTGGGAGAAGGCCAATCTGAGGGAGGTCACTGAAATTAAAATGAAAAACTTAATTACATAAATATAGCAAGGGTGTGTTGGGTGCTTTGATGGACAAGGATGATGTAGGAAAAGAAAAATACAGAAGTTCAGCAAGAGCTATTTATAAATCTTACCTAGTGGGAGTAATAGACAACAAAGGATAAATCAGTGACTACTAAGCAATGTTTGTGCCAACATAGATACAAACTTCTTAAAGTTCAACTTGAGACCAAGCGAACACAAGCTACTCTGTGATTTATGAGAGAGACTCTGGGCATCTTACTGTCTGTAATTCAGTTGCTGGCTAAGCGTCCTGTAGTCACCTACAACTCACCAGTCACTGACCTATTCTTAGGGCAGAAGAGGCCTTAGGCTTTTCTAGGTTTGCAAACAGCACCCAAACATCACAGTGCCCCAGTCACCCTCTGTGGCATTACTGCAGTACCTTTAGTGACTGCACATTATGTCTGCTCTGCCACTATAAATAACTCCTCAGCAAAAAAGTAAAACTCAAATCAACTTTTCCAGTTGATTTTTTAAAATTATTTTGAGTGTGGCAGCCTTGTAGTCTTGGGTTTAACATACTTCAAATTTGTGTCTGTTTCAGGGCAATAAGTTACTCCCCAGAAACCATTTCCAACCCATGGCCATTTCGCAGTCCATGCCCTTTCCAGTTGTTCTCCTCAGACTTGTCCATACCTCCATTCACCTTCAACTACATCCAGAGGAGTTTGTCTTCTGTTGTCAACACCACCACTGTCACCATTCCAATCAAATATTTGCCATTCATTTCCAGCTAATATTGAGATGTTGATGGTTGCTATCTGACCTGCCTAGGTTAGACAGCATCCTTAACCCTTTTGTTATTAGGAAATGATACAGTCTAAAGATGTAGAGACTAAAATAACTTCAGTAAACATAAAAACAGACAAACCCATGTTTGTGTATCTGTCTCATTCTCCTCCTTTAGAAGGAGGTTTACCTCAGAGTAGATGGAAGGTTGAGTTTTAGTTCTGAGCCAGCACATAAGCAAAGGGTGCTATGGAAGTCATGACCATAAGTAAAATTTCATGTTATGGTTCTTAATCTTAAACACACAAGATTTTTTTTCCTAGGCCATTGGCAGTTCTGAAGGTTGCAGTCCTCATGATCTTTGGACAGATCTTGTCCCTGGGTACTCCAGGTTTCTTACTCCCCATTTCAAAGTCCTGTCCTGGTTAAAATACTAGTAAGTGAATCTATATTTCTAGAGAAAAGTGGTATTTGGTTAAAATACTAGTAAGTGAATCTATATTTCTAAGGAAAAGTGGTATTGGGCTGGAACAAAAGAGCAATTACAGAAAGAGATCCTATAACTTGATATCACAAACCGATCTCTGTCACATTATTGACTCTAGGCCAAATGCACCTTCATTGAGATGCAGTTCAAGATATGGTTTGCTCGTCCCTGTGCAATATATAGCCTGTCTACCTTGGTGGCCATATCACATAATTAATGCCAAACAGTGAAGTCAGCCTGAGGGGCTATCAAAGAAAGACCAAGATGTTTCACAGTGGCTGCACAGGTACAGTCTTGCTTGGAATTATGAAGCCACATATCCCTTAAGGTGTCTCTTCATCCCTAGAGGCATGTGCTAGGGCCATGGTTCCTGAAATTCTGGAGCTGGGTCAGAAAATATATTTTATTTTAACTTATTTCATGGCCTAAGCAGTATGAGGCTGCTCTCTCAGTGAAATACATGATAATGGAGAGTATAGACTGATCAACTAATTTGAAGACTTTACTCTTCCTCTGCCAAAATATCTCACACTGCCATGTCACTCACTTGAGATTTAACACATCAATCTTCAGAAACAAGTATGCAACACTAGGATCCTGTCTGTCTTTGGAAGGTTCTAATGTTAAGCATACATAATTACTTAATAAGCCTGTTTCTCCACAAACACAAAAGTGCATTTTACAGGAAACCATCAAACCAATTAAGAGAGACACAACATGTCTTGCATACTGACTCAGCAATAGGGAGAGTTGGAGGTGTGTGAATCGCTCAGAAACAGGTGTGAAGAGCATAGTAAGACTCAGTAAAGAAGAATCTAGCCTTTATAACAAAATCTGGCCAATGCATGACACAACGGCAATTTCAAGGGAACACCCTTTAAAGAGTCAGTGATTCTACCAAGGAATGGTATGTCTGTCCATCTGCCCATACATTTTGAAATGCGGGTAAGTGAAGAGAAACTTCCCTACGGCCCACTGTGATGTATTATTTTATACTATGCATTTTCTCTTTATTATTTTAAGTAGTATTTTTAGCAAAGTGAAGTATTGATCTTTATCACTAACCATCAGAAATTCTCCAACTGTGACCACATATAATGCTAGCGGATTATGGTACATTTTAAGAGGCAAGTATTACCTTCTCTGTCTTACATCTGAGAAAGTTGAGGCAGGAAAAGATAAGGGAGCTCCAAAATCTTGAAATACTTGTTTTGTAATAAAGGATTTGTGGGTTTTAAACTGAAGTCATTGAAAGGATGCTCGAGGAACACTTTATTTAAACCATATAAATTTATATATATAAAAACATAATTCATGACTTAAAAAAAACCTCAATAAAAACTCAGCAGACCAAGATTTTAAGGCTGATCAGCAGTATCAGCAGTACCAGTTACACTGTTCAGACTCAGCTGAACACACCCAGCTTGAAGTCTCAAGCTAGCTGACCTTCAGAAAAGAAACTCTAGAGATGTCTCAATCTGCATAGCCAAAATGCCAATGCACTCAAATCTTTTGAAAATCTGGACCTAAATCCAGCCATTATATAAATCAATGTACCTCTTCTCAGAGGTGTACGCTATTCACTAATTCTAGCTCTATCTGCTTTCCCAGCCATATTAGCACAGGATATCCTTCACTTTGTTTAGGTTTTACATTACCTCAATATTTTCCTAGCTGCCACCAGGAACAGCATCACATTGCACAGCTCTATGCAGGGTAGTTATTGAAACATCTTCAAGGCATAACAGAGGGCAAAAAGCGTAACTGGTATCCTTGAGCAGTTAAGGAAGGCATACACAGCTCCAGCTCTCATTTAGCATCAGTGCAGAGCCATAGCGACCGGACATATTGCTGCTGGGTCTAAAGCTAACACACTGACAGTTAACTAGCATGTCTGCTCAACCCAGCATGGTACAAATGTAGCTTGTGTAGTTGCAGTCATACTGTTTGAGGTTAGTAATTGTTTTTCTTTGGAGCTTGGTTGTAAGGTATAGGGCTGCAACCCTATGCTACCACTGCTGAAGCAGTAAGTCCAGGATACTCTCCTTTGGGAATACTCTTTTCCTTTGGGAATTTACATAAGATTTTATGGAAGGGGGTTAATTTTATTGGGATATTTTCTGAGCTACCCTTAAGTAACTCATTTGAGCTTATTCATGTTCTCTGTGGTAGGGTGTTCTATTGAATTATAGGCACACAGCAAACCAGTGATGAGCTGAAAATAGAATGTACAAGTCTCTCCTCTCTCTACAGCTCAGAAGAGAAGAAAAAGTCTGTGGTTCCCCCAGCAAACCAGGACAAGGGTTTATAATGCTATTGTGATAATGACTGGAGGCCCCAAATAAAATCAAAACCTTATTTTATTTGTAAAATCAAAAGCTTCTACTATGAAGATGTTTTAGTCAAGACTTGAACTCTGTAATCACAGAAGTACGACTTTTGTGCAGAAAATTACATCCAAAACCCAGAAAAAAACATTATTCTCTTCTATATTGTTTCTTATACATTACTTACATATTTTATATATTATATTTATATATGTTTCTTATATAATATTTCTACTATTTGGGGATAGAAAACTAAGGTGCAAAAGAACTGCTTAGTTTGCTCAAGATCATACAGAGGTTTTTTTGAATCAAAAACTTTGATGTTCTAGTCCAGTGTTGATGTACAAAAGTATCCTTCTCAGCTGCAGATTTTGTGATCATTCAAACATGTTCCTATGCAAGCAGGTCACTTGCTAGCAAAAGTTGTCCTATGTTCTTTTTTTAGAAATTCTTCATGCAGGCAGAGACCTGTAACACATTTCTACAATCTGGAAGTGTCCATCCAGCTGCCAGTTCTACCATTCTTTGCACTCTTCTTAATATCTTCCTCAAATTCAAAGTCACTGATAAAATTCATCAGATCACCCACTCACACACACGACATTGCTTTCCATTTTCTACTCATATTCTGTTGCACTGTTGTTCCACCCCATTCATTTTCCCAATTATTTCCAAATCAGCCTCACAAATCCAGACTCTCAACATTATCCTTCCACCTATACGTTCCTATGCCTCCAAAAACATTCTCTTGTGCATCTGGAGACTGTTGCTGGCAGCAGCAGACCACGGGGATAAGCATCTACTAATAACTGTTTATCTGAGATTAAGTCTTATCCAAGATTGGGCAACGGTACCAATCTACTGTTCCTGCAACAAGTAGGTACCAAATCCAGTACTATACAGGCAGTGTCTGCTATTGGGAAATTGTTATCTCCATTAACAAAAGTTTGCAAGCATGTACCTCCATATTTTAACTGCTGGAAGATTATTATGTCTGAGACTGAAGGTCTGCAAGCATGCCCTTCCATATATTAGCTGATAAACTATGGTGCTGTGTTCACAGCAATGGCTCTCTGGCTGTTTCTGTCCTGTCCTTAGTAGCAGTGGCTGAGTTGAAGCTTGTGTTTTCTGAGCTTAGTAACTTGAACCAGTTGCTTTAGTAGAATAGCTTTTAGGTTGTTTCTAATTCATGTCAGATGCATCTATACTTTGGCAAGACTTAACTCAAGCTTAACAGCTCTCCTATGTGACATCTGTATATCTAGTCATGACATGACTCTCTAGTGTACAAATGTCAGTCCACCCTCCTGTTTTGTAGATATCCCAAAGCCCTCCAGCAGTGTAACAGCACTGCCTCTCGTGCATTGTCTCATCCTCATCAGTGTTTGAGCCGAGATCTCTGTGTAGATGCCTCAAATATAAGAAAAGAAAGAGACATAGAACTGTTTGGCTTTTTCCTTCCTTGATTTTCTCTACTCACGGAGGCCCATCACCAAAAGCAGGAAAATTCTTCCAGGTCTTTCATACCCTTTACAAATGGCACAGAAATTGTTAACCTCAGAAACATGTGCCTCATAAACACTTGTCAGATGCAAAGGACCACCTGGTAGCCCAAAAACCCTAGTAGCCTTTTTTTGCCCATGAGGCAGACCAGGTTCAGCATATAATGGAGGTATTCTGCTGTCACCGCTTGCCAAAGTAGATATAACATCAAAATTACCCAGATTTGCTCAGGTTTGTATCTAGTTGACCTTATTTCCAAAGATGGAGATGTTGCAGCCTCTCTGGGCCTCTCCTTCAAGTGTTTCACCCACCCAGTGAGAAGCACTTCTAATGTCTTTACTGCAACTTGTGACTGGTGCCCTTTAAGCTTTGCTGTGCGTTACCAAGAGTCATCTCACTCTGTACCTCTCTGTAACTACCCAATAGGTAGTTAAAAACTGCAGTTATATGCTTCCTTAACTTTCTCTTCTCTAGGTTAAACAAACCCTACTCCTGATATACTGTGCCCTTGCATGTCTACAGTTCCTCCATATACTCAGTCCCCTTAACCAACTTGTTGGTCCTCCACTGGTCTTTGTTCAACTTGCCTTCTTGTATTGAGAGCCCAGAAGTGGACTTGAGGTTTCAAAGGTGGTGCAGGACTAAGCATTTACCTATATACATGATGGAGAGTTGCCTTAGAAATAAAGGGCAGTCATTGAGGAAAATTAGCATTAGGTAAACTGTGAGGACACATCCTTGGCCTTTGGAGAAGTCAGAGACATCTGGTTTAAGATAGAAGCTGAAGAAGTTCACTCTGGAAACGTGTATTGGACATATACTTGAGCTAATCCCATGATCTCACATGGAATCATTGGGATACAGCCAGATTTGGCCAAGTTGCTGAAAAACATTTGAGAGACCTGAGATTCAACAGAGGCCCAAACTAATGTGACAATATAGCAAGTAGGCTTAAAACTCCTGGTGAGATGCTGTTGCCTCTCAGTCACTGAGGCAATCGGCATAACTTCCTGATAGTTTCATTGCTTCTCCAGGATTCTCAGCAGTGTTCCAGACATGTGTCCCAGCAGCACACAGCAGATGCATCCTTCCACTTGAGCAGTAAAAAAATTATTTTGCAGGCCTCTTGTTATTCAAGCCCAGTGAGTATGCACCCTAGTTTTTACAAGCTTTGCTGCTTCTGTTCCCATCAAGTCATATATTTATTGTAAAATCAGTTTCTATGTGTTTTGGTATTCTCATTCTTGAATGGTGATGAGTAATTTCTATATTCATTGCATATTCATTGTGATTGAGAAAAAGTCTTTTAAAAAGATGAATTAAAATGCCTTTTAAAGGGTTCTTTCCAGAACTACCAAAATTCACAGAAATGGGAAATAATTATCTACACTGCTCAGTTCTCAACATCTTTGTACACTTGTTCTAATCATTACTACAGCTAATGGATTTCTAGGAATTCAGGCTCTGCAGGTCTTTGTTCATAAGAAGGAAAACTGAAAGTTTCCTTTATTTTCTCCTCCCTTGAACATCCCTGTGCTTCCTGTCTAAGGGCTTGTATTCACTGTCGAAGAAGGTTATATTTTCTCCCTCTAGAAAACAAACACAATAAATCTGCCCAGGTCAGCTCTGATTTTCAAGTGTTTGACTTATGATAAAAACAGATGCTGTGTCCTCCCGTGATTACAAAAAGCAAGAATTAAAAATAGGAAGCTGCTATTTTAGCATCCCATACAACATGCTGTTAAGAATGGCTCAGCTTGGTCAATGAAAATGTGACTTTATTAATGCTTAGTCTTAAATTCTGCTTCAACTACCAATGCTTAGTTGAAGTATTGGAAAACTCATGTTCCTGATGCTATTGCTCAAAATGAGAACCCATCAATGTCCATATTCAGTATCCAATAAGCTATGACTGTATTACAGAATCTTCAGCTAAATGTCCCTTTGTCCATGGCTATGCTTAAATTATACCCATGTTCAATTGCACAATGCTTATCCTTTTATGGTTTGGTGTATACAAATTGTCTACATGTGATCCTTTCAGGTGCCTGACTTCACTGGTATGGCTCTGATAGACTGCATAATTGAGGAATAATTGTACTCATTGAATAAGTATTGTGTACTTAGCTCTGCAGACAGGGCCTAATTGTTCTTCACTGATAGACTTACCTGAAGAGGTATCATCGTATTCCTAGTAACTGAAACTCAATAGTATTTCTAGTCACTACAAGCTCATTGCAAATGTGTTGGATTCTGAACTGCTAAAGCCTTAAAGAAAATAAAAATATTACCTCTCTAATATGTACATTCAGAATTGTACAAGAGTGATCAAAAATCATTGTTTCCATGTAAAATAGGTGCTCAATAGGTGTTTTGGTTCCAATGCGAAGCTTTTTTAAGATATGTGCAAATATTCTAAATTCTTTCATGCACATATGTTTGTCTTTATAGTTTAGCACAAGTTGAAATATTCCTGGAAAGTTTTTGCATGAAGAGTTAATCTGATAAGGGGCTTTTTACCATTCTCTGTTCTTGTAGAAAAGGATACAAATGCAGTAATTGAATTTGACACAATGAAAGGATTTGTAAGTAGAAGAGGTGAAAACATAACTGGCAACAATTAAAACCTAATTACCTGCAGCCATCAACTGATCATCAGCTGTTCTTAACCATATAAAGAAGCTTACACTACAGGGGAATAGCATATGTTATGGAGGGAAGTGCTTTGTAAAGACTATAAAATTTGGAGGAGATGCATAAGATTCAATTCTTCTAATCCAAGTCTCATCCTAGAATTTCTCCTGTGAGTAGCTCTATTCTGCAGGTTCTCACATCAGGACATAGTGATGATTCTTTTCCTGGTTGCACCAGATTTTAGTCATTGTGAACTGCTAAGTTTAGAAATACTTAGGGCTGTTCTGCTTCACTCTGGCTTTGGTTGAATTGCTCACGTTAACAAGCTGCTAATCTTAGACTTCCTTGTTGGGCTCATGTGTGTGCTCAACTGAGCAACAGAACCAGCAAACCAGTGAGGCTATGAGTGGAGACTGAAGGGGATATTCTTTGTTTGTTTCCCATTGGCACCAGAATGAAAGCAAAGTGAGTTTCCAAGTGCCTTCTTGGTTCTCTTTTTTTGTCTGGTTGCCTTTTATCTGACGTTAATTAATGTAACTGCTACAATTTCATAGTCCAGTGGAGACTAACTAATGATACTGGAACTGAGTGTTCTGTTTCTGCAATAAATCAAGAAAGCAGTTCATATAATACAACCTTCTACTTCTTCCCACCACATCAAATTAAAGAAGATAAATATTTCTTTTTCATGGCTTAGAGTCTGGTAGTTGGATCACTCCCTCATAATTTCATGGGAAGGTCTGATGCAATACCTTCTTCTGCCTGAGAGGAGTTAAAATCCAACAGTTCAGCCATTTGAAAGAGTACCACTGCTCAAGTGATGGGAGTAACAATCTTTGCAGGTTCCATTGAATCTGTTCCTCGCTCTAGAAACCAGCACAATGGTTATGGGTCCAGAAGAAAAGAGCGAACATAAATAAGTGGTTAGGAAATCTTCCTAGAAGGCAGTTGATGTCTTCCAGAAGTGTTTCTTATAAGCAGGTTTTGGTTGAAAAGAAACAAGCCAAGTTACTATCCTAGCAATGGAGACAGGCTGGGCTTCAAATGCTGGTATGTGTTAACCATACTTTGATAACATATTCCACATGCCCTAGGGAACTAGGGTGGGGTTGGGACAATTGAAGAAGGCCTGATTTTGGATCTCAGATTGACTTAAACAAGAGTTAAGTACTAAGCTTTTCATTTCTCTCAAGGCAAAGCGTTTGTGGTGCATATGGGGTGCCACAGCTGGAGAAACACACACACAAAAAGAAAAGAAATTAGGGATCTTAAGTGATTTTCAGGGATGTGTAGTAGTTGGCTTCAGAGTCACAATTTTGGATGTAAGTGCTTAGATGTCTTTCAGATCTATTTACCACAGCTACGGTGGATCCATTTGCAGTGAGAGGTAGGTCACACCTAGGACTGAGAAGAGAGATTCACGTGCAACCTTTATGCAATGAGTGGTCCTCCTTGAACTATCCATCTCTTACTAGTTACGTACTGAAAAGAGTATTTAAATTAGATATTGTGAAGTTATACGATGGACTAGATCAAACTGGTTTCACTCAAATTTATTTTTGTTTTACCAAATACAATTCATTTACTTAAACTTTAAAGCTTTGCCTTTTGAGAATAGAATTGTCTTTTGAGAATAGAATTTGTCTATGAATGACAAGATCCAAAACCACTTTATCTGAAGTTTATTGACTTACTCTTCTTCTATAACATCTATTTCTTCTAATATTCATCATGAAAGTTTGTGCTTCGGGAATGAAAGATCTTGTTCCTTTTGTTCAAACTAGTCTGCTTTGTAAATTCTGCATAGATGCAGACACATTTCCATCTGCTTTAAGCTTTTTTGTTGTCAGTCACACACACTGAGAAATACTTCTTATATTTTAACAGTATACCCGATCAGATAATTCAGAGTGAATAATTCATTTGAACAAATTTAAACTTTTCTGTTTGTTAGTTTTCCTTGAGCTGCTTTTGTTTTTCCTCAGTTTATTCACTATTCAGAAGTATTTACTTAATAACTTCTGTGAATAGCTTAATGAGTAAAGTTCTTTTTGTGGACTGTTTGCAAGCAGTTTGTCATGAGTACTACCAGCCACATGTTGTTGCTCATGTTTTTTTAGATACTGAGGCTATATAACATTTTATTATTTCTTGATTAGTGAATAAATTGAAGCTGTCTTATTTGGATACTTGCATTCAAAAGTTAAAGATTTGCTTTTCATAACAAGTAATAGTAACTTATAATGTACTGCAACTGACACATCCCTAAGCTAAACCTTTCATTTCCATACTTCCAAGACTGCCCATAGGCAATACTTATCTCCCTTTATATTCCTTTAGAAATGTCATTTATACAGCACGGAAATGCTATTTTATTAAGACTGCTGCATATTTGACACATAACTGTCTAAACATTATGCAAGGCTATTAAAGAGGGCATAGAATGCACAAATGAAGCAGTATATGAGGGAGAAAGCCTGTGAAATTTTGGAAGAGATCTAATATCAGTGGGTGAAAGTCATAAGTGGAGATGCGTTAATTAAATAAAGGAGAGAAGATGCATCAGTAAAAAGCAGAAAAGCAAAGCTCTATGAGGTAGTGTATCATCAGGCCTGCAGCAATAAAGTAAAATGGGGGAAAAAACTCAGCTGATTAATATGAGACTGCAGTGCATGACATTCTATTTAATATGCTTGTGCAGGCTTGATTCTAATCTGAGAGGAACAGATTTTTTGGGGGGTTGAAGATTCAAGTGAGATTTAAGAGAGAATTTGGGTCACCTATGTGCACGAGGGTTTTCTCATTTACTATCTCTTGCTGGACAGATCTTGAACTTCAGACGCCTAGAAATTTCCACTGAAAGTGTAAATCCCTACATAAGAATTTTGAGTCTTTAGATAAGTGAGTTGTTAGTTTTTCTTAAGTATATGTGTAAGATCTCTTAAAAACAGTTCACAACGCCTCTTTTCCTTCCCAGGGCTTCATGAACTGTGAGGTGTTAACTACCATGTCATAATTACTAGAAGAAACTATTTTTTTAAAACAGAGGATAATCCCAGCTCTTATTGTAAAGTTTGCTTAAATGAGTAAAATGAAACAGGCATTAAAATAGCTAGTGAGAGGCAAAAAGAGAGCAAATGATTGAATATGATTAAGACTCAGCATAAAATGAGGAAAAGCTTATTTAGCTGATAGTATCTGTATGTTTACACTTTTTTACCCACTGAAATTGATGGAAGTGTCTAGAATGTGAGAGAGAGATTTGTCTAAACGGTGAAATAATTTATCTCCTGTTTGTATTCCTGGGTCTTTCTTTTGACTATCTATATTACAGAAACATTTGTCCATGCTTATGCTTTCTGTTAGACTGAAGTTGTCCGCTCTGAAACAGAGCCTAAATATGATTTTGGGAACAGTTCACTCCAGGAACCCTTTCCATTAATAGATACATGTCTTAGTGCCTTCTGGTCTAGCCTGCCTCAGTAAGCTTTCCCTCCCAATGAGTGTTAATGCCCCATGTATACCCAGTCACGTGCCATTAAAGAACTCCCTTGGTATGTAGACGACACTTAACCTTCTAACAGCCTCATTCAAAATCAATCATATTAACCCCATTATGTATTATAGCCAAAGGGATGTTGTACAAGACCTAGCACAGTCTTAGAACAGAATGTGAGTAGATGCTGGCAGAGTGGAGTTGTGACCACCTCTGCCACATAGCCCAAGGACTGGATGCCACTCCCAAGAGTTAATTCATTTATCCATGTGGTTACAACACTCAGACCACAGCCTGCTGGCTGTTGATCTCCTACTCTTGCTAGGCATTTAATTGAGCACGTAAGTGCTTGAGCTTAGGTTGGAGATTTGAAGCTACATTTGAAAGCTACTGAGCTGTTTTTCTTGACCATATCTAAATCTGTTTTGGGGTGACTGGCCTTGCCCAAGCATGTTGCAGAGATATGGAGAGTGAGTCAAGAATTAAACCAGAATATTGCAAGTTGCAATATAGAACTCCAGCTGCAGGACACTTTCTTAAACTTTGAAAATTGTTACATATTGGAATGAACTTACAGGCAAATTTACACCCCAGTGCACTTTGATCAGTGGAGCTGCTCAGCTGCAGCTCAGATCATCTGGCCCATGTTCTTGACCCTTTATTTTCAATTCAGTAGTTTTTACTTCTTCAGCAGTGAGCAAGGAGTGAGAAATGAAAGGATGTGACGTTCATTACTACAGCTACTGTGGAGAATTCAGAGCTACTTTAGGAAACCAGTTACAAGTGGGGTTCCCCAGGGCTCAGTGCTGGGTCCAGCCCTGTTCAATGTCTTTATCAGTGACCTAGATGAAGGCATTGAGTGCACCCTTAGCAAGTTTGCAGATGACACTAAGCTGGGTGGAAGTGTTGATCTGCTGGGGGGGTAGGGAAGCTCTGCAAAGGGATCTGAACACACTGGACCGCTGGGCNCTGGGCCCCTCAGCACAAGAAGGATGTTGAGGCTCTGGAGCGAGTCCAGAGAAGAGCAACAAAGCTGGTGAAGGGGCTGGAGAACAGGCTGTATTAGGTATGGCTGAGAGAGCTGGGGTTGTTTAGTCTTGAGAAGAGGAGGCTGAGGGAGACCTCATTGCTCTCTACAGTTACCTGAAAGGAGGTTGTAGAGAGGAAGTATCTGACCTCTTCTCCCAAGTGACAGGGGACAGGACAAGAGGGAATGTCCTCAAGCTCTGCCAGAGGAGATATAGGCTGGACATCAGGAGGAAGTTTTTCATAGAAAGGGTCATTAGGCATTGGAACAGGCTACCCAGGGAGGTGGTTGATTCACCTTCCCTGGAGGTGTTTAAGGCATGGGTGGACAAGGTGCTGAGGGACATAGTTTAGAGATTGGTGGGAATGGTTGGACCCGATGATCCGGTGGGTCTCTTCCAACCTGGTGATTGTATATGATTCTATGAAACTGTAGTAGTGTTCAAATGCTTTGCATACTGATTTGGTACACTTACAGTACAATAATCTGTGGGAATTACATACTGAAAGCAGTGGGAGTTATGCAGTGATGCATGTTTGAAAATTCTAGTAAATGTCTCCTTTGTATATGTATTTATATGTATATGTATGTAAATATTTCTTTAAATCCCTATGCATTGATGACTCATCATTAATGAAACAAACGGGTCTTCCCTACTTCATAGGTGCTGTGAGGACGTTTATGAGAGTATGAAAGTTTAGGTACTTATGACCTCAGCTTCTTAAGTGGTTGTCTGAGTAGATGAAGTCTCATTCCTCCCCAGTTAGGTCCATTTTACTAATATGAATAATGCTATTGCAAAGACCACGAGACTAAGCATTTTTTTCTACAGTTATCCAGGTGTTGGCACTATGGGCTTCTTTATCTCCTGTATGTTCTTCCCCAGTGAAGATAATGACTTGGCCACCTATGTCACATACAATGGATCCCGTGGTTTGAATTTTTCTTGATTCCAGTCCCCCATGTCCATGTTCTAGTGGCTGCTGCAGACCTCAGGGTGGAACAACTCTACCCTGTGAGTCACAGCAATCCTTCTTACCTTGGATTCCCATCTCTCGGTTCATGTATGTTCTGCACGGTTATATACAAATTTCACTCTCGAGGCTGTACAGTCAATGTATCTGTTCTAGTGGTTATCCTCATCTAAGACTGGTCTTTTCAACATTTTGCAATAAACTCATGTTCGAGAACATGTCTTGCAGAAGTAATGGACATGATTGAGAGTAGAGAGCATGGTGATAAACACTGTGTTCAATCATGTGCAGGTGTATATGAAAGCAACAAATGAGTTAATCTCTCAAGTTGGATTTCTGATATTTCACCCAGGTTTTAGTTTGAATGTTAGTATAAATTCCAATAACACTTATATTTTTCTTTTGTGATCTCATCTGCTTGGTTATGCATTGATTCATTTTGTTTTGCTTTCAGATTTATATTCCTCCCCACCTCCCCTCCCAACTGACTTTGCTTTTGTTTTTCTTGTGGTATTATAGCAGTAGCACAGTAAAGCCCCACAAAGATCTTCTTACTTCAATTCAATTTGGCTCACATGTATTGCTCTGTTTCTTCCTGAAATTGTATTGCCATTTCCAGAAATGACATGGCAATATTTCACTTGAGTTCACTTGGCATTTTAAGTGGACCTTCATGGATTTGCATTAATGATATGAAACCATGCCTAATAGAACTACAGTGTGGAGAAAGGTAAAATGAAATTAGTTTAGCTCATTGTCTGATGTGCACTGAACTGACAGAGCAAATAAAATTGCAGATTGCTGTAACATCTACAAAAATCCTGCAGGATTAATCCTACGCTATTGTCAAAAACTTTGCATGCTGATATGCAGACTACAAATATAAATGTACTTGTCTCTGAGGAAAAAATAAAGTTCGTGAAAAGAGTAAAAAAGCTACCTGCAAAGATTTTGAAACTATTTTGTGGTTTTCTCAAAACATAGTTTGTTCAGTTTTTCTTCAGTAAACAACAAAAGGACGTTTGGCTAAACCATTTTGCAAAGCTTTAAACATTTCAAAAACTGGTATATTGAAATAAGATACAAACAGAAAATCCCATCAGCTGTATGCGATTCATATTTCTGAGCAGACAGCAGAATTGCACAACAGCTTGAGATTGGAAATGAGAGGGATCCTACATCCAGATGAAACTTCATGAGGATTTCAGGCAGAATATAATTATTTCATATAATTATATTATATAAAAGAAGAATATAATTATACTAAGCTGGAATTTTGTCAGGACACTGTGGCGAGCACCTATTCTTTGTGAAAAGCTTGTGGGGATTTTTAATTACAATAAGTGGTCAGAATCTTAGTTTGATGTCTCAGCCAAGAGATGAATTGATACTGAGCTAGTAGACTCTCAGTACATGCCTGGGTAGTATGAGAATAACAGAGCCATTAGACAGCTTGACTCACCTTGTAGTGATGGCAGAATGGGCTGTATCTGAAATCTGGAGCACTGATTAAAAAATACTGTTGCTGTTCCACAGAAGAACAGTGATTATGAGGGATACAATGCTATATTCAAGATTCTTTTATTCTGGGGAAAGATATGCATCTGCTAAACATGCAGATATGTTATCTGTTCACTTCAGAAGCACTTAAACAACTGAGTATATGTCCTTAAAAATTACCACAGGATGGAATAACTTTATGCTATGGAATGAGTCTTATGATAGGAACTCATTATGAGTTGTAGAGTCTTCAATCAGCAGAGTGGATATTACATTGGATAGCTGAATACCCAAAAGTTTCTTAACTGGTTCAGTCCTATCTGCCTAATCTATCTATCTTCTCATGTCACACCCAGCTCTACTGCATCTGAATGTCTTCCAAGTCTCTCTGGGGCAACAATATTTTTTTTTCATTACTTTTGGTAATGTAATATAAACTGGAGGCTACGGTATCATTATTTTATTGCTACCCCTGAGATATTTTTGTCAGATGTTAATTCGTAATATTGCAAAGCTCTTTCAGAAGAACAGAAATTAGAGACAATACTTTGGGAAAAAAGGATTTGCAGTGTTTATTAGTAGCTTTTTAAATTTTGTATATGGGTTCTATTAGATATTTCCAAAACACTCAGAATTTCTATCAGTCTTTTTTTTAATCTTGGTGATGCTTAATTTCTTGACTGAGATCCTGAATGAAGAAAAGGGTATCTGATTCAAAGTTCTGATTAATGAAGATTTCATTTTTTTAAGAGCTCATATGGTAATATTGTTCCGAGTTTGCATTAAGTTTGTAAAGTGATGATAATTGTCTGTCTCATAGATTAAAGCGCACACAGTGCTGCCAGAATGGTGCCTAAATAAGATGATGAATTGGGGTGGTTTGTAGTTTTTGAAGTGTTAGAAGGAGAAAGAACAAGGTAACTAGAACTGACTGAATTGCTGTTCTGATTTTTCCGTAGCTAGCATACACAGATGCACATAATAGGTAATAAAATGTATTCGTCCATAGGCTCTCAGCATGAGACACTCTGAATGCCAGAAACTTAAACCCATGCAAAAATACGATCTATATACAAAAAGTCAACTTAACTTTAGCAGAGCTGCTACTGGCTTCACTGTAATTAAGTGCTAATCGTAGGGGTGTGCTGTTTTGCAAGGCAGTAAACTGGTTTCCTGAGCGGATAAACTAGGAGGTCAAAGGCTGGGGAGTTGGCTCCATCAGGGGACCAGGATCACTGCTGAGAAAAGCAGCACACCTGTCCTGTTATTGTGATTATGAGACAAATGTGAATAAAGCCAGTAAAACAAAGTAACTTGAAAGTCTGGAAAATTTATTGACATAATTGTAAAGAGTGGCGTATCGTATGCACAATGAGCAGGGAACCAGGCTCTGCTGGGTCCCATGGGACAGCACTCAGCTCTCCAACGTCAAGCACATGAAGGAGAGCTACTCAGCAGGGCTGCACGGCCACTACTTCTCAGCACAATATAGGTTAAGCCACTCGGGCTTTCTGAGGTTATGTTTTCCAAGCTATATAATGAGGATATTAGTTAGTAAACTGTGCAGAGGGGTTTCAAAGTAGAAATAACAACTTACATATAGGTCTTCAGTATAATAGGATGGAAAGTTTAATATACAGTAAATAAAAACAGCATCTGTTCCATATGTTTCAGCAAATAACACTGTGCATAAGGATTTAAAGAATAGATGTACTTAAAATCAAGAAAAAAAGGCCATAAAGTTTCACGATGGAGGGGAAAAAACACTTTGAAAATAAGTCAAAATTATTGTGCTTTATTCATTGGCTTGGAAAGAAGGGAGAAGAGAGAGGTGTTGTGATTTTTTTTTTTTTAACACCAGAACAGCATATTTACCATTGAGTAATTCAAGTGTCAGTAAGTACTGGTAAGGAACATCCATCATAGCATGAAATGCTGGGACCCAACATAGGGAGAAGTATGGAGGTATTGTTTTTGCCATATGAAATCCAAATTTCTAAGGCACATTTCTATGGCAGGTAGGCTCATGTAGTTTTCAAACTAGGTCATTTTTTGATCCAGCAATAATTTTATATGAGAAAAGAAAAAGTAGCTTCTTCATCAAACACCAAAAGCAAGGGGAAATAAAACCCAAATCCAAGAGCTGGTATTTCAACACAATTATATTAACATTCTAAACACTCCTGACATATGGAGAAATGAGCTTGTGGAACTTCCTGTCACAGGTATAAATGAAACCACGAACTTAGTTATTTTGCAAAGGCTGAGACACTTCTAATCATAAGTAAAAATATGCATAAGCATAATTTCATGTGCAGATGTTTGTCCCAGCAGCACATACTGTTAAAGCCTTTAGGGATGTTTCTGAAGAAATAAGAAATGTAGAATAGTTTGGGATCTAAATGAAGGTAGCTCTCGTCCATTAAGTCTTGCACTTGTCATAAGACACTTCACAAGATGAAGCAACTTTCTCACATCCCTATGACACAAAGCTCCTCCAGCCAGCCATTGAGTAAATTGGAAAGGGAGAGAAAATCCTTCCTGCGTGCACAGCTTATTCAAAAAGTGAAATTTCCCCAACTTCCAACATTGGAGAATCCGATTCCAATGACATTATTGAAATGTTGTCACAGAATCTGGGTCTAAGGTCTGATCCCATATTACAGGCCCTGCACTTTACATAAATTATTACCGTTAGATTGCAGTGCTCACCATCTCTGTCTTTGAGGTGATGAAATTATTACTTTTCTCATATGTATGGCATGAATCTTACCAACATGTAAATACCTGATGAGGGGATTAAAGAAGACAGAGACAGGCTTTTCTCAATGGTGTTCCTGATGGGACAAGAGTCAATGGGAACAAGCAGAAATATTTTATTTAAACATAAGAGACATTTTTACAGTGAGGCTGAAATCCTGGAACAGGAACAGTATTTGAAGGATATTTTGAGGCTGCATTCCAACTTCCACTGTTCTATGAGTTGGTAAAAATAATAATCAACCTTATGACCATCGTAACAATTGTTCTGTTTCAGTACATTACCAATATCTTCACTGAAGAAGACAATAAACTCTATGACTTTCACATCTCCTAGAAAGAGTGTACAGTATTAATGGAAGATAGCAGAATTGACTTGTAATTGGATTTTTAAAAATCCGGATGTTACTGATTTTCAGTGGTGCAGAACTAATTTATGTACAATGACTCTCCAGTCACATGCATCACTGTAGTAATACTGTATGATTATTACAGAAGGGTTTTTATTTATAGATCCCCAGGGATGTTGCAGATGTACTGTGTAGTTACACTTGGTTTCATACAATCCTGGAAAAATCACACTGGAAAGGACTTTAATCCCAAAGCAAATTAGTCTAATCTGCTTGATAAATCTCTTAAGGATCTTCAAAATGGAGACTCCAAGACTTCCCCAGACAATCTGCTACCACGCTTGGAGGAAGTTCTCCCTTACAGCAAAAGTGAATCCTCCTTCCAATAATTCTTAATTTATCTACCCTAGACATGAAAAACAGACTATTTCAACAGCCTTTTATACACTTGAAATGTTGATATCTCTTTTTTTGACTGAACAAGGCTATATTTTCAAGATCTGCAATCACTCTCACTGACCATGCCTAGACGCTTTCCTCTTAGTCCACATCCTTCTTTAATTTATACAAATGACAAAAGAGAAAGGTCTGGCTTCATAGATGGAGTACCTGCGCACACAGGGGTTGAGGAGCAGGGTGGAATAAAACAGAAACAATGTTGGCTTTTGGAACAAAACCAAGTTTTAATAATCTTTTAAAGAATGTCTTGGAGGAGAAAACAAATATCCTAGAATATCCTAAATGTCTCCAAACCTTGTTCTCAGAGCAAGTGTTTCTAGTGTTTTATCTCTTCTGCCAGAGATTTTTGCATGAGTAGCAGTGCTGAATCTATTCACAGAAAATAAGTCTAGATCATGATGTGCTTCTAATTTAACCTATTGTATAAAACCCCTGCATCAAACCCAAGAGTTGCTAGCTGAGCTAGGCATATCATTCAGAAAGGCAGCCAACCTTGATTTGAAGACTGCCAATGATAGATCCCTATTCCAATGGTTAATTACCTGACTTAATTGGGGGTTTAAATTTGTCCAGGTAAAACTTCCAGCTATGGGATACTGTTATGCTTTTGTGTACTAAAGATCCCTCTAATATCAGAACTATTTCTTCAGCTGTTTACTGTAATACAGTTGTCTCAGATATTGGCTTACTTCTATAGCCTTGTTCAGTAGCCTGTCTAATATGTCAATATTTTATTTAGCATGTTTAGTGTTTGTTTATTTATTTAAGATACCAGAACACCTGGAGTTCAATAAACATCTAGTAGCACACATAAAGGTAACTACGATTGCCAAAGCTTTCAAAGTCATTTCATAGTGATCCAGATCAGATCTTTATTGCTTGGGACACATTGTATACGGGCTTCTTCTATCTCTTCTATCAGGCAGAATGTCCCTTGGACTAACATCTTCTCTTTTCATCCAGTAGCATAGCAGGTGAGAGGGTTGAGCAAGTGACTTGAAAGCTTGACTCTGCTTTTAAAGAGTGACTGAAGCAACTTGGTTGACTTAAGAGAGCTTGGCTTTTTTGAATGAGTTAGCTGCTTCTTAAAATGGTGGTTTGCAATTTTAAGGATCTTGAAAACTGTCCATATAGTATTATCAATAAGAAATTGATAAACAGAACTGCATTCATTTGTCCTGTCCATGGTGTGAGGAGGTCCCATTTAAAATGTGCAGCTACAGTTTGCCCTCTGGTACAGTTACTGAGTTGTCTTCTCAAAGAGATTGTTTTGTGTCTGGTTTCACTGGAAACTTTGAGCATAAGCAGATGATGTGGATCTCTTGTCTACTGAGAATTTCTTGATGTTTGACAGATTGGACAAGTACCTACTGCATATATGCAGACTGATTCAAGCACACATGTGCAGTGAACTGGATTTATACTGGATATGTTAAATTTAACAGAACAGACAGTGGAAGTGTGGTATTTACCAGATACATCTAGTTTCTCTATCTGTGTTGTAGAGTCAGTCCACTTACGCACAGTTAATTTGCCACACCTGGAATATATTTAACGTATTGCATATTTGTATAGGACATTAAGGTCACTTGAGTACTGCATGTCATATGTATCCTGAGCACAGCCAGCACTGGTATTTTGCAGAGGAGTGCAGCTCTCTCTTTGTTCAATGGGTGTATTGGCAGCCACTGCATTGGGGCATATGAAGTAATCAAAAATTTATCCATTCAATATTGTTGTAATTCCTTAAAGAAGGAGTAAGTGTATCATGTCTTGTGATTTTAATTCAAACTGATTGATCTAGAATATATTTTATCTCCAAGATACTATTGTCCTCCTTTTGATTAATTTTTCAGAGTTTTAAGATAACATCTTGGTGAAACTATTTAGTGTAAGTGCTGAAATTCTTTCCATTTCTTTTTACTTAGCTGTGCCTTTCACTGTGAAATCAGAGGAAATCTATTAATGTTGGCTAATTAACAGCACATTCCACAGGCCCTGAATTGTTTAATTGCACAAGTTCCATACCATTGCACCTAAAACAGAACACAGACATTTAAATTGCTACTTTCTCAGACACTTTTTATTGCTCTTTTACTGTTTGTAGGTATTAAAAGTCAAAGTGAGAAAAGTAGAAGATAAGATCACCTTGTTCTTTTTTTTTTGTTATTATCATTCTTTAAAGCAATGCTAGACAGCACTTCCTTCTAGCAAAGAGAAAAGAATGGGACCATCATTACAAATCCTATCACATAAAACAAGGAAAGAAAACAATCCAAGCAATGTTGAGAGTAGGCAGTATGATGATAAGCATCTTCACTATCTGTGCCATACATAGTTTGCCTCAAAAATTACTTTGATCTAATGCACAGTCTTTGATCTAAAGAAATTAACCATCTTCCCGTCTCTTGGTGAGGTGAAGGTGAGACCATATAGCCAGCTTTAGATGTAGGATACTTTGTTATCTTAGTTGACTTTCTTTTTCCTTCCCAGAAAGTCAATGTGTGTGTGCTGCCTTGCTCTTGGTTGGTTCTGGGGCTGCCAAATGTCTGCTTTCCAGAGAAACATCCAATTCACTCCATGATCTGCTCCAGGTGCAGTATTCAAACCACACTAAATCTTGGTCCCCTGCCTCCAGTGGTGTAGAAGTTTCTAATGTCTTTCATTACCCATGTCTTGCATCATGTGTCCTTGGCATCAAAACTAACATGTGAATGGCTACAGCACAACTTGGTCATTATTCCAGGCTCTCAGAACTGAAAAAGCCCACAGAATTATCAACTGTATTTCAAGACCTGGGAGGATTATATATTTTATAGTTCCAGTACTTAGCAGTGTGGATATGAGCCAGAGCACACCAGCTGAGTGGGAAGTCAGGACTCAGTATACAAACATAGTTAGCTGCCAGAACCAGCAGTGGCCAACACCAATTACTTCAAAACAAACAAGTAAAAAATTAAATCCACCCATATGTATCATAGAATCATAGAATAGTTTGCATTGGAAGGGACCTTAAAAATCATCTAGTTCCACCCCCCCTGCCATGACCAGGGACATGTCCCATTAGATCAGGCTGCTCAAGGCCCATCCAACTTGGCCTTGAACACTTGCAGGGATGGGACATCCATTACTTCCCTGGGCAACCAGTTCCAGTGCCTCACCACTCTCATAATGAAGGAATTCCTTCTTATGTCTAGTCTAAATCTGCCTCTCTCCAATTTATAGCCATTGTCCCTAGTCCTATCACTACCTTCCTTCGTAAAACGTCCCTCCCCAGCTTTATATATATATGTATATGAGTGGATTTATCTAGTAGTATATACATATGTGACTTCTAGGGTAGGTTTTTTTCATTTAAAAGATCTTTATCCCTCACCAGCTGTGACATTTGGAGCAGGATGATACCACCACAACACTGAACAGCGTTAATGCTTGTGTAGAGATCCTGACTCACAGTGTGTGTTTCCTTCTCTCTCTCTTAGTGGAGATTATTCAGCTGTTGAGCTGATAAGTACTGTTTGTTTGACTCAAAGAGTAAAAACTTACATTTTTTGCATTTTCTAGTCTCTCCCTGCCTTCTGGCTCAGAATGACTATTCACTCATATAGTCCCTTCTAGTTGATGTGTATGTACAGAAAACCAGATACGTTTGGCTACAAAGTGACACAGTGGTTCAGTCCCAGGATGTGTAACTCTAATTAGGTAGCAATCAGTCTGAATATGTTCAATATATTTTCTCATCATTGTAGCCTTTGTAGGAACCAGAGTGTTATCTGGCTTGTTGTCATTTCCAATTTCAAAGTGAATAGGAGATCACAGGAAATAGTGTAGCTGACCATTTTAAACCAGACCTCAGACAGAAAGGAGAATCTCATAAAGATAATTATCTCATTACTCTCTGAGAATAAGTGAAAGTTTATTAGCAATCACATATAACCAAATTTTCTGAATCGGGGTTGTTTTTGTTCACTGGCTTGGATATGGATTCTATCAGATGATAAGAGGTTGTTTCTAATCAGATGTCCAGATGACATGCAGAGTTCTAGGTAACTTACACACTCAAATACTAGAATATGGACTGGCTTATTTTCTACTGCCCTTCTGAACAGAAAAAAGGTTAAATGTGAAAACCAGTACTGAAACCCCTTCTATCAAAGAAAGAGTATAAATTTTTTATTACATTTTTATATGAGCTAGAAAGAAAAATTAAACAGGCATGAACAGGTTCTTAAATAGAGCAGCTAATGAAATGAAGAGAAAGTAGTCATTATTCTAAGCTCTATTACTTATTTTAACACTGTATATGTATAGATGTTTGCTCACTTAGTTAACTTCATTATCTGGTATATCTAATCAACCCATGAATGTTTTCAGTTTTCTGTTAGGTGATCAAAAACAATGCCCAAATAAAATCCCACTGAAGTCCATAGTTGTTTTGTCAAAACAAAACCTGCAGAATTTGCCAAAAGAATAAATATAAAGGATTTTTTTTCTTTCTGGTTTTTAAGGTAGAAAGATGGAGGGGTTAATGGATTTTAAGTATGTTTTATAGAATAATTTTATTTATGTATTTTGAAAATGGACTTCATTAACAAGCAGCTGCTTTCCAGACAAATAATTAAATAGTAATGCTAAAGCGTGCTGACAGGACCTCATCTAGAATACCTTCACAGTTTTGATTTTCTCTCAGTAGAATTAATAAATCAAAACAGGACATGGTGCAGGAGGAGTTTTTTTCAGTCCTCCTCTGATCCTCCCTATAACTTATAGGAAGATAGTACTGTAAAAGTTTTGGGTTTTTTTTTCCTAGTAAAGCAAAAGTTTAAAAAATGACTATGAAGAGATCAAAAGTATAATACCAGACCTCATAAAAGATTGTTCCAGCCATGAATAAACTGAGAAAGTTAGTTAGAATATGGTTTCAGCTCAGAAAAGCAGTAAGGTTTCCACTCTCCTTTCCAATAGAGAGCGGCACGACATGACCAGGACTTCTTCTGACACCACACATGGGCAACATGAGAGGAGTGGTTTGTTTCTTCCACGCTATCTAACTTATGCTCTCTTAAAAGAGTGTGATAGATTAGTCTTCAGTTCCAGAAACACTGAAAAGCTTGACATTTTCTTTGTCTATTCACAGAATACCTTCGTTTTAAACAGAACATAATGAATAAAATAGCAGTACCCAAAACTTTGCTTGCATTCATATATATGTGGAGTTAGTCTACAGGTCTGGTGGTGATATCTGTGTTGATCTTAAATGGAAAAAATGTAATACTGAATTATCCAGAATATTATTGGGGTATATGGCCAGTGTCACCTAAACCTCCACCAAATTTCACTAAATTCTCAGTGTTTCCTATGTTCACATAAAAATATACCAAATTTTAGCAACTGGAAGATGTGATGCCAGTATGTTCTTTTTCATTTTTTTGTTTTGCCAAACATATTTGGTTTTCATTTTTATAAAGACTTTGTTGTAGCCTGCTTAGTTGTCTTTGATTACTTTCAGTTCTTGACCAAGCTCAGATACCTTTATCAACCTTCAGGTCCGAAAAAGTACCATAAAACAGTCTGTCTCTTGTATAATGACAACATCAAATATATTTTTATTCTTAATATAAGGAAATTATGTGTTGAAAGGTAAAGCAACATATAATTAATAGCAAATCTGGCTAATGACAGCTAAAGTACATCAAAGCACCTCCCAGCCCATTGGCTAGTATTCATGCTTTTGGCAAACTACTAAATTCTAAGCAAATTAACTTCTTTTCTAACTAGGGATTTTTTCTAAGTTTTATAGTGGGAGATGCTGATTGAAGCTTTGATTCCTTTATGAATGATAGATACATGTCATTAACTCATGCAGTTGATAAGTTGATGCATCATTTTCCTGTAATATTTTGCTTTATGACTGCTGAACATATGGTATTCCCACATGTGTCCAAAGACAACTATTGTTATGGTAGTTGTGTTTGTGTCAAATAATTGGGACTTAGGTCAATGTAATAAAAAGATACACTTTTGGGGAATTATCTTGCCTATTGATTTTGCTGATGCTGTTTTGATCAGTCTGTTTTACTCATCTTTCAGAAACAAAATGAAGGCTCAGATACTTTGCACATAATTTTTATAGATTTGTGGATGTTTATGGCCAAAAGACAATTCAAGGACTATTTGAACCTTCTGCATAATACATTACATTGACTTCCTTCAGTGGAGAGAATCATTAAGATCTGTTACCTAAATTCTATCAAGAGAAGCCATATGGAGATGAATTACAGATTATCCAGAATAGAGTTAGATTGGGATCTTCAAAGAAATCACAGGGAGTTCATAGTACAAAAAAGTCCGATCATCTTCCTACTTTTTAAACTTTCACTGTTGAGTTGACTTTGTAGAGCTGAATCTGCATGAGAAAATTGTATCGAGAAAATAATTACTGGCGTAGATGGTATAAATGCTTCAAGAAATGCTTTGTACAGGTTTTTATTTGTTTATAAAGTTCTGTCCTAATTCCTTTTTCTGTTTTGTGGTTAATTGCTAAGTGAATCATCAGGAGGAAACTGCCACTTTTTGTACTATTATCAAATGTTTTGAAGATGGCTATGCCATCCCCTTTAACTCTCTGGGTCTTTCTTGAATATTGTTTACCTCATGAGGGTTCAATGACACATTGCAGCCTTGCCCTTGAGGGTTGAGCCTAAACTGAGCACAGAAGAATTACGAGGTTTCAAGAAGCCCTCTGTTCAAAGTGTCCTCACAGCTGTGAGTCAACTTTCCTTCATTGATGCTGTATTTTCAGAGCATTGTTCAGCTCTGATGATGAGAAGCCAGTTGCACAATTAAGATAGATGCAGACTTGTTTCTCTGCTTACTAATCTCAAGAAGCTGTTGTGCTTTATGTTTCATCTAACAAGTGTAAGGTGGAGCTTTGAGAACATAAGAACATGTTCAGACCCATTTTTCTTATGGAGTTTTTTCAGACAACTCTGAACTCATATATGGCCATCACCCATCATTAATAGCTGGTTTATACTATTATAGCAACTCAGTTCTTCATCAGCTGAGTAGCATTCCGGTTTTGTGCTTACACTGAAGTGCAGGTAGAGAGAGGGAAAGTAGTAGAGAAAAAACTGAGAAAGATGACATGTTTGATTAACAATTCTAGTTCAAAATGAAGAAACTATACACAATATTCACACCTGTTGCTCAGAAAATACTCTCATCTCCCTGATTATAGAATTATTCCTTTGTACGCCCCTTATGCATTACTATCATAATGCCTTACTAAGCCTTCATTACAGTAAAAACAACTTTTTAAAAAAATCTAAAGAGAATTAAAATGTTAAAATCCAAGTAAGAAATTAAACTGATAAGCAGGTGACCAGATGAAGAAACTAGTTTCTCAAAAACTGTGCCAGGACATAACAAAAGCCCACTTACTGTCAGAGGTTTCCACAAAACTAATGTGTCTCACTAACTATTTAAATCCCAATAAATTAACTATTTCTGACAGTAAACAAGACCACGGGTAAATCCTCTCAATAAATTGAGAGTATGCACATGTATGCAAGTGTGAGTGTGTATGTATATCTGCACAAAGATGTCAGTTACTTATGTCCACTCCTACTGAATCTGTCTTCCTGTCAGCTAGTGGAATATGTGACACTGATATTGGATAAGCATCACTGGTACTAATGATATAAAATAAAAAAAGGTATGTCAAACAAAAAATTGAATTGGACTAGTATTACTAGCGTCAATATTTTCATAAACTCCAGGTACAGAGACACTATCCTGACCATCCTCCCTTTCTTGAGTCCATGTCTTTCCTGAAAGTGGAGTTAGAAATATTCGTTTGAGAAATGGATTGTGCCCATATACCCTGGCTGCATCTACTGTCTGATGGCAGATTTTAGTTGCAGCTAAAAACTTGTATCCTGTGAGCTTTGTGAGCCCTTTAAATTCAGAAGGAAATCAATAAAGTACCTGAAAAATACATAAGAATGTGCAACAGACCTCCCAAGTAATGAAAAACTTCACTTGTCAGAACAAGATTTTTTCAGTTTTCATTATGATGGTTACTCTGGTCATTAGAGTCACTACCACACAAAGCCCATGCTAATTAGCCACTCAAGGAGACAATTTGATTTATTCATTTGCCCTCAAAGTCTGTGCGATACCTTCCTTGAGCTTCCAGATGAGCTAGACCTGACTTTTTTATAAATTGCTGCCTCCAACTATTCAACTACTCTTGTGCTGAGTGACTGAATTATCCACATAAAAGGTTTTTTGCTAGGATTATAAATTCATGCCTACTACCCACTATGCCACAAGCTGGAAAGCATGATTATTAAGTATCAAAGATAGAGATTTTTGTAGACAAGAATGAGTCACAGAAGCAATATCTTCTTTTCTTTCTCACTAAACAAAAGAAGGAAGTGTTGATTAAAATCAAACCATCCCTCCTTCTAAACAATAACATCTATAGGTGTTAACCTAGTCAAAAATTTATTTCTGTATTTTCTCTCACTGTCAATGTATTAACGCTGCAGTGGCAGGAATCACAAACGTGACACTTTGTAATAATATTCATCTACTAAAAAGTGCTAAATATTTGCAAAACAAGACTGAATACCTTCTGTTGTTAATTTACATAAAATTGGGATATCTTCCACTTATTACCGTTCTCATGATATTTTCTCTTTCCCGTAAAAAAGTAATTTTCTTGTATGTGCATATTTATCAGAAGTGAAATATTTCTTCTGTATCTGATAACCTTAAAAATAATGTACAACGATCCATGAAGATTTGCTCAAGGTTTGCATATATACTTTTATCATATCAGAGCATGTGAAAATCCACAAAAGGGTTTGAAATTATACATGCCAATAGGCACAGTGCTATAAAAGTAAGATGAAAACACCTATCAGTAATTATAAGACTTGTAGACTCACACCATGCTGAGATTGTGTTAGCAGACCATGAATATATTTTTGTGATACTAAACAGAGCTGATCACCGAAACTACATTTTGGACACTATTCCTCTGATTTAGGCATTATTATGATTATCCAGCTCTTTAAGAAGGCCCAGACTTGAGAAATGTTTGCTCTTTCTGCCTTCAAACAGCTGTTTACCCTCAAAGCTTCTAAATGACTATGTGTAACAACTTACTTTTTCAAGTCTACAATGGACATTGGTTCAACCCTTCATTTTTGCTGTTTCCTACAGCAATGTATAGCCTGTTGCTACCCTTTTTGTTGATCTAAAGCTGTAGAGAGCAGTGATATGTCACTGCTCCGTTTTCTGAATATCAGTTCTACAGCAGGCACATGAAGATAGAAGGGTTTAAAAGTCACCTCACCTGGCATGTGTGTGCATATATGTATATGTACACACATCCCGCAATATTCGTAATGCCATTTTACAGGGGATGTAGCATAGACAGATTACAGAACGACAATATAAACCAAGGCATTTTTAAATTATCTAAGGGTCCCAGCGAAATCATTTGACTGACTGCCCTGTAGGCAAAGAACATGACTCAGCAAGAGACCACCTTCCCAAATACCTTTCCCATTAAGAATGGAGTGTGGCAAGAGGAGTCACCTCTGATTGCTTTGGTAAAAAGAAGTTAGCCCCAGGAGTTTGGGATGGCTGTATGTTTTGGGTGGCAAAGAAAATGAGTAAGTTATGTTGGTCATCCTGGATAAGTATCAGCATGACATTTGTACCACATCACACAGGTACTTCTATATTGTTCAAAATGAAGTAGAAAACCCAGGCCATTATTTTTTTTAAACAAATTATTTTAAAATTCTTTATTAGCACAGGTTTTTCTCATATAAAAATTGTTTCACAAGATACATAGTGGGGGGGAAAGACGAAGTAAGATATAGATATTATAAGATTAACCATTGGTTCAATATCCTTTCCATAATTCTCCAGCTTGTTTGTTAAGCTAGTGATAATGAAAATGCCATTTTTATTAGTAATGATAATATGAGATATAAGAAATCAAAATTTGTTTCTAAAGTCTAGCATTAGTGTATGTAGACTAGTGATTCCAGGAGGAAATAATTTATAGTTTATTAACAGAATGAATAGTGTAGGAAGTCCTGGGAAGAAATAAAATAAGTAGTTCATAATGTATCCTTTCACAATTCAGAGGCTGTTGTTGAGCAGGAGCACTCTAAGAGATAGTGCTGTACTACAGACATAACAAATCTGTTCACAACATGAGTCAAGTTCTTCTGCACAGGAGGAAGTCCAGTCAGTCCCTAGTAGTGGAGCTCACAAGCCATGAGAATCGCTTTTTTGCTTCAAAAAGTTTAGTGGATTTCTCTCTCCTTATTATTTGTAAGCATTTAACACGAGAGATGGAAAATATCCTTAGGAAAAGGGAAGACAAATTTTTGTTCAGTATGGCTGACCAGTAGCCAGTGTGCTCCTGGAAGCAATTCTGTGGTTAAGTAAGGTAGCGGAATGTGATTCTTCCTTTGAAACTGGACAGATTTTGAACTTTGTAAATACCTGTGCTGATTTATTAGATTGTCATAGTGATGATTTACTTGAAAGAACAGTTCCTGTTTTATTCATGATTGTGAACTTCCTCACTTCTTCTGCATACTTCTTTTCCCTGTCTTCTGCATGTTTTTTAACAGACTTTACAATGGGAACTCCATGTGTGGAGTAGCTGCAAGGTGGGAGCCAAGAATAAAAAGAATTAATTATACTTCATGTATTTTATTACTTTTGAGGACTTTTCAACCCAAAGAAGTAACGAATGTTGCTCTTCCTCCCCAACCCCCACTTCTTCCTTTAATTAGTCTTCTTATAATGCTTAGGGGCAGGAGGAAAGCAGACTCCTTCCTATTTTGACGATAGGAATAAAAGTACAGAGTCTGCACAGGAGTCGTGTGTATGGAAGGACTAATGACCCTGAGGAGCAATGGGCTGTTATAGGCTGAAGAAAGCCAAGGTCAGCAATTCCTGTGAGGTCAGACAGCAAGAGAAACCACTTTCTCAGAAAGGGAGCCAGTTGGGATGCACTGTCTGCACTCAGGAGTGTTCCTGAGACTCAGCAAACCCCTGGCCTGGCCTCAGTACACATGATATATGCACTATGGCCTGTAAAATCTTAGAGATTTTATGGCAAACCCCTCCTTCTTTCTCACCAACTCATTGGAAAAAAATAAAGAACCTCTTTCTAGTGAAGTTTGACTTCCATAGGATTGGATCAACAATGACAATTTTTCTACAAGACTTTAAAACTTTGATTACAAAAAGTGACTTTCTTAAAATGGGAATTCTCATTTACAAATCTATTTATATCCATCTTGAGCATCTTCAGCAGAGCTCATGTCAAGATCCAATCAGATAGATGTGAATAAATGTACAGAAGATACGAAGTTGCACAAGTGTCACGGAGAACTTTTATTGCTCTTATGATACATCCTTGTTTGTGCAGTACCACAGACAATTCTTGTATAATAGTCTTCCAGACTTGCATGGCAGAGGTATCCGGACCACAGTCCTCTCCTTGGCAGGCATCTCGTAAGCTTCTCTGTATAGACATGTAGTACCTCAGGAAGAGAAAACGCCAGGAATTATTTCAATGAAAGTTCTCAAGCTTGAAGAACAGATTTCTAAATAAGGAATATACAAATTTTATTAAGAATTTGTCAGACAAAGCAATGCCTTCAGAGCTTTCAGATCAACATTGAAAGAAGTTCACCCAGTACTAGTCAACAACACGATGCTCACGACACTGGGAAAGTCTAGTAGATCCAAATTCAAATATTTTCTCTGCTGAATTCACTGCATGAAGAAAATGCATGAACAAAATCTTTTCACAGCATTTTTACAAATTCCAGGTAAGTAGTTTTGCTGCCAGACATTTTTACATAGGTGTTTCACAGTTTCATATGTTGTACTATTTTAAAAATTCATCAGTCTTGAAGAGAAGATGTGACGTGTTAATTGGGGTGCTCTGTTTTGTTTTATAACAACCCTTACACCAGCTGAGTTCTGATGTTGGCCCTGTGATAAACCTCTGAAGATGTTACCTGTGCAGTACTAGAGCTATTTCTCCACCAGCCTTTGCTTGGGACTAACTTTAAGCCATTTCGCTATGTCCTAATTGATTACAAAGTAAGAGGATGTGATACCCATATGACCAGCCAGATCCTGTTTCTCAGATGTAGATTGCACATTCACAGGATAATAGAACAGTTTAATTAACCTTTTGGAAACTACTGTAAATTAGTTGACTGACCATTTTACCTCTGCAGGCTGCTAAATTGTAAATCTGCTATTTTGTGATTGTATTTGCAGTTGTCCATAATGGGCAATATTCACCTTCAACATACAGGAGTGCAGACAGGTAAACAGCAATCTATCTCTAACAGTTGCTCTATAATCCATCTTCCATAATCCATGCTTCTCTTTGTTACGTGATATCTACCTTGCTGATACTGCTGGACTTTTCAATATCCACTTAACCAAAGGAAAGTTCATGAAATTCTTAAGGATATAATTATCATATGACATGTAAATGTCAAATAATACAGACAATACAGACCTTTAGTGTTTCCTGATGAAACCATACATTTTGAATAGAAAAGGAGTCTGGCTCCTCTTCCTTCAGAGATGCCCATATGCTCGTCAAGTCACTAGGTCTTAGTAACTCCAAACTGTACTTCTCTTTGTGGTAGGTTGTCTCTACGTGGATGCCAGTGCCCCTCAAAGTCACTCCGTCACTTCTCCTCAGCTGGATAAGTGAGAGAAAATATAACGAAAGGCTCATGGGTGGAGATAAGGACAGGGAGACTTCACTCACCAATTACTGTCGCAGGCAAAACAGACTTAACTTGGGGCAGTTAATTTAATTTATTGCCAATCAAATCAGACTAGGGCAATAAGAAATAAAACCAAATCTTAAAACACCTTTCACCAGCCTCTCCCTTATTCCTGGGCTCAACTTCCTCCCTGGCAGTGGAACTGGGATGTGGGAAATAGCAGTTGCAGTCATTTCATCACATTGCCTCTGCTGACATTTCCTCCTCACACTCTGCTTCATTGTGGGGTCTTTCCCACAGGAGACAGTCATCCACAAACTTCTTCAATGTGAGTCCTTTCCATGGGCTACATTTCTTCATAACCTGCTCCAGAATGGGTCCTTTCCCTGTGGTGTAGCTCTTCAGGAACTGATTGTTCCACTGTGGGTTCCTCATGGGTTCCCAGGTCCTTCTGAGTCTGTGCTCCAGTGTGGAGTTTCAGTGGGGTCACAATCTCCTTCACATGCATCCTCCTGCTCTGGTGTGGTGTTGTCTGTGGGCTGCAGGTGTATATATGCTCTACAGTTAACCCCTATGCACTGCAAGGGCACTCACCTCAGGTTTCACCGTGGGCTGCAGGGAAATCTGATCTGGTGCCTGGAGCACCTCCTCCTTCTTCACTGACTTGGTGTCTAAAGAGTTATTCCTTTCACATATTCTCACTCCTCTCCCCGTTACTGTTCTGCAGCATTTTTTCCGCCCTTCTTAAATGTGTTATCACAGAAGCACCATCAATGTCACCAGTTGACTTGACTTTGGCCAGTAGTGGGTCCATTCTTGTCTTGATGAGACGTAGCAGGAGCTTCCAGCAGCTTCTCACAGAAGCCACCACTGTAGCCTCCCACTACCAAAACCTTGCTATGTAAACCCAATGCACTCTTAATTTTAATCAAATTTCCTTTCATCTTTTTTTCCAACACCTATTTATAAAAGAATATATCTTCAGGCGAGGGGGTTTGCTCCGCAGCTGTCATGATGCCTCACAGTACCCTCAGTTTCAAACACGGAGGTCTGTCAAAACAGACCTGTCCCTTTAAACAATTCCTTTTTCTCCAATCTCTCTTCCTCAGTGTGAATAGGACTTACCTGAACATTCCTCTTCATTGTTAACTTCCTCCAGCATCCTACTGCATTCACTGAAGGAGGATGAGCCTGTTACCCTTTTAATGGTCTGGTCTCTGGTTACTTAGTCTAAATGCTTCTTTAAAGGGCTTATATTTCCAGGGTGACTTTTTGGCAGTTTACAGCTCATGCTACAACTTTCCAGGAGTCACACAAAAATTTAATATATGAGTAGAGAGAACAGCTCCATCATACACCAGATTTGGCACTAGATGAGTGATACTACCAGCTCCTGGACCACCCTGCCAAACTATGTACTCCTGCTTTCCCTACACACTTTCCTGGGAGTCCTTAATTGCCTCATCATGCCAGTGGAAAAATCTCCTTTTTCTTTCAGTTTTTGCAAGGAGTAAATGCATGTTATTTTTTTTTTTTTTGGTAAAGCAATAAAGAAGAGTAAGTAGATTTGACAATCAATTAAGATAGCTAGGAGAAACTTCTCCTTTCATCTGTCTCTTGAGAAAAAAAGACATGTCCAGATGACCATCACGCTTAAGCTATCCTTTTTCCCTCATGTAAAACCATAAGGTCTATATTATATTCTTGGTGGAAAAAAATCTAGTTACAATCCTAGGCTAATATGTGCAGTGAATTAGGTCTGTCCTTTCCAAAGCTTTAATTTGTATGCCTGTTTTCTGGAAAATTTACTAAGTCAGCTAAGAAAAAATTCCAGATTCTGCTCGCGTGAATGCATATACAAATAAATACCTCTTGGACCACAAAATTACTCCTATAATCCAAAGTTACTCCTATTAGAAGCCTTACCCCCGATTCTGATCTCACACGACAGTTAGACCAACCCAACTGAGAGATCAGAAACAAGAACAAGAAATTAGAAATTTCTTGTCTTTTGACAGTAAATACCTCTTTTAAAAAAAGAATTCCACAAGTCCCAATGGAAATTATCTTGATGGACAAGTTATTTATTGGAAAACTGCATTATTTTATGGCCCTGATCCAGTAGAGGACTTAAGCATGGGCTTCATTTTTAGCATGAGGGTATTCTTATTGGTTTCAGTACAGCTTTGCATATTTAAAGCTAAACTGTGTTTAAGTGCTTTGCTGGATTGTAGCCTGTTTCTTATGTCGATAACAGGAAGTTAATGGAGATTATAGCTGCTATGGAGAGATTATATAAATTTAAACAACTGAAAAAAATCAGACTGTATAGGACTGTTGAGTTCTATCAACCTTGTATATATTTCAGATCACAGTACACTGACTCTTCACAGAAATTACAGTTTTCTTATTGCCTTTATTTACTTCTTTGTCACGAGTAAAGTGAATGGTCTTTTTATTTATAAAGCACATGCAATCTGAACATATGTGACCACTGCTGTTGCAGAATAGATGTTACCTGACTGATCTTGTAACTGATGAGGACTGAAAGATTCCGAATGAGAAGAACGGATTTACTTTGGTATCTCTTTGCATTACAAAGTGATGATTTTCTAGTTTCTCATATATCTCTACCACACATTAGGTTTCTGATATGTCTTTCAAGTAAAAGAATACTTCTTGAGAAGTTTTTTTTTCTGTGTGACTTTTCTAGTACAGATTTAGTAAGTGAGTTGCTCAGCTGTCTTTCATGTAGTGACTGAGTGCTTTAGGCATTTAAGTTGAGATTTGTAGCTTCAGATTGGCAGCTAGTGGCTGTGCTGTTGGGTGACTTTGTTCCTATGGTCATGGTGTTACCTCCTCTGAAGAAAGTCTTGGAGGTGGACTATGGTAATACCATCATTATATTCTTTATTATAACGTGCTTTAAGATTGTTAGGTAAGGCAACACCAATTCGTTTATACTTACTACTTTATCTTCTCTATATTGCCTCCCAGGGACAATATGAATTCACACAGAATCACCAGGTTGGAAAAGACCCACAATACCATTGAGTCCAACCATAATTTGAATTGAACTGAAGTTGTACAGTACAACTGTCTATAAAGTTATAAAAATTATCAGGTAGTATTTTCTGGCATAACTAAGTCATGCTAAAACTAAGCTACTGAAAAGACACATTCTTTTAATAATCATATTAATGAAATCTCAGAAAAATCATTGGATTCTTACATTAAGAAGTGCTTTATAGATAAGAAAATGCCAGTAGTATTTCTGGAGGCTCCAGTGAACTTGTAAAATGAAGTTACACTCTGTATTCATGATGTAGGATGCACAAGCCCATGCAAAGTGAATTTTCATCACTGCTATTCTGTTCTCTATACTGACAAACTATGCATAGAAATATATTTTATTGGGAATCCTTTCCCTGTAGTCATCTGAATGCTGTCATACTTCACAGTACAGTATACTTTGAAATTATGTGCAATGGAAAGGCAGCTACAGATATCTTATGTCTAATGAAAAAAGCCTTCTGTTTCGAGACATATAACACTGGGTGTGCCCAAAAATTAGGCCACTGAATAGTCTGCCCAAACTTCTGGCTACTGAACATCTTGTGTCACATTTTTATCACTGTGTCATCAACCCAGGTGATGATTTTTCAGGTTTTGACATCCATATAACCATTCCGCAAAGCCATATCTCTGCTATTCTTTCAGTCTAAGTGTGGCATTCATCTATACATTTTAACAAGAAACTCATTTGTTCTTTCAATATGTCCTCGTTTATAAGTTGAAAACATTGCTAAAATAATGTTTGGTGAATAGAAAAAGTAGTAGCAAACATCTGAGTCTATCAAATACCTGTGGCAAATATCTGAATGTTGTGAAATTAAACAGAACCTTAATTCCTGAGTTCTCTAGGGAAGCTCTGCCCCACTGGGCAGCCAGGTCATCTGGCAAACATTGGCCCGCAAGGTTTTTTTTATACTGAAAGCTATAACTATGCAAGATCTCTTTGTCAACAAGGACAAAATGGAGATTCAGTGCTACGTTTTATAGACTTTTCAACTAGGTGTGCTCCTGCTCCACAAATCAAGCTGATGGTTTGATGAAAAATGTATTTCTGGTGTCTATAAATCTTATCTCACAAAGCTGTTGATACAGGTATAATTTAGGGATGAAACAAGAAACCTGGTAATTGAGAAGTCCTTCTGACCTTCAATATTTAAATATCATATCTTTTCATCATTCATATGAAACAATTCTTCTTTTGATATGGCATATAATGGATGGAATTAATTTAAAAATACATACATTATGGATTATTCATAAGAAGGCTAAAGCAATACAGCTGTATGCTGTACAGCTACCTATAGAGTTTAACAACAAAGCAGTGTTTAGAATTACAATAACTGTCTTCAAGTATCATTGTAACTTGATGGTTCAGATAAAATACACAGAATAAATATTGCCATATCACAGCTTGATAATAAAGGAGGTGAGAAAACAATTTGACCAGCTTTGTCTATACTGAAGAAAAAAGAGAACCAAATTGCAAAACATAGACCAAGAGTTTCTATACTTAAGTAAGAACAATTTTCTTATGTGGAGCATATTCCATGCATGCCAGTATCAAGTGAGAATAAAGGTGTTGTCTGAAAAGCATCTGTAAGAGAAAAAGACAAGGCAAAATACAATTTAGTTTTCTAGACATGTTCATGGCATTTATAACAAGCAAAGGAAAAGAAGTGATTTGCAAAAAGGGAATGAGTGTCTAAGTCACTTATGTACAAGTTTTTGATTCAAAAATAAATTTACTCAACTCTTGAGGAAATAAACTTTTAACAAAGCGATGTTGAATTCTGAATAGCAACAAACACAGATCTTAATGACTTTCCAGTCTATCGTTATCAAGGAGCCAAGATTTTAAAGTATATACAAATGTAATAAAAGAATTCTTAGACATCTTGCCAAAATTGTTTTGAGCAGTCATTGGATAAAGTCCAAGAGCAGAGAGGATTCATTCAAGACACTGCTGAATTCTCCTGGGAGATATGTAGGGAGCATAACCTACATATGTTCGATAAACCAGTGTAACGTACAAAGTACTTGAGAATTGATTTGTACTAGTGTAAATGATTAATAAATCCTAAAGATTTAATAGGTCATTGTAAAATATTACAGATGAGAAAGAACCAGTAATTCTACATTCCACATGTATCCTACTGCCTGAAGATAGTTTAGCTTTTTTCTTGTTTCTGTTTTTGTTTTGACTAGTTGCTGACAAAGGCAGAGGTCTGGCTCACGAGTAATTCTTTGCAACAACTGCATGCTAAAATGCAGGGTTTTGGAGAAAATCTACGCCTATTTTATGCTGGTGTCAGAAGGCTGTGTGAGAATATCAGCTTTTCAGGCTCATGGCAGAGCTCAGTTGTGAGGTTTTCTGATGAAGAAATTTTAAAAATCTTGTTTTCTTGGATGCTCAGCCTACCACCTTGAAGTTTTCATATACAGACTAAGACACATTCATAAAATTGCTAAGATGCTTTTAATAAACTAATTTCCTGATTATTACTCTTGGTTGGTCAACCATACCTTTCTACTGCTTGATGAGAGAATTTGCTTCAAACTCTTCCTTATGTGCTGTTAAGTGCTATTAAGCATGAGGTAGGAGATAATGACTTTTTGTTCATTATTATTTAAGTGATAAATGGAACAGTATATATCTTATATCGCAGACTTTTAAGGTAACTGGTCTGTGATGTAAATTCTCTCTTCCCCTTTTAAAAATGAAACAAGATAGTTACTCAAAATAGTAAGGTAATTCAGTGTTTCTTAAGAATATGTGGCCAGATGATTGATTGAAAATTTCTGGGTTTTTTGTTTGTTTGTTTTCTAGCATTCTGCAAATAACTAAACATAACTTCAAAAAAATCGTAATAGTCATTCTCCATACCTTTTCATAATATAGTCCTCTCTGTGCCTACAGGTAAAACATGTTGCAATTATGTTTGAGCATTCCTTGAAACTTATACAAAAGGGATTGCTGGAATAATGATATACACAAAAAGAAAATTGTTGTGAATTAATAGTAACCCTATATCCTTAGGAGAACTCAGAGATATCCATGGTAGGATTAATCTCATTGATTTTCACACGTGCGGAGTGTAGAAGTTTGTGTTTGAGCGAGTTTACTAGACTACCCTCAGCATCAATAGCAAGAGATGGGCATTGTTTTCAAGCAGTTAACATGAAAGAAATACTCAAAATCAGCTAGAAGAGCTATGCTCATAACTGTTACTTTTCTTTCTTGATTGGAGCTAATAAGACTTTGTAAAGTATGACTAGGTATTTATATCAAATGTATACCTCTACTTTTCACAAAATTAATTCCACCCCCTTGTCTCTTTAAGTTCATGATTAAGGTAACTTGTAATCATAGACATTAGTAATCAAATCACTTGATTTTTTTTTTTATTCTTAGAATATTTGTCGTGTAATTTTTGTTTGCTGTTCCCTCTATTTTTTCTCAATTGCTGGGAGATACTTGGACATATTGTTTCTAGAGTATCTCAAAGGCTTTACATCCTAAACTTTGCATTTATTATTTCTAGTTGGATGCTAGGTTGTCAAGATGTATTCTCTCTTTCTGTTCTTTTCACCATAGAAGAACATGCAGGAGAAAAGAGAGGAACTAAGTGTAGAGATCATACCCTCTGAATGGATAACCATGAGTCAGGCATGTTTTGTGTAGAGTCTGCTGTTTATTTTATGATAACCTTATGACAGGAAAACAATTCCTCATGTATATACAACTCAATTATAGTAATTCTATGTTTGAATAATTCCTTTCAACCCAGTGGATATGGGGGTAGTTTACACTTGAATAGCCTGTGTGAACAAGGAGTGGCAAATCGTTGAGTATAGTTCAAGCATACTTAAATATCTAAAGAGCATTTTATCCTGCTGTGTTCACACACAGGATAAATAGAAACAGAAGAACTCATAGTGCTTAATGAAACCTTTCCAGACCACCTTTATGTTTTCTCATTTAGGAACTACTTTCAAAATGTGTCTCTTCTCCTAGCTGTACCTGGAGGGGATGGAGAGGTGAGAAAGCAAGTGATTCTGGCCCAAGTGTTAGTCTCACAAAAAGAAAAGAAAATAATAAAAATTGTTTCTCATTATAAAACATTATATTAAATATCACACAGCTTCTTTGGTTTAGATATCAAAGCAGTAGAACCTGCAGCATACTGTGACAGTCTTCATAGGTAGGGAAATATCAGTATCTGCTACAAGTTGAAGAGTCAACTAGATGGTTGACATGAGCATACCTAAGGAGCCTGTACATCTATCTATTCACTGTCCCAGTATCTTCTGGTATCAGAATAACCACAGGGTTCCATGTAAGATTGGAAACCAGTACGGGATTGTGGACTAGAGTGGGTTCATCTCTTGAGTAAACATTCAGACATGAGATTACAACATCAAATTTCTTTAAATTTGAGTATGTGTTTCCCAGACATGCTCTGAGACATGCTCAGACATACCCCCCTCTTCTGTTTTAAGAAGAGGCTTGTGATGCACTGACTTTCTGTATGCACATTTAACCTCTCCAAAGTCCTAATTCCAATGATGTAGAGTAATATATAAGAACATTTGAAAGATGAGATACTAATGAGGGACAAGGTCCTGTATGACAAGAGTGTTTCTGTAGACCATGTTAGGAGTCTGTTGCCATCTCTAGGCTCCTGAGTATCTTAGTAAAGCTATCCATGAGCAGTAATACTAAAAACAAGTGATGATAATGTTATATTCTTCTTTTTCCAGAAGGTGCAAAAGGAATCCTTTTCTCAATTTTACACGTAAGTAGTAATACTAGTAAAATTTGAAAATAAAAATGCATAGCAATTTCCTGCCATCAAAAAACCTGTAACCTTGTTGAGCTTTAGAAAGTCATTAAAAAGAAGGGCTGTCTTAGGGTTTGTGGATTTTGCTTAAGATAGCCAAAGCTGACATTAATCATTTGATTTTTCAGGTTACATCTACAAGGACATGGGACTCACAAGAGTATTACCATCTCTCTCCTCTGTAGTCAGCTGCTCCAGAAACCGTTCATTATTCCTTTATGATATGGATCTAAATACTGCTGTTCTGTGTGCATTAAAAACAACTCCATGAGGAGTTTCCAAATCTATCCTGCCATTTTTTCAGCCCTGTGCACAAATATATTCATGCTCCTAAAATGCCTTCCGCTCCTCTCTCTGGAGAGGCAGAATTGCTGCTTTCATTATTAGCTCTGAGAAAAATGTCAAAACTACAGCAAGTCCTGAATGCAGCATCATATTCACTCATAGGATTGAGCAGCCATGCTCATATTACACCCCTCTGAGCCATTCACATTGGCTGCCTATAAACTAAGTGATTTATTTTAAGCAGTCTCTGCTGGTTTTCAAAGCTCTTAATGTTAAGGGACCTGGCTTTTGCAAGACTTCCTTCTTGAGCTTCCTCTCTATGCATATCCACAAGCTGACACCACATACTTCTGGCCTGCGCCACTTAGACTCGCTCACAACATTAGTATGAGCTTTACCTCCTGCTGTGAGAGCTCAGAGAGCACGCATTTCACTTCTCCAGACTCTCAGTCTTATCCCATGTGATCAATAGTTGTCTCCATTTGCAGTTGTCCAGTTAATGTATCTCACTATGAAATTTGATCCCCTAGAAAGAATCTCAGGCTAGGTATCTCAGTCTCTGAGATACTTTAAATAGGTACTTAATTTTGGAAGTCGAGCAAATGATATTTTATAGTTTATAACAGCAATGTTCCTATAATTCTCTATGACAACAAAAAGGTAAGCAGGCACATATACTCATGTGTGTATATATGTGTGTGTGTATATATGCATATTTGTGTATATATATGTAAGCACCAAAAATACTATGGGCAGTGAGGGGTGTTCAAGAGAAAATATACTAGTGTCCAATCTCCTGTCACTGATAATGGGAGAAAAAAAACCCAAACAAACCAACCCTGAACACTCCCCAAAAGCTGATATATAGAGAAGAGTAATGTTTGGATAATGATCCTGGTGAAGCATTTGGATTTACATTTTACTATCTATGATTTAATCAGAAGAAGCATACCTGAGGGAGAGTGCCCAGAAAGCCCTGTAGATCTTACAGGCTTCTCTTGCATTTACAACAACTCCACATGGTAAAACTTGATAAACACTTGCAGCCAAACCATGGTCTTGCTGAGTAGTTTGCAAATCAGAATGTATTAGCACAGCTACAGAAGAGTGGAAGTTCCTCCTGTTTTCTCTTTCCCTGTTTGTGCTCATGTAGTCAGATCACAGCTCTTAGCAGTGAAAGCCCTAAGATAGCGTCATTATGGCATTACTTCATTTTCATGCTGATAGTCCCAAGCTTTAGGCTCTGGTCTTTTTTTTTACCGCAGATTTCTTGGGGACAGTTACCCAAGAGGAGCCACATCTCACTGTCATGTCCAGACTCTGGTATATTAACAAAGCTCTCACATCACTGCTAACATCTGCTGTCCCTGATTGCTGTATACAATGCTCACTCTGTGCCTGTTTCAAAATCAAAATGAAATTTGCTGTTGAATTTTTGGGGAACAGAATCAGGCTCCTAAGCCTTTTAACTCTCAGCCTGTCTGGGCTGCACTGAAGCTGCCTGCATTCAAATAGCCTGGCAGCACTCCATCCTAGGATCCCTGAAGCTTAAGATCACTTCATTTTTCCTCTCTTTGTGGATCAGAAGTAATTGGTTTTGAATGTGTTTTTGGTAGGAAACTTTCCATAATATATTTTAAATTTATATACATCCATATATTTTTCTGCTGTATTTCCTTATACTGTAATACTCCTGATGAAGCTGTAGAGTCCAAATTTCCTTTGGCTCTTCTTTGCCATTTTTTCTTTTTCCCCATTTCTTTAGCCTTTTCCCTTTATATCCCCCACCTTCCCTGATCTTGGTGTGAAATGTTTAAATGGGTGGTTTGGTTTGGTTTGGTTTTTAGGGGAAAAAAAATCAGCCTTACTTACTTTGTCAGTAATTGATTAAGCTCAGCAACAAAAAGCCTGCTCAGCACACACACACAAAAAAAAGAGATAAGTTTTGGAGAACTCAGCTTAGATGGCCTCAAAGTAAAGAATAAGCAAAGATGTGCCAGGCTTGGATTACCCACTGCTACATCTACCCACAGACTACACAGACAAAAAGGCCTTCTTGTGCTTGCAGGTCACAGTATTAACCCACAAGTTTCACTCAGCAAACACATGTCCTTTTCAAAAGCTGCCCTTTTCTCAGGGCTGTGGTTTCTCTATCTGTGGTTTTGAGCAAAGTAAGCAGAACTCTCCGCCAGCATTTCAGGCTACCCATCACACTAAGACATCTTGTCTGAATTCAGTCATCTCTGTGGATCTGACGAGTACCTTGCTGATTTTCACAGAAGGAGGTACTTTCTCTCTCTTTTTTTTTTTTTTTAAACCAATTCATAGATCACATCCCTGTTAGGGAGTTGGGACAAAACTTTCCTAGTTACTGAGTTTCTTTTTGCAAAGGGAAAGGATTTTAAATGGAACCTCCTGCCAGGTCTCCTACTTACAGCTCTGTCCAGAAGCCAGAAGCAGTACAATATCTGCTGCTAATCCAGAAGCAATATGCTGCAGTCATTAAGGTAATACTTACTACTGCACTGATGAATGCACAAAAAAGGACAGAAAGGAAATTTGGCAGAGCAGATGCTGGATAATGATAGCAACAGTGAACAAAACTACTGTTGAGTATTGTTGAGAAGCCCATTCCCCAATGTAAATATAAAGTAAACATGACACAGGTATTAGGTAATTTTACAATCTACTGGGTTTGGCAGCTAGTTTGGCACTAGTCATTGTGTCTATTTTGGGGATCCGCTGTATGGTCCCAGATTGCCATTTTCCCTCTGCCTTTCTTTCTCTTAAATTTCCTAGAGTATATTATCACTTCATTTTAGTTTCACTTATTTCCTATGATGGCAGAGCAGGCCAGGCACTGACTGTAGAGTCACTTCCTCCCTAAAACTCAGTCTGTCTGAATGTCACAAAAACTTTTCAAGCAAAGTGCTGTAGTAAAACATGTGTATACAGCAGTTCACCTTCTCAAACGTTGTTTTCCTCTGGGTGCTACACACACTGAGGATGCCTGCTCTGCTTCGAGGTGGAAGATCTTTCTCTCTTAACAGGAACCCTGCCTGGCACAAGACGAAACTGTGACACTTGAAAGTGCAGTTTGGTATTCAAAAAGAGCTGAATACAAACCTTTTTTGTGGATTTCTAGGAACTTCTTTTTTTTCTTACCTTAATTCCAGCCTGTTTGGCAACATGTGCTTTTCTGACAAGTATCAGTGGAGTTTTTGAACTAGATTAGGTCACATGGGTGAATGAAATTAACTTGACATCAAAGATTATCTGCTCTCTTTGTTTCTCACACATTTCCCTGTCCTCTTTTTTTTTAGTGCAAATTTTCTAAAGTTTGTTAAAGATAAAAAGACAAATCTCAGGAACAAGTTTACTGAAGGTGTACACACCATTCAGGGAATGTCTACTTGTAACAATTTTTTTTCAAGCTATTTTACACATCTCTAATTACAGCCTATTAGGGATCAAATTAACTAGGTCAATTAATGAATCCCAGAACTGAGTGATAATGCACTCATATGTGGGGGTAGTATTTTGGATTAATTAATTGATTTTGTACTAGAAGCATCTGCAATTAGTATTTTATTTGAGGCAGGAGGCTGAGGGGAGAATTCAGAAAAACTTAATAGTTCTGCTGCTTGCTTGATGATTTAAAGTAGAGGCGTCTGTACATAAAACTTAATGACTCTCTTATAAAAGGTAAAAGGATGTGTCAGCTTTTCTCTGAATTTGCATAGATATGCATATTTATATGTGACTGTGAGTGCAAAGTCATTGTATTCAATGGAATAGCCAGTCTTTTATATTATCTTAGCTGATTGTTGTGGAGTTTTTTAACAACTGACGTGATTTAAAGGAAATTTTAAGAGAGAAAAGGATAGTGTCCTCATTCCTTCTCAGCCCATGAGCAAGATCCATACATCAATCCCTGAATTATTTTCAGATTATTTAGTTTACTCCTAGGTTCAAACTGTAAAGCAGAAGTGTAGCAGTGGAGGCCTTGTGCAGCAGCAATGATCCGTGGCCTCATGGGCACATTAGGCCATCTAAGTTCATGGGTCTGGCTTGGACACCTGGCTGAGCTATTCGGCAGCAACCCACGCTGGGCAGAACAACCATTTCCTCTGTGTTTCTTCTGATGTATGAGGTGACTATGAAGGCTGATGTGCAACAAGAGATTAGCAAATACTTTCTTGTAAATCTCCTATGATGATCAAACCCACCCAGATCTGGACAGAAAAATGCCAGCTGTCTTCGGTTTCCTGCAATATTTTTTGTGGCAAGGTTTAAGACCTAGATAGTTTGGTAAACCAGACTCCCTCTTCTTGGAAATGGAGTGGAAATGGGCATTTCATCACTATGCAGCAAGCTTCCCTAAAGCATGTCTATTTTTTCTAGCATGATAATTGTCTTAAGAGTCTTCACAGAATCAACATTTCCCATGATATTTATTAATAGGAAATAATTTTCTTAAGAAATGAGAAAATTCTTTAAGAAATTGTAATAACAGTTATTTCATACAGATATAGTTCCCTGAAACTAGAATTGTGATCATATGTGGTGAAATGAAATACGTTGTCTCAGATCTGGTGTTGAGCCACATGCCAAGAATACATATTAGATCTATTTAGGTTGTTTAAACCTTTACTTCAGTGTTTCGTGACTGAAAATTTAACTGCATTTTTCATAGTTTCCTCATTCTTTTCCCCTGAAATTTCCCAAGATACTTAGATAGGAGATGGAAGAAATTAATAAAAATCACAAAACTGATTGCCTATAAAACATCACTGGATTACTTATTCACGTGTACCATAATTGCTCTTTCAAAACAGCACATAAAACTAGTAATCCTTTGGAGTGGCTCTTCCTTATTCTGCAGCTGATGAAAGATGCATGTTCTCCAGTTGTGACCCTACAGAATTCCTAGAAATGCATCTGAATTTAGACCAGACTTCAGTTTATTCATCTCCACAACCACACAGTTTTTGCGTAGCCCAGATTACCTTGCAAAAGTGTGTAGATATTACTGGTTAGATCACAGATAAAATTTATTACTACTCAGTGACTGTTGTTAGTCTTACTAAGCACAAAGGTTTGAGGGGAGCTGTAAGCAATGTTTTTTCGAAGCAAAAATCACAGATGACAAAACCAGATGTTATAGCTGCATTTCCAGCTATGTCAGAAAGAACTTTTTTAATAATTTCACACAATTCAATTTATTCAGTCTCCTTGCTTAATTAGAGAAGAAAGGAAATGAGCAATAATGGTGATGAAAAGGAAATTTCCTGTAGAAAACATCCTTCACTTCTCAAAGGCCAGTTAGTTGTTCAGTGCCACTACACTGGACAAATGCTTCAGTTGTTCAGGGACAGGTGATGCTACAGACCCAGGGAGGTTTTTGCCTTCAACTTTGCTGACTTTCTCTACTTCATTTTCCATACTGGGATTTCTTCACCTCACCATAAATATCTCTCTTTGGTCAGAGAGTACTTATTCCCTCACATTTTTGAGTGAGATGGTCAGTTCAGCTCTCCATGTCTGCATCTGATGTTTTCTGTCACTGATGAACCTCACTACCCTACCACTTGTCCTTTTTAGCATTTTCAGCCAGTATAATTCTGTGACTGGAATTTTCTTTTTTTCCAGTGGCCAATGCAATTTCCACAGCCTGGCTTTTCTCTCTTCTTGTACAGACACAAATCAGAATATAAGGTCCTCAAAAATACAGACAAAAATCCCCTCAAAAAAATAGAGGTGCAACTCCAAAATATATGGTAGCTGATCATGTGTACATAATCTAATTGACTAATTATTTTATTTCTAGTTAGAGATTGCTGTAACTTTTAAGTGCTTGTAAATATCATATCAGAGGATATAAAAAATTCAAACTATTCAATACAAAATAAATTAAGAAATCTTTTTTTTACTTTATGTTCTTTTGCATTTTTTTTTAGTTTTAGTTTTCAGGGATTTTTAGGCTTATTTACAAAATTTCTACTAATATTAAAAGTTTTTTGAGGAAACAATATTTTTTTCCTGAAAATTACTCTGCCAACTTGTACAATTTATTTATCACTGTAAGATTGTAGAAAATGACAGAAGATAAAATTCTAAGTGCAGTATAGTAATGAGACTAAGTGGGTGACTGGAATAGGGAATGTTGAAATTTTGGAATGATCTGTTTAAGCCATGAAATATAGGACACACAACTCTTGATGGTGGAGTCTATTGACTGGAACTCCAAGGAAAATAAAGTTTGGATTTTTCCATTTTATAATTGTTTCCAGACTATTTCTTCTTAAAATTACAGATTAGAATTCTGACAAAAAGTGATATGTGGAAGCCTGAAAATAATGCAGTACTGTGTTAGCAAATTGTACTATTATGGCATAAGATTTTATCTAAATATCAGTTACAAACTTGTTTTCTGCCAGATGAAATAAATCTAGAAAGTTCTCAACCCGCCTACAAAATTCCAGGGTGCAGAGAAGGTGCAAAGAGTCTCTGCAGGAGAGTGATGGGCAGATGTTATCAATTCGTTTTGGTAAAAATAAGACTAGAGGGATGTGTGGTGTAAGATGAGGGGAAGTGTTCAGATGATCTGGGGATGAAACAGGCTGAACTAAGAGAGTACTGTGAGAGAGATGATGTACATATGAATGTACTTACTGATGTGAGCCAAAAGAGATGTGACTTTTTTACTTCTTGTCTTTCTTTTTTAATATGAAATTGTTTAGTTTTCTGGAAGTTCTTAGCAAATCTCCCCTTCTTCTTTCTGAAAGTTTGCATCTCAAGAGTTCCAGTCTGTGAAATTTCCACACAAATCTAATGGTACTTAGACAATTATGTGAACTTTAGGTTTGGAAATTTTGATGATGTTTTAATAAAAGCCAACGAAGAGGTTACTCAATGAGACACAAGACACTCATCCAGGAAGAAGATAAATGAAATGAAGACTAGGGATACTGTAATTCAGACTTGTGAATTACAGTATTTAGCATATTTATGTTCATTTAGGAATACAGAATCAGCAAGAATTATGGAGTCCAGTCATTACTACCACTGGTACTGTGTAAAAGAATTTATTGCCTGAGAACATTGAAGTTCTTGCTATAAACACAAAGTTGACTTTGCTTTCTCTGTCACCAGAAATCTGCTAAATTCCATAACAACCTTATCTTTAGTCAGTTTATTCCCATTGTGTCAACTCTCTTCAAAACCACCAGGATGAAGAATCTCGTATTTCCTGACATTTAATGTATCTGTATTTACAGATGTGAAGTACAATACCTTTCAGTCTTATTTTTGTTAAATTGGAAGTGCTCTTTCAGACTCCATAATGTACGTGTCCTACTAGTTTGATCTTTTAGTATGTCTTCTCTGCAGTTATTTAAAGTTTAATTCATAGTTCTTGAATGTGTAATGGGATTTCTGAAGTGTCCAGGCTCTTATAGAAAAAATCCGAAAAAAACATAGAATGTGGGAATCTTCATTCTACTAGCAACTCATATAATATTGTAATTAGCTAGTCCACTCAGGTCATTCTGCATCTTTTTTGGCCGATGAACTCTCACTTTATAGCGGAACTTTCTGTTATGAGTAGTTATCCTGTTACTCCTCAAGAATATCCAATGCTTTTCTATGACAACCTATTTGTCCTTTACTAATAAAAGTACAGAGTTGAGAGCTATAAGCAAATTATCATTTCATTCTCTTGAAAAATCAGACATAATCATCACTTGTCTCAAGACTGAGCACTGAAAAACTCTACTAGTAACTCATTTCCAGTTCCTCTACCAATATCGCCTGACAGTTTTGTGCTTAATTTACTGAGTCTTCATTCCTTTCTCTGATTTTAAATGACAGTTCTTATTTGACACCATTTCCTGAAGTCTTGATATATGAAATCCAGTACAATTCCTTTGTCTAGAAAATCTGTCTAGGATGATCTACATTTCATTAAATCCCTGTTGTTTTACATCATATTAAATTGTCTTTAAATATCTTTTCCTTCAAAATCTGTCCTAGAGCAATATACTGAGTTACAGGTTTACAGATGTCTGATTTCTTTCTCCTATTTTGACTTTAGGCACAGCATTTGGTGTTCTACCTTCATATCAAATTTGACTCAAAGGGTGTGTTTAAAAATACTGCTTATAAATCCTGCAGGGGAGACCACCTAATCCCTGTGACTTGAGTACATGAAGCCTCATGACTTCTGTTTCCATTGCAGTTGAGATAACAAGGGTGTGGAAATGAAAGCTGCCATTAAACATTCTACTTTTCCTCCCAATTCAATATAATTGTCCTTTTTGAAACCTGAGGCAAAGCTTGTTTCATTTTTTGGCCACACCTAGATTATCTTTAATCTCTGTTTTATCCTTACTGCAAAACTGGCCTGCTTCTTTCCTTATGTCTTTTTGTTTCAATTTATACAGCTTAAAAGGAAATACCCTATGGTCCAATATCTTCTTCAAGGCCAAACTGAGATTTTATTTTGACAATAAAGTTTCATCTTTCATTTCTTCATCTATAACTTTTTTCCCGCTCAAACCTTTTATTTGACCTCCTCTACTTATTTCTAACCGCCTTCTTGAAGTGGTTATTCTTGCAGGTCGTTTGAGAGTTACTTCAAAATTTTCTGTAGTTTGAGGCACTACGTCCTGTAAGACTCAGTACTTCTGACACTGAAATTCCATGCTTCTTCCACAACCACATCCCTTAGGTTTCTCATCTTAGTGAACTTTATCAAACAGTTCCATTCATTTATCAGAGCTTGTCCTTTTGAATTGTAAATGCTAGGCTGTATATCTGCTTTTTTAATTGGTTTATCTTAAATGGAATCAGTTCCTATTTAGTTAATTCAATTTCCTTCTTTATGACAAGCTTTCGTACAAAAATCTAGCTCCTACAATGAGTCTAATAAAAAGTATTTTCAATTAGGTTCTGATTTTTACATAATTTTCTGATTCTTGCAGATTTATTTTACCATCGCTCCACAAAAATATCCCAACCCAAACAAGTTATTTCATTACTGTTCTCCTTTATTTCTTTAGCTTCCCCCACTGAATTTAGAGCTCCTATTTTCCTTATTTTTCATTTTTTTCCCCTTGAAGACTGATTCTCTTTGAATATCTATGTTCCATTTGTAATTGGTCTCCTTGGATGTTTTTATTTCTATACCATTTGACTTCATCTCTAATAAATGTAGCCCCAAATCCTCCCTCTCTCTGAGGAACACAAAATTCTCTGTAAGCATTCAGTAGCTTCATAACATTGCAATGGTGGAAAGTCCAAGTGGATTACATGTTGAGAAGGCTGAATGTAGAAACACCAAAATTCCATGGACAAGTCCATCCTTGTTCTACAGAGGTTCTTTTATTATGTGTATCACCACAGTATCTCAACAGCTTCAAAGGTGTGGTAAGCAATATGACTAACATCTGACATTGCACTTTGGTTTTGTCTTTCTTTTACCTTCCTGCTCAGTGTTTAAGCATTTTAGGTTTTATTTTTAGTATTTTCATACCTCTCTCTTTCCTATTTATTGGGTTGAATGAGCCATAAAGACTGTCATCTGCCACGTGTGCACAAGACAGAAGGTTTTAGTGTCAGTGTTAGGCCAGTTCCGGAGTCTATTGAGCTTTAGTATCTTCTTAGACCACAGATCTTCAGTGAAGTTTCTTATTTTGATTCTGATCCTAACAAACAGAGGTATTGCAGCAGGGAAACTCACTTGCTGTTCAAGGACACTATCCTAACTTTGATTGGCAGGTAAAAACTGGAGATTAATTCCTTGATGTGTTTCTTCTGCAGCAACCCTAGGATCTTGCCAGCCTGCACAGGAGAAGAAAGTCTTATGACCTGGAGATGTCTTTCATAGTAAGGGTTGGCATTATGCCGAAGTTCCTCATGTAATGATTCCATATTCACTCATTGCCAAAATTGCCCCTATATTTATACTTTACTACACAAAGAGATCAGGCTCTTGGCCATTTCATTGTGATGATGGCTGGAAGGAGAGAGATGAATAATGACACCCATGTCCTTTGGTGTCATTCCAGTGCAGCTTTAGGAAAACAGCTTCCTGAGTTAATCAGTGTCCCAATTGGCTCTGTAAGATTAGGTACAAATCAAATTGATAAGGCAAGCAGAAGAGATTAAAAGATGCAGAGCAGAAATCAGGCTGGACAGTCTGAGACACCCTTAGGAGTTATCATTGGAAGTTTTTTTCTTTCATCTGACATTTGACAGTTTACAGTGAGCACAACCTCATTGAAGGGAAAGAACAGACAACCTTTTGAGAGGTTGATGCCTTCGTGTAAAGTGCCTGTAGAGCTGAAAGTGCAGGCTTGATTGAGGCTGGTGTGTACCCTGACTCTTCCCTCCCAAACCTTTGCTACAATTTTGCAGTGCTACTTTTATCACCTTGAAAAACTCTAACATGAAGCTGTAAATAGAAATCACCTTACCTCGTGGCCATAAGGGACTCTTGAGATTTCTGGTAATATTTCTAGTAAAGTGAGCACCAGAATGAAAGCTGGAGGTGTGATGAAGACTTTTAGGCACCTCATATCTTAAAGAGGGATAATTATACTCACTTGCCAAGAATAAGAGATCTGTTAGAGATAGAAAGAACTGCTATTGTATGAATAAGCAGATGTATTTATAATTGGAGAGTGTCTCTTTGCCACTGCACAGGACCAGAAAATCACCATTGTTTTAGTGTTTGCTTGTTCTTGTTTTGCATGTCACAGGAGCACCATGTAGAACACACTGTGATTAGACAGAAGAGCTGAAGAGCTCCAAGGGGGGCAAAGTAAGAGACAAAAAACCACTGAGTACAGAAAGAAGTATCTCAAAATTACCTTCCTGCAGCTAAAATTGAAAGGCTGAAACATGCCAGTTTGAAAAGGAAGATGGAATTTTTAGTGTATATGCAAAAAGCAACAGCCCCAAGTCTTCTTTCAATGTAACATTTCAAAAATCGTCTACCTGATTTAGGGCCTCAAACCTAACTGGAATCTGAGTATTTAAAATATCATGCCAAAGTTACTTCAGAATAAGAATATGTTGTAGACTTAAAGAATAGTATTTAATATATGGCCATTTTTGTTCCCATAGTCTACATCTGCAAGTAATTATGAGTGCAAATGTGGATACGTCAACATCTACATACATTAATGTACCTGTTAATCTGATAGTTAAATGTCTGTGTGTTATCAAATAATATACTCTACAAAACTGTGTCCACAGTCATTTGTAATCGTAAGAAGGAAAGTCAAGCCAAGATTTGACCCTTACAATTCTAACATCGATCTTTTTATCATGCTTGAATGGAAATCACATTAATATTAAAGATAAATATACATGTTTAGGGGAGACATTAACACCTGTTCTCATTCCTGTTTTATTGAGAACTGTATTTTCCATCTATGGTGGAAAATATCAGTCCTCTTTTTCTGTCAGTCCTCTTTTCTTAGTGACAAGTAAATGAGGTACATGAACTCGCATGAACATTATTGTCAGTAGTTATTTTTTTTTAAATACTTCCCAGTTTAAGAGGATAGGAAATGTTCTGCCGGGTTTTTGAAACCCATCATTTCAATAATCCTTTATTCACAGAGGTGAACCTTAGATTTAAAAAATATAGTTGTGAACCCTTCTACAAAAGGCCTTGTCCAGTGAAAAAGCAGGCTTGTATAGCTACTGCCCACTCTAAGAGGAGGTATTTAACTTTTAAATTTTTTCTCTCACATAGATATATTAGTTAGCTACTGTTCATATATGATAAATTGTCCTGAGCAGATTGTCAACAAAACTGTTGTCTTCTGCTAAAAAAATAAATATGGTTAATGTGNGCAGGGAAACTCACTTGCTGTTCAAGGACACTATCCTAACTTTGACTGGCAGGTAAAAACTGGAGATTAATTCCTTGATGTGTTTCTTCTGCAGCAACCCTAGGATCTTGCCAGCCTGCACAGGAGAAGAAAGTCTTATGACCTGGAGATGTCTTTCATAGTAAGGGTTGGCATTATGCCGAAGTTCCTCATGTAATGATTCCATATTCACTCATTGCCAAAATTGCCCCTATATTTATACTTTACTACACAAAGAGATCAGGCTCTTGGCCATTTCATTGTGATGATGGCTGGAAGGAGAGAGATGAATAATGACACCCATGTCCTTTGGTGTCATTCCAGTGCAGCTTTAGGAAAACAGCTTCCTGAGTTAATCAGTGTCCCAATTGGCTCTGTAAGATTAGGTACAAATCAAATTGATAAGGCAAGCAGAAGAGATTAAAAGATGCAGAGCAGAAATCAGGCTGGACAGTCTGAGACACCCTTAGGAGTTATCATTGGAAGTTTTTTTCTTTCATCTGACATTTGACAGTTTACAGTGAGCACAACCTCATTGAAGGGAAAGAACAGACAACCTTTTGAGAGGTTGATGCCTTCGTGTAAAGTGCCTGTAGAGCTGAAAGTGCAGGCTTGGATTGAGGCTGGTGTGTACCCTGACTCTTCCCTCCCAAACCTTTGCTACAATTTTGCAGTGCTACTTTTATCACCTTGAAAAACTCTAACATGAAGCTGTAAATAGAAATCACCTTACCTCGTGGCCATAAGGGACTCTTGAGATTTCTGGTAATATTTCTAGTAAAGTGAGCACCAGAATGAAAGCTGGAGGTGTGATGAAGACTTTTAGGCACCTCATATCTTAAAGAGGGATAATTGTACTCACTTGCCAAGAATAAGAGATCTGTTAGAGATAGAAAGAACTGCTATTGTATGAATAAGCAGATGTATTTATAATTGGAGAGTGTCTCTTTGCCACTGCACAGGACCAGAAAATCACCATTGTTTTAGTGTTTGCTTGTTCTTGTTTTGCATGTCACAGGAGCACCATGTAGAACACACTGTGATTAGACAGAAGAGCTGAAGAGCTCCAAGGGGGGCAAAGTAAGAGACAAAAAAACACTGAGTACAGAAAGAAGTATCTCAAAATTACCTTCCTGCAGCTAAAATTGAAAGGCTGAAATATGCCAGTTTGAAAAGGAAGATGGAATTTTTAGTGTATATGCAAAAAGCAACAGCCCCAAGTCTTCTTTCAATGTAACATTTCAAAAATCGTCTACCTGATTTAGGGCCTCAAACCTAACTGGAATCTGAGTATTTAAAATATGCCAAAGTTACTTTAGAATAAGAATATGCTGTAGACTTAAAGAGTAGTATTTAAAATATGGCCATTTTTGTGCCCATAGTCTACATCTGCAAGTAATTATGAGTGCAAATGTGGATACGTCAACATCTACATACATTAATGTTCCTGTTAATCTGATAGTTAAATGTCTGTGTGTTATCAAATAATATACTCTACAAAACTGTGTCCACAGTCATTTGTAATCGTAAGAAGGAAAGTCAAGCCAAGATTTGACCCTTACAATTCTAACATCGATCTTTTTATCATGCTTGAATGGAAATCACATTAATATTAAAGATAAATATACATGTTTAGGGGAGACATTAACACCTGTTCTCATTCCTGTTTTATTGAGAACTGTATTTTCCATCTATGGTGGAAAATATCAGTCCTCTTTTTCTGTCAGTCCTCTTTTCTTAGTGACAAGTAAATGAGGTACATGAACTCGCATGAACATTATTGTCAGTAGTTATTTTTTTTTAAATACTTCCCAGTTTAAGAGGATAGGAAATGTTCTGCCGGGTTTTTGAAACCCATCATTTCAATAATCCTTTATTCACAGAGGTGAACCTTAGATTTAAAAAATATAGTTGTGAACCCTTCTACAAAAGGCCTTGTCCAGTGAAAAAGCAGGCTTGTATAGCTACTGCCCACTCTAAGAGGAGGTATTTAACTTTTAAATTTTTTCTCTCACATAGATATATTAGTTAGCTACTGTTCATATATGATAAATTGTCCTGACCAGATAGTCAACAAAACTGTTGTCTTCTGCTAAAAAAATAAATATGGTTAATGTGAACTGACTTTCTAATAAGATTATGTTGCTGCGTTGAATGACAGCCATTCTAATTACGACCTACTTGCTTTCAGCTAGCTTTGTAGCTTGTAGGGTGGAGTTTTTCATTTCAGATGTCTGGCATGCTTGTGAAGTTTTTTCCTGGAAAACTCCAGCCATCTTTGGGGCGATGATTAAGAGACTATATTGTTTTGCTGATTATTAAATTGTAAACTACCAGCTACTCTATTCTGGTCTGGCACATTCAAAGTCTGGCTCAAAAACCTGCTGGCTGAGAAAAGCTTAGCCTCAGTGCTGAAGAGATACTTAATAATATCCTTCTAAAAATCTTATCAAACTGGTTGTAAACCTCTGAAAAGTCACCTTTTGCTTTTGCCAAGAAGTTTGTCACAGCCTGGAAGCAAGCTCCTTTTAATAGCCCTTCTCCAGCTCTAGAGAGCTCCTTAGAGATCTTGCAATCTGCAACTAAGAGGATTTCTCTGATAGGTTTCTACCATTGAAATCTGCCATGGCTCCCAGTAATCACTTATCAAGGACACAAACTTTCGTTCTTGCCTCTTGCCAGTTATGGAGTTCAGTATTCTCCATACTTCGGCATTTCTGGCTTTGCCTTTGTTTATATAGACAAACATAACTCCTCCAAGTCACTGCATTTGAAGATAACACATAGCATTAGCCTGTATTCTTGCCTCGACCAGCCCTTTGTATAAGCATTATTATGCAGGATTTAATTACCTCTATACATTCAATACTTTTTTTCCCCTCATCAATGTCCTTACCTCACTCACTACACAGGAAGGTCTGAGTTTGGAACTCAGTCAGAATGGTATAATGAATGGAGGTTTATTGTAAACAAAGCTTCATAGGCCTCTTCCCCTACTCCTTGCAGAAGTTCAAGGTATGTGGTCAAAAAACCACTGTGGGATTGAAAAAAACCAAAACAGACGGTTGCCCAAGAAGATAGGTGCTACTACAGTCTTTGACACCATGGGTATGTTTACATTGCAGTATATCATGTGGAGGTAGCTGAAAAACTCAGATGTCAAGAAGAGTTCTACAGCAGCAAAAAAAGTAATTCACTTTTTTGAGTTAATCTCAGGGCTAGCTGAAGCTTCTACAGCCAGACTTGTTTGATGCAGCTCTGTTAGACTGAGTAGACAACAGACTGCAGATACAAAATACCCAGAGCTTTTCTGTGTTGTTTGGTTGTACACATCAAATTTTGTTGGTATGGTCAGTCAGTCATTTTGCATTCCTTATTCCCTAACATTAATTCCTTTTGCACATGGGCTCAGGGCACATAACTGCAAGCAGAATGGATGGGAGACATGTACTGAACTGAGTTGTTATAAACACTAAATTATTAGCAAGCAAATTAAATGTACTCCTTTTTAAAGAAATGTATTAAACTAAGACAATTTGAACATTAGTTGTGTCTTTGTGTCTTCCAACAGACATAACTTTCAACACCATCCTTCAACTTCAAAGCAGCAGCATAACAATCATAGTCTACTTCATACCTGTGGAATAAACTAAAATTATTTTGAAGAGTACCATGAAAAACAAATAAACCAAATTAATACAGTAACATATTTAAATATATAAGAAATTAGGAATGGGACCCTGAACCCAAGATTAAGTGAAGATTTACATGTTACACATACATATAGTGAGACATTTTGAGACAAAGATTCTGTTTGCTCTGTACTGTGAGGCAGCAATCAGGTTACAGAGCTAGCTGCCATTTAAAGTCTTCCTAGAGACTAAATGTTGGACTTCACAGCATTGGTGGGGGGTTGGGGTTTGTGTTTTTTTAATTTGTTTTCATTTTTAACATGGATACTTTTAAAATGCAAGCAACATCTGCATGATGAAAATGAGAAGTAGCTGCACTCTGCGTTTTATTTTTCTAGCAGAGGTGATTTTTATTCATATCCTTTCTTCTTCCTTTTAGGTTTTCCCAGCCTGCAGTCTATTTGGGGACTCTTGCAGAACTACCCAGAAACTTTACTGCCTTACATACTGAAATCATGAAACACTGCATATCTCTCTCTAGAAAGGAAAACTAAATACTAGAGTGTTCTAACTGAGGTCATATTTTCTCCATGTCTAGCCATCATTGGTAATCTCTCTCTTTTATAATACCACTGTGCTTTCCATGTACTCAGCTGTGAAGAAAATGCTTTGCGCTTAGATACATAAAATACACTGAATTTCCAGGCAACTTTCAGTATAGCATCTCAGATTGTTTGGGTTGCTGTGTGTGATCTTTTCCAAAACCAGATTTTTTCCCTCTGGATGAGCTTTGCTTAGTAAACTAATAGTAAATTTGGAATAAAACTATTACTGATGTGGCTTCTTAATGCCTGGCTTGTTAAGCAAATGCTGTTGAATCCAGTTTCCAGTAAACAAGACAAACTTCATGTTCCACTGGAAAAATATTTTACTAAGAATCTTTGTAGATCATGCTTTACACAAAAAATATTGTCTCAAGTGATGGTTTTGAGCAGAATAAAGCAAACATTTAATAAATGAAAACATATACTGAATCACTGTTTGCCCTTATAGTTCCATTTTTAAAATATTAATACTCTTTTCTAACTCTTTGTACATAAATAACCTTTTAAGAGAGTAACAATGAAATATAGACAGTCCACATCAAATGAATAATAACTTTTGATGTCATTATCAAAGGTCTGTTGGATTATGTTTAATTTTAATTAGTCTTGGAATCTAACCAGCAAATTCAGGTCTCATGTGGATTTTAAAAATCCAAACATTATACCCCTTTGCATGAAGGATTTTAGCTTAATTTGGCCCATTATAAAGGTACCAGTTATACTGAAACTCAGATTTTGAAAACTAACAAGATAAGGTTTTGTTTTAACATGGAACAATGAACTAATCAGTCCAAGCACTAATTGTATCCCCTGTAAAGAATTTTTGGGTCTGAATTTTTAAACTTCTTTCTATATTAGCTGTTGGGTGAATACTTGAACATTTAAAAAGAATATTGTAACCTGAAATTCTTCCTGATCTATAAAATCTTAACCTAAATACATATGCGAAGCTCTCATAACTTTCACTATCTTGGAGAGATTAAGCATGGAGGTACTGACTGCTGCAAGTAACTATTGTATTGTACAGGATTTATGCTTTTACTGATTCCAGTCCTTTTTTTCCTGGGGAACATCAAAGCCCACTTGCACAGGAAAAGAAACTCAAAATTAATCAGATTAAGATTATGAGGCCTTACAGAAGTATTTGAATTTTGCTAAGAGATTATAAATCAGCTGCTTTTTTTTTTTTCCCCACTCTAGACCTTTAACCAAAGACGACCTCTCAGCCAGGCAGTGTGGAATGATTCATGAGCTCTGCAGTCAGAAATGACCATGATTACCATCCAATCTCTCATCATAGGACCTACATTTTTTTTCCCCTATAAGGTCTTCAGAGAGGAGGAGGCCAATGCCCAGCCAGTGGCAGCTGTGCCCTTAGAGTGGCTGCCAGACTCTCATCTGCCCCAGCTGCTGTGGGGCAACGAGCAGACGGCAACTGCACGAAGGGAGAAGGATGGACTTCTCCCTGAGTGGTTATGGTCAGGCACCTGCAGGATGAGGAATGAGCTTGAGGGTGATGGACAGGAGTGGTCTGACACCAGGAACTGCATCTCAGCAGTGTCCACCTTCCTGTCTTGATCCCTTTCCAACCTCCTCATCCCAGAGATGTTCTGGCCCCTGATAAATTACTACAGGCTACGAGTAAACCCCAAGCCCTATTCATTACTCTTCTCCAGGGCTTCCTCTGGGACCAGCTTCACATCCATACAACCTTATATTGCTTTGCCCAATGTGAAAGCTGAATTTTCTCTCTTTCATCAATTTGGGATGAGTTTTTATGCATTGAAAGACACACAGGTCCTTTTGCCTGGGGACATCAGCTAGCAATTCTGCTCTACAACCTTCATGGCATTTGTGTGCATTCAAACTCCTGCACTCAATTCAAGTCACCTACTCAGATGATTCAACACTCTCCATATAAGATAACTTCTGATTACTTTTCACAACATCAACTTTCTGGCACCTGCAAACTGCGCCCATGTTCAGATTGTTTCTAAAGAAAGGTTTAAAATGGTTTAGGGTGAAGGGTTTTGCAGTGCCTTGTTAGCAATGGTCCAGTTAATTAATGCCTTTCCATTAATGCATATATTTTGAGAGATATCAGTCAAATAGCTTTGTAATGTGTGCTCTATTAATTGCATGTAATGCAGGGTTTTAAAACACAGTGTCATGTGCAGTATGTCAAATGCTTTAGAGAAATTTAATTATACTGTAAAACCACAGATACCTTTATCAACCAGACATATAATCTTGTAAAAACCCCTAAAGAAGATATTATGACAAGAACTACTTTCTGTGAAACCGTGTTAAATGATATAGCTTTATTTTTAGCATGTAATTCCCTGTTGATGGAGCACTGAATTTGTCTGGCTTTCTGTTTTTCCCCCTAATATTTGTATCAGGATAACTGATCTATCATTTCCATTTTCTTTAAATACTACAATTCCTTTGGCAAGTCAGCAATTCTTTGAAATATCACTTCTTTCCTAAGATTCGAGAAAGAAAATTAATTCTAGTTGTCCAAAGAGCTTCTTGGCTAATTCTTTTAAATTTCTCAGGTGAGAAACATGAGAGTTTCAAGGTTTGAAATATTTTGTTTTAGCAGAAGATATGAACTATTGAGATAGACAAAGTGTTTAGTTTAATTCCCTTTAGTCTTTTATTCCAGTTACTAGTTAGCTTTATTTTTATGAGGAATGAGCTGGCCAATATTGACATTTGTTTATTTCTGAAAGGAAGAAATGTAGATATCAAGATCCCACAAGGCACATACGTGGCTGATGCTCAGGTCTTGTTCTGACCTAAGTCATGAGAGTGCAGGGAGCCCTCTGCAAGAGGCAAGGACAACAGATGACCACAGAATCATAGAGTCATAGAATCAAAAGTTTGGAAAAGACCTCTTGGATCACCGAGTCCAAACATTCCTACCACTCCTAGAGGTACATGAACTGATAGATGAGTGGTCATCTCACCCTGAGCTGATTAGGTAGCTGGATGACTTATCTCTGGTAAGCATACCAGGAAAGTCTCGAGGGAGTGCTTTAATGAAAAGGATGATGAATCTACACGTGTGCCAGTTCTTTGTTTGCCAATTTCACTCAAAGTATTTTGTTGTCTACCCTTTCCTCATAATTCTGACCTGTTGTGACACTTACCAAACCTTACCATACCAAGGAATTTCTCTTTTCCTTTCTACTACTGCCGTAACTTCATTTCATATGGGAAGTCTTGAGACACAAGAACTGTGGATCTACCCACAACAAGAGTTGTCTGTATAGTTATACACCTGGACAAAGTATTGCCTGTGGTGAACATCAAAGTAACTATGAAGAATTGCCTGCCCTAGAAAATACCACAGATTCCTTGTATCTGATGCTTTACTGAGCACAGCAAGAGGAGTGGGTGACTTGTTGCTTTGTTGTTTGGTTTTTTGTGTTTTCATCTGAGATTTTCACACACTCAGAACATGTGTTTGTCCTCCTAGTCTTTGAAAACTTTTGAAAATGTGCACCCTGGAGATTAAAACCCTAGAAATAAATACAGAAGTTGAGATTTGTCTGCAAAATTGTTCTACAAACCTGGTGACTTTCTGGGACTTACTGCCTTAAGACTCTGGGTCTGGCACAACTCTCAAGTTCCATATAATGACTGTAGGATTATTTCAGATCTATTGTTTCCAGAAAACTATGAGTAGGTATCTCAGGAACACTCACACTGTTTGTGCTGGTTTTCATCATCTGTCCAGCTCCAGCCCTAGTCAAAAGTCAGGTACTGTGCTGCACAGCATTGTGGTGTGGACTAGGGCAACAGTTCTTAGTAAGAAGAGGTTACAAGAATTATACACAGAGAATTACTCATTGGTTACAAGGAAAGATCTAACAACAAGAAATGAATGTAATAATTTTATTTGTAGAAGTATGAAGACCAGAACTGATGCTGTTATTTATTGGTGATCCTGAATGCCAGAACAAATAAAATTTTCTCTAAAGTTATTGAAATAGTTCAGTGGGGTTTGTTCAGTCTTTGATGGAGTTGTTTTTTAAAATGTTATTCATTATTTCAATGTTTCTGGTTTAGCTCAACTTATTGGGAAAAGACCTCTTGGACTGCTTAATTACAGTAACAGCTTCAATGAAAATCCAGGCACTGGTACCTAAATCTCTATCCATTGCTCTTCTGCATATACCATCTGTATAAAAATGCAGGATATAAAAACAAATAAAATAATAGAACAGCCATGTTAAAATGTGAGTTAATTAACCTACACAATGAACAGCATTTGGAAAAAAATATAGCTCCAACTCCATGTATCAATATTCTTTACAGTGCAGGGGGCATTTATTGCCTTTGTTTAAACTTATCTTTGACCACAGCTCAGAAGTCAATATTCTGTTGTCACACGCAGTCTTGCACATGACGAATAGGTAGGGATCTTAACTGGGAATCTTCATGAATATGGAATTGATTTTGCAACTGACTCACTAAGCATACATGTTTACATGACCTTTAAAAAGGCAATTAAAGCAGTTTGATCATGAGCTCTAGGCAGTCTTACTTACCAAGACGATTGAATCAAGGGGCTCTGGTACTTCTTACAAGAGAGCTGAACTGAAAGAGAATGATTTTAATTTATATTTAATTTCATATGGAACTCATAGTTGTGTTAGCACTGTGAAACATATATAGAAGCATTACAAATGACTGCATAGAAGCTTCTAAGGTAGCAGCAAATAGACTGAGGCTGTAAGTTCAGCTGGATGCCTTCTCACTACCACATAGGAAGAGTATTGTAGGGATTTGGTGTCAGAAGGTAGCAACAATTAGGTGCTTTATTACCAAAAAACCTCCACCATTGGGAAAGGCAAACTATACCATGAACAAAAGTACAAAACATTTGTTAACATTTATTAACATTTTTAATGTATTATTTATAACATTATATATTTATTAACATGTTTTAATGGCACCCTCGCACAGAAACATTTGGGCAAATAGCTAATGTTTAGTAAAATATATCATAACATCAAATTCTCAGAGGAACTCAAAGACTAGTTTAAATTATGTAGGAACATTTGACTTCTAGATATCTAAACTTTTGATTACATGATCTGTTCCATGTCTAAGAACCAAGAACCTCTGGCTCCATGCAAGGCCTATGTGCCTCTATGGATCTATGGCACTGGGTTTTGAAATATGCACAGGAAAAAAAACAACTTTTCAAAATGGACAATCACACTAGAATTTCTTATTTACTCTCCAAATGCTAAAAAATGTGCTTTTCTTCCTAGAAACATGTCAAAACTTTGGCTTTCCTCAGCCTACATGGGTGTAGAAGGTGGGTGCCTCAGCACACCTTACAATTCCAAGTAGGATAATTCATTACTTACCAAGGATAAAGAGAGGGTAATAAAAGCAGAGTGTCTACAGAGTGTCTACACAATCTCTACCAGAAAACTATGAGCTTATTCCGCTTGTTTTTCAAGCTGATTAGAAACTTTGTGTGTGTGTGTGTATGTGTGTGTGTGTGGGCACGCACATGTGTGTCTGTGGTCAGTGATTCCGATTTTCAGAATCCAAACACTTATTCTGATTGCAAAACTTCATTTTTCCACTGATGATTCCAGTGATTCTTCTGTTTCTTTACATATATTGCATTTCTGTAAAAACTTTTTTCACAGTTTTTTGCATTTCACAAACTTTTTTATTGCATTTTCCAAACAACAACATGCAGAACATTTGCATGCCAGTACTCTCCTGAGTCTCTGACAATTTATATCTATTAAATTCTGCATTAAGAGCCATTGCCATCTGTTTGATGATCGTTAGATTTCAATTTATTGGTCTTCACCTGAGACTTAAAGATTAAGTTTCTGACACATTTAAAAACTTATCTCATTAGTGAAGGAGTATATATGGGGGATAGATTTCAGGTCTGGCCCCCATCAGCCATAGTGACTGACAGGACATACAGAAATGTTCTGATGCATGGAAAAATTATAGTGAGAACATACAGACATTATACAATGCTCATGACTGGGACAAGCAGCATTCTTAATAACTGAAAGGCAGATTAATTTTTCTATTGAATACTTCACAGTCCTGAGATTTTACAGGAAATCTTTGTCATGCAAAATAATCTGAAATTAACATCTTCACTTTGTCACAAGCACATGCTGCTTCTGTATCCACTCAGTGGTTATTTGCTTTGCATGAATTAGTAAGGCATACTGTCAGGATCACATCTTTTCTTAAAATAAATGTATTAGAAATTATGACAGTGGTGGTGGTGTCCAAATCCATTGCTGTTGTTGCATTGTATAAATATTTTCATTTACAGCTCTGCAATGTTCAGAGACCTTACCAAGTTGCTCTCTTCCCATCTGGTTTAATGAACATTCTGTACTCCCGTGGAAAATGGTTGAGTCTACATGATCTGTGATGGATCCCAGCCTGCTTAGGAAGATAACAGAAAGTCACACGCTCCTCCTGTCTTTTCTCTGACGGACCATGTGAACATTGCTCAACACTAGTCCTCAGTCTTCTTCTCCAAGCCATTTATCAGACAGCCCGAATGCTCTACAGAGTAGGAAGAATGAAAGTTCCCTAACTCCTTCATTCTTTTTCTATTTCTCCACAGTCACAGGGACTATTATCTCTAACTTTGAGTGCTTGCAGGTGTTCCTGACTCTGTCAGAAGGGAAGTTTCTTTACCACTGTGTCCCCTGCAAGGGTAAGATGAGTTTTCTATCACATCTAGGAAAAGCCGTACTTCCTAAACAGCAGCTAACTTATTGTAAGCAGTCATCAACAATGGGAGATTACTTTTCTCTATCAGTTTCCCACACAGCAAAAACGCAATAAAGGGTCTTTAACAGATTTCAATCTCCTTCTTTGTTGAATTTTCATTTATGATGCAACAAACCCTGGCAGATACCTTGAGCAAACTTCCAATCACTTTAACTGAGCCTCTTCTTGATCTCATTTAGGGTAAGGTCTGATGCTGGTTGTTGAAACTTTTTCCTCAAGCTATTTTATTTTGGACAGCCACTCACTGCTTCTCTGATTCAGTGAAGATAAAACCTAATCCATCTATCAAGATGAGTCAGCAGACTAGGTCTGCTCACACCCCTCTCCCCACACACATACACAGCATTAAAATGCCAACAAGCTGCATGTTAAACATACATAAAGAACAGCTATGATAAGTTAGAACAATCGTTAACTTATTCACAGTGCAATTCAAGTACATCTTGTACATGAGTTTCCAAAACTATTTTAATAACAATCCTCTTTGACTACACAGTTGAAGATAGTTGGATCACTTCCTGAAGGCACGTTCCCACAGTAATATCCATGGCACATCCATTACAGACTGTGCTGCTAGTTCTCATTAGCTAGGACAAACAAGGCAGTGAGTCACAATCTCCCTACATAAAGGAACCCATTGTTTTAAACTGATAAACCAGAGATTCTGTTCTACGCGAGTGTAAACCTGACATTGATTAAAGTTTTCTGGGATGTTATAAAGGCAGCCTTTGAATGGAAGTGGACCTGAGGTGTCAGGGAGACAAATCTGTTACAACAATACAGTCGGTTTGTATCTATTCCAGCAAGAGGGACTTGACTTCTCTCATTGTTAGGAGAAACTATTATATTTGCTCCAAGTACTTTTCCAAACTCCCATAAGAAAATTAGGCTAAAAGTAAATAGGTTGTACCAAATGTTTCCGAAGTGTACCCAGGAAAATAAGTTGCGTATTTATACACTTTTCACTTAATAGCCTGTTTGTAGTAGGTGGCAATTGTTCCCAAAGTATTCTGAAGTGTACCTAATTTACTCTACTATGAGAAACTATTCTCCCTCTTAAGCTTTGGCTCTCATTTTGTTGTTTGGTTTTGTAAAATCTTAGCACTAATGGTGAAAGTCAAACACAGAAATATTTTTACCTGCACTTTGCCAGTAACATCAAAAGAGGTTCTATTATCTCAACAGCAATTTGGACTGGTTATCAAATGATAATCTTGGAATAAGTGAGTATGATTTGTGATGGTACTTACCTTTTGTAGGTGTGGTTGGCATTTTTGTAAATGCTTTTTTTTCCTACTGGATAGCATGCCAAGGACTTCAGGCAATAGGTAATTATTCCATGTAAAATATTTATTCTCTGCCAGTCATGTGTCTTTCTCAAAGATCTGACTTTGCAGCACCCATTTAAAACCATGTAAAAGCTTAAATATGGGGCCAGAATGAAAGATGATGTAAGAAACTGAGACACAAATATGTGTTGTGCGTGTACTTAGTAACTCTAATGAACACAGATCAGTTGGAATTATTTCCTGCATTTATTTGGAAACTTAGGATTAGATTATCCAATATTGGGCATTCAATTCTAGTTCCAACCACAAAAACTATGATCCTATGAGGTTTCTGATGACTATTTTTGTGGTTTGAAACTGCAAAACGAAACTTCTTTTCCTTTCCATTCCTTTACAGGCTGTAGGCTATTCCCTTCCTGAGAATGCTTTCTGTGTGTGAAGGGAAATCTCCAGAATACACGTGTTATACAAAATTAGATTGACCACAGCAGTCTCTAGCAAAGTCTCTCCTTTGGAACCATAATGATGACCATGAGCTCCTCTGCAGTCGCAACATCTCATTCCACACAGGAAAGTGTACTGCACACCATCGTGTACCAAAACAGCAAAAATGAATACATAGGAATAAATTGCACTAGTCTGAACTCGCACTAATTTATTTACAGCTTTATTTTCTCAAACCTACTGCTAAGAGCTGAACTCATAACCTAAGACCTACTTCACCCTTCCAAAATCATACAAGAGACACAATCAAGAGAGCAAATAGGGTAATAAATGTGCATGTACCGTCTGTATTATCTGCCTTCTAAAAGAAAAAAAATAACTTCAATATTTACATATCTATAGTATTTGCATTCTTTTTTTCCTGTCTCTGACTTAGGCACCTAGATACAAAGCTGATATTTTTTTTCTCTAATTCCTGGAGAGAGTATGTAGTCGGCTGCTGCTGGATTGGTGCTTGCCTGCAGGACTGGCAGGGGGTTGTACTTCTGAGACATTTTGGGGCACGCCTGCCTCTGAGAAATGTTGTACCTCTCCTGAAAGGCAACAAAAAAAAAAATCAAAGAAACAGGCTTCAGGATGTAAAACACACTCCTGCAAGAGACAAAACTGTGAAGTAAACCACAAATGGAGTAGCGGCAGACATTACTGTTCGCTGTTGTATCTCTTTAGTAAGCTATTCTCGATAAATAATTGCATTTAAAATCACTTTCTATTTATTTAAATTGTGTATTAGGCAGCAACTCTTTGTTAATGCTAGTGTAACTCCAGCTACTTTCAAGCATTAACTCTGAAAGATGTCAGTGTGACAGATAATTCAGAACCTTGGACATAACTTCAATGGTTTTTTCATCTCCTCTGTAGTGTTTATGAAGGACAGTCACCAACAATGAAATCTCTAGATAATTAGAAGCCAATCCCTGTCCTTACTGCACAGTTAATCTCTTGCTAAACGTTTAATATGCTATTGCATTTCAGCAGTCTTTCTTTCAATGCTGAAAAACATTCTGCGTAAGTAATTCCCAGTTGTCACAATATATTGATACCAGTTATTTACAAAATCTTTATTCTTTGTTAACACAGCTACACTGTTAAAAAAGTCATCTTTAACTTTTTCACTTTCTTAAATAGCCAGTAAATGTTTTTGGAGAGCATTAAACTAAAATAGTATCTCAGTTGTAGAGTAACCTTGGCCATTCTTTGTCCTCTTGTAAGATCCATCTTCAGATATTTTGCTGCAGAGAATAGTCAGTATGAGCACTTCACAAGATGGTAAAAGCTAGGGAAAGGCTGTTTATATATGATACTTGCTCTCAGTATCAGTATCTCCTGCAATATCAAACAGAAAAAAGCTATGTCTTTTTAAGATTTTGGTCATAAAATATTCAAATCAGAACAGTCAAAGAAGTTGAGGAGTGCAGCATACTCTAAAAAAAAAGCAGAATTGCTTGATAACATCCCTACTAGTTTATTGTGCTCAGAATAAAAGTAATTGTTTATTCTTTAAATCTATCAGAAACTCAATATTTCTCCAGTGCAACACTAGTAAAGACTAAACTAGAAAATCAAGTTAGCAGAATGACTGATGTAGAAGCATTAATATGGTATAAAAACATACTGGCTTGGCTTACTTGCATAATTTCACAGGCAAGTATTACACTGATTATCTTTTTTAATTAGTGTCTATCTGGGAGATTTCACTGCTGTTTTAACAGCAGGTTCTGAAGTTAAGTTGATAATGTCATTTATATATTGTCACAAAACTGATAGATTGACAAGACCTAAATTCTGAATTGCACATAAATAACAGTGACAAAACACAACATGACTTTGAGGGGAACAGAAGGAGTTGGAAACATGGTGAAACAGAGCAATGGCAGGAGACCAAACTGCATCCTTAGTCTTATTAGAAGGATTGCCTACTATCTTGTTGCCAAGCATGCAACATTTACATGAATGAAAATATTTAATTCTTGAACTTACTGCTTCTGTATTACAGAACTGAACACTATTTTCTGCTGCTCAATTGCAGAGTTCCATTTTCCAACAACTCAAGCTACCCAGCTGCTTCAGATGCATTTTTGTCCATATGAATGTAACAGGCCCATGCTTGCTCAGGAACATAAAGGACCTCCTGGATTTGTTTCTACTAGGAGGAAAGTTTTGATTGTCCCTCCTGTATAACTCTACAAGGAAATGACACTTTCACAGATCAGTTTATATCTGATGTGGCCTGGAACCCCACTATTATCTCTCACTTCTGATCACTTGAATGTGGAAACATTTCTGGGCTCTGAACACTTAGAAAGGGATTACATATTAATACAAAAAGCAATATTCAAAGTGGAAAGTTTCAACCTGACTTTTGAAAGTGTTTGGCAAGGGACATTCAGTGAGTTAAAAGGTTTGGGAGTTCCAGACGGAAGGAACAGGGTATGCAAATATTCAATTACCAGCAGTAAGAGGGTGAGACTTTGAAAGAAACAGAACAATCTAGAGATGAATCTCTGGGAGAATTGGCAGGAAGGTAGGTGACAAGGAAGTCTTATAAATCATGTCATGAAAAAAAAGCATGGAATGTTTGATAGCAAGGAACGAAATGTCATATGAAAACAGTGCAGCACATTACCCAGTTAGAAACAAATGCAATGAGACTATTCCAGAGTAATACAGGGATCAGCTTACTTCTAGGCAAGAGTCCAGCTCACATGTTTTTGAATGGCTACCGTGGAAGCAACTTGTGTATAGGAAAGTAGGCGTGAAGATGATTAAAATAACCAGGTCTGCTCATGATTGCATGGGATGAAGACAGTGTAATTAACTTGGCTAAAGGAGTGTCTTACCCTTGCGATATATGTAAACTGATAAGAGGCTAAACAAGTGGAGGCAGCCAAAAATTGAATGAGATGGAACGGAGACTTCAAAACTGCTCCAAAAACTTGACTCATTGTGTTGCTGTAAAATATGTCCATTTAATCTGCAACATGGAAAGATCAGTCAGCTTGGCCTCTAGCTTGAAACAATTCACATTATAGTGACATTTGGGTACAAGTAGGACTTTCACAATGTAACTTTGCCTGTGCTCAGAGTCAACTAAAGATTAATTTGCAACAGGTTACCATGGTGTATTTTTGGCAAAAATTTCTTGCAAAAACACTGATTTTCAAGCAGACAGATAAGCAACATGGATACAGTAAAAGAGTGGTTAGAGGGGAAAAGAGATGTAAAGTGTTACATGCAGATCCTGCTCTCTGAGCAGAAATGAAAATTCAACATTGATCCACTAATATGATTTTTAGAAAAGTTTCAAGACGCAGATGTAAAATAGTCAAATTTTACTTTCCCCTTCATCATTCCATAGTGTATATTTGCGATTTCATTTGATGTTTCCAAATGAAACATTATAAAATAAGAAAAAGAATTCTGAAGTTCAAGCTGACCCTTGAAATTTTGATATACTGAAGAACAGAAAGAATTTGCAAAATAAAGAATAAAGATAATTGTCAAGAGTTTGAGGAAGAGCTGATGAAGAACTGTTTAGGACACCCTGAATAACTTTGCTGCTTGTCTGAGTATTCAGCTGAATAAAAGAGTCATTCTAAACAAAAACTGTTTTTTGCTTCATATGTTCTGTCTAAAATTGAAAAAATTCCCACTATCAAACCATAAACAAACAAATAAAGCCAGATGAGTCTGTTTTACACTGAAAACTTTCATATAATCTGGAATTTAAGCTTTACTCTGATCACTTGCAGTAAATATTAATTAAACTAGACTTTCAAAATTTGTTAATGAAACTGACTTTCACAGTCATTTAAGAATATTGACTCTACAAAATGTTCTTAGTGGCTGAAGTATTCAAAAGAAGTGTTTTGAGTTATGAAGACTTGGCTGTGGTAACATAACCTTTCTCATTCTTACTATGGTTCATAGCAATGCCTTGAATTTATCTGAGGAATTCTTTAAAATAGAATCAGACCAAACAAAAACCACATTATGTCTATAAAAATGCCTATTTTAAAAGTGTATTTTTATATCTTTGGACTTTCAGTTAAAATTCCCGGTTAATAGTAATCTGAAATTTTAAAAAGCTATGGTTTTCTGTGAAAACTTTCTGCTCTTTGGACAATTACTTCACAGGGAAGGAAAGGGTAAGAAGTGACTCTGTGTTTGTACAGACACATTAGATTATTCTTCCTTTTTTTGTTCCCATCATTGGCTATTTTTTTTCTGATGTGTAGATTTGATAATTTCTTTTCAGAAGGCTTATATCCAATGCAACATTGACATATCAGGCTGAGAAAGTGAAGTATGTTTCTTCTCAGAGCAAGGATGCAATTCAAATAGTAAGGGTGCTTTCATTTCATGACCTAACACAGCTGGTGCTGAGAGCTTTTAAGATTGCATAAGCGAAAATGAAACTACAGGACTGATTTCTCTAAAGCCAATACCTTCACTTTCTGGTTTTAAAACTGAAGGGCTGTATGCTTCCTTAGAACCACAATGCCGAAGAATTACAATCAAACTGGTATCTTTGTTCTGATAGTAATGACATAGGTATTTTTCAGTAATAATGAGGTGTGCTGGTGAATGGATTAAAAACTGGGAAGCTCATACTACCTGTGCAAGATACCTATGCAAGATCAGCACAGATAACCTTTCCAAAGCCCTCTCTTCAAGACACCAGCACTGTTTCAATAGCACTGCTCATGAGATACTCATGAGATTATAAACTACAGGAATTTTCAACGTTTGTCAAGCTTCCTAAGCAGGAAAATCTACTGTGAGCTCTGAAAATTAATGTTTTTTCTCTAGACACTTAGATTAATTTTATTGAAGACTGTGCATCATCCCCTTTTCTTATTCTTTCTGGAAATGAAGCAAGGGGAGGTCAGGATCTTTGGGCTTTGTTTCAGAATTTTTATGGCAGCTACTGAATTACTTGGAGCTTTAAAGGAGTCAGTTTTCCAAAACTGAATACAAATAAAGCTAAATCTTCTGGGAGAAAGAATTTAAACAGAAAAAAACAAATAATTAGGAACTGTTCAAGAATATTTTAGTAGATGTCCAAAAGCCACAATCAATGAAGGAGGACAACTTCTCTGGTAATAAGCCAATTTGGCTTAGAAAGGAAATGAAAGCCATTCTTGAAACTACACATGTATGCAATATTTGAATGTCTGTGTGTATATGTGCATGAACTGACCAATGCATATAAGGACTAAAACAGGGAAAAGGGAAAGAGTAGGTAATTGTTAAAGAAAGCAGAAGGGCAAATATGAAGTGAATATCCAGAAAAGTTCAGATATTGTCAAGGTGTGTTTCATAATATACAAGAAACACTTTGCTTACTGAATAAAAATGACACAAACCCGGAGTACAGAGAAGGTGTTGAGACAGTGATAGGACATAATTTCACTGGCTCAATACATTGGTTGCAAATTAAAAATATGGGGGTTCATACAGTCAAATATTAAGACATTCATCTCTGAATAAATACCACGGGCTACAAGGGTATCATCCTTTTGGGGACAGTTCGGAGCCTAGAGCAGAAAAACCCATTTCTAGCTTTGACAATGACCCCTGTCAAAATTAATGAAGTTATTAATTATATCTACTTATTACTTTATTACTAAGGTATCAGGCATTATTGTGGCTTGAAACATGTCCAAGTCTGGCACTCATAATTTAAAAGATGTATTTACACATTGGAAAGGGTTCTAAAAAGATCTATAGGAAAGACTAAAGGATTGGAAAATGGGGCAATGCTGAAAAAAACAGAGTTCTGTTTCTTTAGTTGAAAAGTGAAGAGGTTAATGGACAAAACCCCTCCAGTATACATATTTCTAGACATAGTTTTACGCATGTGGTAGGTTAACTTGTTCATTACTAGTTTCCATTCCATCTACTCTTCCCCTTCCTCCAAAGAATGTACAGTATACCCTATACTCTAATATGAATATTATACACTGATTCACTTAGAGACGTCAGGAAGAAGACAAGCACAGTGGTTCATTCCAACTTTAAATCTGTGGCTGTAAGATAAGTTCTGCCTGGTCTTGAGAATCATAGAGAGAGAGAGAAGAATATCTGATCTTCAGGAGAGCAAGGGAAATCCTAGCCAAGTATTGAAGCTATTTATTGTCACTAGCTCTTTCATCTAAAGATGGATCATGTCAGGAATTTGTACATCTGCACTGTGAAAAAGTTCATGTAATGAATCAAGTTTAAAAAAATCTGGGTGGAGAAAATAAAATTTTTGTCAATTTCCAAAAAAACATGCTTGGTCTGAAGATACAGGACAGCACAGGGTGCGAATAGGGAGTCAGTGTCAAGGGAGGCCAGAGTGCTGACAATGCTTGTTACTTTCACAATCAAGACAGAGAGATTAAAAAATGATGTGGATGGTGTGTTCATGAATCATTGTTGGTTAGGAAGAAAATCTCTACACAGATACATTTGTCTTTTGTCAGAGATCCCCAAAAATTCATATTAGCTTCCTGTAGCCACAACCTCCAAGCTGAAAAACCTAACCTAAACCATTAACATATCATTAATAGTCTATTTTAACTTTTTTTAAAAAGGTAGTTTTTAAAATTTCCCTCTCTATTCTTATAAAATAAGTTCTTTGGAGAAGCAATCAGTTTGAGAATCATAACCATCAGCAATGACAGACAAGAAAGGCCACTCTTCTGAAAATCCCTCTATATAACTTTCCATTATTGTTATATTTAGCTTTGTACCATTTTTTTCCTTAAAGAATAAAATTAATATTAAAAACTTGAGTTCAGGAATAACTTAATTCTCAGAAGGGTCAATGAGTTGGATACACCTAATTGGTAAATAAAAATTCTATTCTAGAGAAAGACTAAAGTCTGGAGCAAAAGGTGTGTATTTGGCTGCAAAATATGTTAATTTTGAAACAAGACATGGAAACAACTGAATCTGACATAACTGGAAAATTATAACAAGGACTTTCTAATACATAAACCTTTAAATTGAGTTTTAAACAAACCAAAACAAAACAAAATGCCCAAACCCACTAGACTTACATTACTTATTATTAGAATTAAATGTCTCTATATTGCAGAGACATGGATTTGACACAGGGACCACTTAGTGGATGAAGAATTGGCTGGAT
>WAAB01020487.1:2063-15362 GCA_013389865.1 Piaya cayana | reverse complement strand
GGCCTTCGTGTGTGGTCGCCGGGCCCCGGTTGGTCGGAGAGCTCAAGGGAAAGGCTGCGATCCCAGGAAAGAAGGAGCTGGGTTTTAGTGCTGGAGGACGACAAAGAACGTGGTCCTCGCGGTGAAAAAAAAGAATCTGCTCCCCGGCTTCGTCTCTTGCTCGCCTGTCGGCTCCGTCGCTGCCTGGCGCCTGCCGGCCGGTGCCCATGTGGCCGCGTCGCCCTCAGAAGCCGTTGCCGCTGATGTTGATGGATTGGAGGTCGGCCACTTGCATGACGTTGATGCCGCTGCTGGCCAGGCGGGCGATGCCCTCGGGGCAGATGGCTTCCATGGCCACCATGTTGGTGGCGATGAGAGCCGAAGGGGTGGCTCCCCCGTTCCCTTCCGCCAGGGCCGCGGTGTCCATGGGGACGGCGGAGACATTCATGGCCACGCTGTTGGCTGTGCCGCCCTTCTTGTTCTGGTGGGTCTTGATGTGTTTGGAGAGGTGGTCACTCCGCATGAAGCGTTTGGGGCACTCGGGGCAGGCGAATTTCTTCTCCCCTGGGTGAAGGGAGGGAGAGAGGGGTCAGAGAATGCTGGAAGGGACCTTGAAGCCCATCCAGTCCCATCTCCCACTAGATCAGGGGCTCCAAGCCCCATCCAACCTGGCCTTGAACCCCTCCAGGGAAGGGGCAGCCACCACTGCTCTGGGCAGCCTGGGCCAGGGCCTCCCCACCCTCATCATGAGGAATTTCTTCCCAAGAACTCACTTCAATCTCTCCTCTTGCAGCTCTAAACTGTTCCCCCTCGTCCTCTCCCTGATCCAGAGCCCCTCCCCAGCTTTCCTGGAGCCCCTTTTCATACTAGAAGCTGCTCTAAGATCTCCCTGAGTCTTCTCTTCTCCAGGCTGAACAACCCCAACTCTCCCAGCCTGTCCTCATACAGGAGGTTCTCCAGCCCTCAGATCATCTCCGTGGCCTCCTCTGGCCTCGCTCCCACAGCTCCGTGTCCTACCTGTGCTGAGGATCCAGAACTGGACACGAGGCTCCAGGTGAGAGAAGCAGAGGGGCAGGATCCCCTCTCTCAAACTTTCTCAGACCAAGAGTCCAAACCAACCCTGTGAGCTGCTCTAAGGCCTCCCTGGCACTTTCCAGCAGGCCCCAGGGGTCAGACAACACCTGGGCTGCTTCCTCCCCCATCCCAGGCTGGCAAATGGTGACGGATCCCGTGGGAATCACAGAATCACCGGGTTGGAAGAGACCCATCGAATCATCAGGTCCAACCACTCCCACCAAACACTAACCCATGTCCCTCAACACCTCGTCTACTCGTGCCTTAAACACCTCCAGGGAAGGCGAATCAACCACCTCCCTGAGCAGCATATTCCAATGCCCAATGACCCTTTCTGTAAAAAACTTCCNGAGGCCAGCTCCCTCCTCTCCACAACCTCCCTTCAGGCAGTTGCAGAGAGCAATAAGCTCTCCCCTCAGCCTCCTCTTCTCCAGGCTAAACACCCCCAGCTCTCTCAGCCGCTCCTCATCAGGCCTGTTCTCCAGCCCCTTCACCAGTTTCGTTGCTCTTCTCTGGACACGCTCCAGAGCCTCAGCACCACGGGAAGCAGCGTTCCGGGCCCCACCTGTGTGCGTGCGCTTGTGCCGCTGCAGCTCATCACTCCGGGTGAAACGCTTCCCGCAGAGGGTCCAGGAGCAGACGAAGGGCCTCTCTCCCGTGTGCCACCGCAGGTGAGCCCGCAGGTGGGAGGTTTTCCCGTACACCTTCCCGCAGCCTGGGATGTGGCAGATGTGTTGCTTTTTTTTACCTGGATCCCCAGAGCTCCTGAAAGAATCCGAGGGGAAAGGGTTGAAGCAGAGAGTCGAGAAAGCCAAGGGCCCTGCTCTTGGGTCACAGCAACCCCAGGCAGCTCCAGGCTTGGGGAAGAGCGGCTGGGAAGCTGCTCAGCAGAAAAAAGACCTCGGGGTGCTGGTCGACAGCAGCTGAACATGAGCCAGCGGTGGCCCAAGTGGTCAAGAATCCTGGCTTGGATCAGCCCTGGGGTGGCCAGCGTGGAGTCCCCATCCCTGGAGGGGCTCAAAACCCACGTGGCCGTGGCACTTGGGGACAGGGCTCAGTCACAAGGGCTGTCGGGCCGGCAGTTGGGCTCTAATCTTAGGAATTCTTTTCCAGCCTCAATGATTCTGTGATTCTATGAAAAGTTCCTGTTGACCGGAGGGAGGGAGAATGGGGCCGAATGAGGCACTTTTGGGGTGCAGAGGTTGCCCAGCAATTCACCGGATTCCCCGCCTCACCTCCCCTCGCTGTCTTTGCAGTAGGGACAGGTGCACGCTTCTCTCCGCACTTTCCGTCCTTCCCGGGGCTGCGGGTCCAGGCTGGACTCTCCCTCCTCTACAGCCGTGTTCTCGTCTCCCAGCCCGTCTCCGCTGGCGCTGTGAAGCCCCAGCTGGGCCCCGTGCTCGCCTGGAAGAAACCACCGGTTACCGCGGGCTCTCGGTCAGCAAAGCCGGGAGCAGCAGGAGGAAAGCGAGGGGGCCTTTCCCAAGCCTTTCCCCACAGCTGCAAAGCTGTGAGGGTCTCAGCTTGACTAAACCCCACAGATGTGATTAATTCCTGCCTCTTCCCTCAGCTCTCCAAGGCCTCCTGTGGTCTTGACCCCACACCGAGCACTCGCTGCCCTCCGCAGTGCCCCCAGAGCCGGGGGGTTTGGTCCGTGCCCTCTGATTTGGCCCAGAGGAGAGGTGAGAGCTGTGGTTCTTGGGAAAAACAGCCTCCCTCTGTCACTCCCAAGCCACCTGGAGCCATCCCAGCGCCGCAAACAGAGGGAAAAATGTAAACTGAGCAATGCTGGGCAGCTGGGATCAGCGTCCACGCGAAAACATCACTGGGGGAAAGCTGCTCTTCTCCAAGTCCCAGAAATCCCTTTTCCCTCCTTGCTTTTTTTTGGTCTGAGAAGCAAGTTTTTCTCATCTCCAGCTTAAAGCTGATGAAAACAACAAGGCAGGAGCAACGAGATGGCTCCAAAACTACAAAATAGATGCAAACTCTCCTGCCAATCCAACCCAAGAAGGGCAGGGATAAAGATGGGCTGGGAGAGCGAAGTCTTCAACTGCATCCATCAGCCAACTGCAGGCGCTCGTTGGTTAATTACTGTGATTACAGAAAAGGAGAAAAAGAGCCATAAAGTTGAAAAATCATCGTGGAGCACAGTCCCTCCCTCTCCCCGGTTCAAAACGCTGTCGGAGCCGCCGGGCAGCGCTGCCGAGTTCCCAAACATCGTCGGCGGGGTAGGAAGTTTTTTAAACCGATCGGTTTTCATTGCAGTTTTATTGCCCTACGCTTACGCCGTCATCTAATCGCTTCTCCAATCACCCCCTTCACGCCTTCCCAAGCGGTTTATACCCCTTCAAGCTCCGCTGCTTGATTATTTCCAGGCTGGAAAGCTGGAACGGGAGCAGAGCTGCCAAGGCTGAGTAATCGTTTTTTTAGCTGCAATTAACAGATGCCAATAGGTTTAATGGCAGATTGAGAGCCGAGGCGCTTCCGTCGGAGCCTTGGCTGGCTGCAGACTGGGATCCAAGCCCAAAATCCACCTTTTCCTACCAATTTCCTACCAGTGAACACCTGGAGTCCCGTGTCCAGTTCTGAAATCCCCAGCTCCGTGTCCTCCCTGCGCTCAGGACTCCAGAACGGGGCCCAGGGCTCTGGGGTTGGTCTCACCGGAGCGGAGCAGAGGGGCAGGATCCCCTCTCTGAGCCCTGCTGGTCCCACTGCTGTGGGTGCAGCGCCCACGATAAAACCCCAACAGCGACGGGTTTTCTCATCCCGAGACACGAGGGTGGAGAGGAACAACATCACATCAAGCCACAGCGACCACGCCAGGTCTGGCTGGTCGACTGCAAGGGCAGGAGGAGGGAAATCGTTTTGTTCCCCCCCAGAACCCCTCGGGATTCTCAGTCAGGCCCTCCCCTACCTCATCAGCAACATCTCTGTGCTCCTGCACTTTAGCAATTCGAGGAGGAAACCTTCCCAGTCCCCTCCCCGGCTCTTGCGACATCTGTTTACAGTCTAAAACCAGCACGGAGGGAACCGAGGGGGCTGGTTTTAAGCTTTCTAAGCCGAAGGCAACAGCTTGTGTTCCAGCTATACAGCTCAGAGATTTCCCCATCACATCTGCACCGGCTGGAGAGGGAGACTGTGAAAAGGAAGAAGACGCACACGCTCCCTCCCTCCCTCCTCAAAATACGCTTGGGAGGGGGGAGAATCCAGCCCCGATGTCTTGGAATGGTTTCAGTATTCCAAGAGGCAAAAGCCTACGCAGCATTTTATAGCCTGTTGGCACGACGTTCAGAGGGGGAAAGAAACCCTAAATCCTCCTCCTGGTAATCTATGGCTCGCGTCTAATTAAGGTGTAAATAAATTAGGGCAAGGGCAGATGGATCCTGGACGTACACACTTTGTTCTTCACGTATCGGGACGCCCCAGAGTCTCCCAGAATATCGGTTGCAGGGGAAAGCTTGGCGGAGAGAAGCCAGCTGGATAATTGATGTTTATTATCTCCACTAATAGAGATTAATCCTAAAACAAAAGCTTCGGTGGAGGCTGCCAGGTCCCCATTCAAATCCTGAAAAAAATACATTAATAGAGCAAGGAGGGGGCGTTAACCCTTGGAAAAGCCTGGGAGGACAGGGAAACAGGGAACGGGAGCTGCGCTCGGCTCCTCTGCCAGGAGCAAGGAACGGGGATTCTGGCCTCCAAGACCCCCCAGGAGAGGGGTTGGTGTTTGCTGGGCTAACTCTAAATAACCCAAAGCACCCGAGTCTTGACTTCTCTCCAGACAAGGTGCTTCTTGTCTTCCAGCCTCTCGTCAAGAGAGAAAAGGCCTGGGGTTTGGTCATTTTATTTAGCAAACCAAAGCGAGGGGCGGATTTAGATTCACCCCAGCTGACCTCCAGAGAGGGGAGACGGGCTCAGTGCTCGTTTTTAGGGAGCGTGGAAAAGAAAGCAAGCCTGGCGTGCAAACCCTGCACCAGCAGCACTGGTGGAGGAAAAGGGGAGCTGAGCCACCCGCACGCGGAGCAGGCAGGCGCCGCAGAGCCGCCTCGGCTTCCAGACGCAGGGGGAAGAGGAGAGAGGAAGGGCGAAGGCTGAAAGAAAAGGGAGCAAAACCCAGTGGCAGCTCCGGGGCTCCACGAAGCTCTCGGGGCATCCCCACCTGGGGCAGATAACCCATTCCTGGAGGCTCTATCACACCCGGGAGCGGGGGAAATCCCTTCTCGAAGCACCTGACCCTCTGCTTTCCTCCTCTCCACTCATCCTGAGCCTCAAATTCCATTGGTTTTAATTCCTCTTCTCTGGAAATGTGGGGGATTGGTGCCCACATCACTCACAGCATCGAACCTCAAAGCCCTGTGCTGGGATGCAGAGATGCCTGGATGCTGCCAGCTGCTCCGAGGGGGGAACCGGTGCCCCAAGATCTGCTGCTCTGGAAAGGAGCCGCGCTGAAACCACCCCCTGTTCCAGGCTCCGGCTCCTGCGGGGCAGCGATAACCTCACTCGGAGGTGGCTGGTGGGGCCGAGGTCAGCACAGATAAAAGGAAAGGGAAGATTAGGGCCCAGCAAGACAGTCCAGAGCAGAGCGAGGGAGCTCACGGGGTGCACAGCACCCAACCAGCCCGACCAGCGTGACTGCCAACCCTCTTCCACTCTGGCCTTGAGGAAGAGGAGGAGCAGGGCTGCCCCACAGAGCCCCAGACCCACAGCACGACTGCGCCAGGACAAACTCCCCCCACGATAACAAAGCCTCTAGAGCAGAACCGTAACCTTTCATAGAATCATAGAATTGCCAGGTTGGAAGAGACCCACCAGATCATCGAGTCCAACTGTTCCTACCAGTCTCTAACCCATGTCCCTCAGCACNATAAACCCCCCCAGCTCTCTCAGCTGCTCCTCTTCTTCTCCAGCCCCTTCCCCAGCTCTGTTCTCTTCTCTGCACTCGCTCCACAGCCTCAACATCCTTCTTGTGGGGAGGGGCCCACAACTGACCCCACGATTCGAGGTTCGGTCTACCCAGAGCCGAGTCCAGAGGGAGAAGAACCTCCCTGGCCCTGCTGGCCACGCCGTTTCTGATCCAAGCCAAGATGCCCTTGGCCTTTCCCCGAGCAGAGCCCAGGGTGGTTCAACACTCCTGCCTAGTTTAGTGTCACCCACAAACTGACTGAGGGAGCGCTCGATCCCTTCACCCAGATCACGGACAGAGACACTGAAGAGAACTGGATCCAGCTCTGAGCCACTCGGGCCTGGTCTCCAACTGGATCCAGCTCCACTCCCCAGCACTCTCCGGGCCCGGCCACGCAGCCGGTTTTTCACCCAGCAGAGGGTGCGCCTGTCCAGGAAGCCAAGAGGGAGCTTCAAGTCCAGCCCAGCTCGAGTTTTAGAGAAGGAAATTTCACAACACGATTGTTTTCTGACGTGATGTCATGGGCGGAACGAACCAAACAATAACAGCGCGTCAAGGAAAGATCCTGTCAGGGCTTGCTGGCCAAGGGCTCGATTCCCGTTCTCCCCTCCCCGATGCCATGTGGATGCCTCATCACTGCCCTGCTACAATGCTTCCCTTAAAAACAGAGACGAGGAGACAATCGGGGCTTTGTGCGTCAGAGCCCCGTGCCGGGAAGAGCCCTGGAAGAACACAGTTGCAGCAGAGAGCTGGGGACTCATTCCCAAACCAGATTCCAAAGGGTTATTTCATCGACAGAGGCTTCGTTTTCCTTTCGGGAGGATCTCAGCCTAGAAAGAGAGCTCACCAAAACACCCTGGGGCATCTCCCCAGGCCCGCCAGTGCGCCAGGCTCTCTCCCAGCTCCATCCACCCCCTGGAATAGACACCCTGTAGCATTCCCAAACCCAGAACCCCCCGCCGAGGCCCTTATCTCCAGCCCTGCCCCAGTGACACCAGTTTACCCAGCACGTTTCAGCCAGGCAGGGCTCTCGTGCCTCAGAGGTTTGGAGCTGGAAGCAAGCGGAGCTCTGCCAGGGACAGGGACGGGGGGACAGAAACCCCTTTGATGGCAAAACCGCACGGACGCAGAGCTGAAAAAAAAGCTCCTTCTCCTCGGTTAAAAGGGGAAGAGAAACCTGGGCAGCGCAAACGTCTTGAGACGGCCCCCACCCCACTCGCCACGAGGCTTCAGCTCACAGGGGCCTCACACAGGTCGCTCTTCTGGCTGACATTTGCTGCTCGAGGGGTTCGGACTCCCCCCCCCACTCCCAGAACAGCCCCCAAAACCTCCTCCCTTCATTGTTGAGGCGCCCATGCAGGGTTTTGGGGGTGACACCAGCTGAGGAAAATCTCCTCCTTGGCTCCGTGGTTGCTTCCCCTTGGAGCAGAGCTGGCTCCAAGGCCTGTTTGCCCACATACCAGCCCGGTACGGTCACATCCCTCCTCGTGTCTTGGCCACTGGGGCTAACTCATGGCCAAGGAGGAGGCTGCGGCCTGCAAACCACCTCGTGAACACAAACCCAGGGTGAGTTAAGTCTGCACAGAGCACCCAGCACCGGAAAACTGATTTTCCAAGCCCTTTTCTGGTGGCGTTTTCTCCAGGGAGGTCGTGGCCCTCCCTGCTTTGGGACCTCAGAGCAAGGAAGCTTCTGATCCCATCCCAGGAGCCTAAGTTACAGCCCCGGGGAGCTCGGGGGGGGGGTCTCGGTGGGTCCCTGCGACCCCTTTGAAACCTGAACCCTGCTCTGTTCTTTCAAAACCGAATGACATCAAAGCGTGGCCCGAACGTCACATCCTCCCAGCAAAGTCCCGAGCTGCGGTTCTGCGCGCAGCCGCAATCGGGTGGCGTTGGTCAAGCGTGGAACAGGAGCTAAACACGCTGCTGAGTGAAAAAAAAAAAAAAGAGGAGGAGGAGGAGGAGAAGGCGGCTCCCTAGCGTGAGCCAGAGGGTTGGATGGGTGGTCTCTGGAGCGTTCCTCCCTGCCCCACCTCCGAGGGCAGAGCCAGGCGCAAATCCAGGAACCAGTTGGCCACGTGCTTCTCCGCCACCTTCAAAACACACACGTCTGGATGCAGGGAAGGCACCAAACTGAGGCCGGGAAGGGTGGAAGGGACCCTCCAGCACCCGCATCCCCTCGTCTAGAAGGGGCAAGGCACCCTCAGCTTTCCCCTCTGGGTGAAACCCCTGCTCGGAGCAGGTCTCTCTCCGCCCCGGAGAAATCCAAGGATCAGGCTAATCCAAAGAGCGGCGAGGCCTGTAATAAACAGGCGGTTGAGCTGCTGTAGCAACAGCCCAAAATACCGCTGCAAAACAACCCCCGGGGAGAGCAGCCGCCGCCACCGCCACCACCTCCTCTCGCGAGAAGGAAGCATGATTGAGCAACAGCTTTTTTTTTTTTTTTTTGCTGCGCCTCAGCTGTGACTAAATCGAGCGCCTGCCTTTTCAGCTGGAGCCAGCACAAAACAACACAAAGGAAAAAACACTGGAAAAGTGAGCAGAGCTCCTTTCCCGCACGGATTTCTTCCACCGCTGAAGCCCGCGGCCCCCTCGGGTGGGCAGGACAGGGTTTCCAAGGGGAAGCCGAGCGGCTTCGAGCTCACACCCTGCGTCCCTGTACCCCCCGCTGGGTCGGTGGGAGCCCTCTGGGAGGTGCCGGGGCTGATCCAGGAGGGAGCTGAGCAGGGAGCTGAGCGCCAGCCGCGAGCGTGGGCCCGTCCTGGGCAGGATGAGCTCACAGCGTCCCACGCCAGCACCCAACTTCAGGCTAAATATACACTTCGAGAGCCTGTTCTTCCGCCCCTGCAAGGAAATTCCCCAGGGCTGTTTGTTTGTTTTCTAGGGGCAGAGCAAGGGATTTCAGTTCTTCCTGAGTTTTTATCAGGCCCCGACTCTTTCTGCTGGGCTCCCGCGGCCCAGGGGCTGAGCTGCACTCGGCTCCACTCCCTGATCCTTCCCTGAGACCCCCAGAGCAGCTGTCGGGCTGGGACAGGGGCCTGGCTCACAACCCTGCTCTCCCCTCAGCGTCTCCCTCCACCCCTGCCTCTCCCCTCATCCTGCTCTTTCCCTGTTCACTACCCCCTCCGCTCTTTCTTTTCACGCCCAAGAGATTTAATTAGATCAGAAACTCCCCAAAACGAGTCTCAGGATCTTCTGGTCATTAGCAGAGGCTTCACACATCCTCCTGAGGGCCAGCAGAAGCCTGTTTGAGCATCGCACACACACCCCCGGTTCCAGCACGGATGTGCCAGCACCCCAAACCCCACGGTGCCCGGCAAGGTGCACGGAGCCGCTCAGGCGATGCGGTTTCACCTTCGATTTCCTCTGCCTGGTTACAAGAAAGGAAAAGAAGATGAAAAGAACTTACCGGCAGTGTTGGCTATGGCCAGTGGCAGCCCTTGCAGCTGATGGACTTGGATCCCAGACGCTCCCAAGGCACTGAGGTTAATAGTCTGGAGGCCTGGCACGGAGGAGAGCTGGGCGGCGTTGACGGTGACGGTGCCGCTGGGGAGGGAGGCGATGGGGGTGAGCGCGGTGCTGGTGCTGCCCGACTGCCCCAGGGAGACTCCCTGCATGGGGGCCAAGGTGATTGTCTGGGCCTGGGGGTTCTGAACCTGAAGGTTTTGGAGCTGGATGGTCTGCCAGCTCACCTGCCCGTTGGGCCCCACCGTGGGCGTGCGGATGATGATGGGCCCGGAGTTCGGGACAGCCTGGAGCTGCAGGTTCTGCAAGGTGTCTTGGGAGATGGTTTGAGTGGCAAAGGGCTGGCCGGAGAGAGGGGCGGTTTGGAGGGCCTGGATGGTCTGCCCGCCTTGGACCAGCTGCGGTTGGATCAGGATCTGCTGCTGCTGCTGCTGCGACTGCTGGCTCTGATCCCCCTCCTTCTGCTGCCCCGACTGCAAAGCCACCCCGGAAACCTGGCCCTGCAGAGAGTCCGCGCTCTGTTCGCTGCTGGGTCTTTGGGGCGTTTGGGCCTGGGAGTTGGTTCCCACCGTGGCGCCGGTGGAGAAATTCATGACGCCCACGTTACTGGTGGTGGTGGTGGCGGAGAAGCTGTTGGCGTTGGTGAAGAAGGCGCCGGAACTGGCCTGAGACGTGGCCGTGGAGCTGGTGGCCGTGGCCGAGGTGGCCGGCTGGGAGCCGCTCTCCGGCGAGCCGGCGCTGCTCAGGGTGCTGGTTTGGGAAGTGGGGGCCAGGCTGGCGGCCACGCTGTTGACGGGCAGCAAGGTGATGTTGCCGTTGAGAGCCACGGGGACGTTGGCCACGTACTGGGTTTGCCCCGAGAGGGAATTGTTGGCCAAGCCCACGCCCTGGATGGGGACGGCCTGCTGCAGCAGGTTGGGCATGGCGATGAGGTTACTCGTCCCCGCTCGGCTCGTTATGATCTGCTGGTTGGTGCCGGGGATGATCTGGAGCTGCCCAGAGGCATCCTGCTGCACATTGACTTGAGTAGGGGCAGTGGCGAACTGGAGCTGCTGCCCGTCGATGGTTTGGAACTGGGGGATGACCTGGTACTGGATATTGGGGATAACTCCCGGCAGGCTGGTCAGTACCTGCTGGTTCTGCAGGGTGGAAGCGGTCGTCACCACGTACTGCCCCGCGCTCACCGAACGGCCCTTGGAGGCGTCGCCTCCGTTGCCGCCGTTGCCGCCTTGCTCCTTGGAGGTGGTCGGCGTGGTGGAGCCGGTGGAGATGATCTGCCAGCCGTTGGAAGACTGGGCGATCTGAGCCGTGAGATCCAGCTCGCTGCCGCTCCCGCCCTGCTGGCCTTGGGAGCTGTTGGAATTCTCATTGGGAGACTCGATCCTGCTGCAGGTGGCGGCCAGCAGAGCCAGCGGGGAAGGCTGCGACTCCTGGGGAGGAGAGGAGGAGTTAAGGAAGCAGGGGGGCGGCACAGTGGGCAGGCCGAAAAGGGAAAAAAAAAAAAAAAAAAAAAAAAAAAGGGAAAAAAAAAAAAAAAAAAAAAAAAAAAAAAAAAAAAAAAAAAAAAAAAAATAAAAGGGCAATTAAAAAAAAAAAAGTTAAAGAGAAAGCAGGGAGGAGCGTGCTTGGAAAAGATAAACACTCCTTCCTGAGAAAACCCACCCACAGCCGGAAAAATACAAGTGCCAGACGTAGGGCTGTCAGGCCGGGACAGACCAAACCCACTGAGAGGGAGGAAAGGGAAGGGAGTCTGGGTGGAAAAGGCAAGGAGAGGCATCTCCTCCAGCCAAAGCGGACGAATCACCCCACGGGAGAACAATCCTGGGGAAGTTACTCCTCTAATCGGCTCTCGTGAGGCTCCATCTGGAGCCTCGTGTCCAGTTCTGGAATCCCCAACTTGAGAAGGACACGGAGCTGCTGGAGCGAGCCCAGAGGGGCCACGGAGATGATCCGAGGGCTGGAGCAGCTCCTGTTTGAGGCCAGGCTGAAAGAGCTGGGGTTGTTCAGCCTTGAGAAAAGAAGGCTCTGGGGAGACCTTAGAGCAGCTTCCAGCACTGAAAGGGGCTCCAGGAAGGCTGGGGAGGGGCTCCTGATCAGGGAGGGCAGGGAGAGGGTGAGGGGGGAACAGTTTTGAGAGGCAAGAGGGGAGATTGAGATGAGATCTGAGGCAGAAATGTTTTGCTGTGAGGGTGGGGAGGCCCTGGCACAGGCTGCCCCACCCCTGGAGGTGTCCCTGGAGCACAGACACCGTCTGCGTTTCTGAGCCGTGTGAAGCTGGGGGTGGAAGGAAAGGCGCCGCACGTCGGTGCTCTGGAGGCTTTGGCAATGTCACAATCCCCGTGGTTCTCACTCAAGCTCGTTTCTTCCTCCCCCCGGGGAGAGGAGCCGGCGTAACGCTCGGCTGGGCCAAACAAACACCTCAGCCCGACCCTGGACTTTGCCATGGGGATGACAGCGAGCGGAGCTGTGGGGCCACCACCGGCTCGGGGCTGTTTCTGTTCCCTGCACTCACCTGGGCCTCCTCAGCGCTCGGGCTGCTGTTACCGCTGCCATCTCCTTCGCCCTTTTCGGGCTTCACTGTCGACATCTCCTCGGAGCTCTCTTGGTCTGCGAGGGGCGGGAAAGGACAGCAGGAATTAAAGACATTTCTGGGCAGGAAAGAGGGAAGGGGGTTGCGTGGACACATGGAAATCACGGGCGGGAGGGCCGGGGAAGAGCTGGCGGGGACCCTGCGCTGCTCCAGCGCTGGCGCAAAGGGGCTGGGAAGCGGAGGGAGCTGCCAAAGGGGAGCTGGCAGCGGGACAGGAGGAGGCCCCGGCCCTGCTCCAGGCCCCACGGCTCCTCCCTGCCTGCCCGGGACACTCCCTGGCCCCCGTCCTGCCCCGGCCCTCCTCTCCCTGCCCTGCCCACGGGATTCCCTGCTCCCCGGTCCGGGACCCGCTTCCCGAAAATGCCTCCTTCCCCCCCCAGTCCCAGGATCTGGGGCCCAAACCCCCNCCCGCTTCCCGAAAATGCCTCCTTTCCCCTCAGTCCCAGGGGCTCAAAGCCCCCTCTCACCGGGGTCCCCTCCAGCCCTCACCATGGCTTTCTTGTACCCCCACCCCTCCTTACAACACCCCCTCTTTCCCCACAGCTCCCCTTGCTCCTGGTTTCTCCCCCTGTAAGGCTTCACTGCCCCCCCCCCTCCTCAAAACTCTCCCTCCTTCCCCAGAGCTCCCTCTGCTCCTGGGTTTTCCCCCTCCAGTCCCCACCGGGGCTTCCCTGAACCCCCTCCAAACCCCCTCCCCTGCCCTTCCTCGGTGGGTTGCGAGGGGGGAGGCAAGATCTGGGGATCCTCCCTCACTCCCCAAACCCCCCAATTCCCGGGGCCTCCCCCCCATGCCTGATCCCTTGGGATCCTCACTTTCCTTGGTGCCCCCTCTCCCCACAATTCCTGACACCCCCCTCCACCTTGCCCGATCCCTTGGCATCCTCTACCCCTTCATGGGTGCTCCCTGATTCCAGGGGGGCTTCCCCCATCTCATCCCATCTCCCTGCTGTTCCTGCCCCACCTCGATTCCCTGAGTCTCCCATCTGCCCCCCCCCATTCCTGCCTCCCCCCACCCTTTCGTTTCCCATCTCCCCAGTGTCCCCCTGGTTCTTCTGGATCTCCCCCCATACCATCTCCCCCCCCTCAATGCTCCCCCAAATCCTGGGGTCTCTCCTATCTCCCCTCTCCCTCTGTCCCGATTACCCCCTCCCATACTCCCCAATTCCTACAGTCTCTCCCCTCCTATCTGCCTTCTCCCCAATCCCTCGGATCCTCTCTCATCCCTTCTCCTTCTCCCTCTCCCCTTCTCGACCCCCCAGCCCCACTACCCCCAATTCCTGGGATCTCCCCCACC